>CP139508.1:171951643-172437014 GCA_021014915.2 Artemisia tridentata subsp. tridentata | reverse complement strand
CTTTGCTAACCTCTTATAGGATAATAAACTGCCTTGCCGTTAATTTACAAACTGCATTTGATTTTTCTACCGACCATTTGCGGTCATCCTACAAAATGTTTTACTACTATTTCACGAAAATCAAAATTTTGATCTTATTACCATCTTATAAATGGCGAACTGTTTTCCTGTTACAATGTTATGAATCAAACAAAAAAAAATCAAAATTTTGACCTTGCTACAATTTTATAAATGATGAAATTGTTTTCGTATTATCCTATAAGTGGCTTCACAAACCATTTGATAAATCATTTTGTAAGACGATTTTCTATTTTGCTACTATATCAGAAGCTAGACCTCCAGAGCGAATCCCGCATCTCTACCTGAGTAATTGAGCGTGGCAATGGTTGGAATAGACACCTCCAGTTGGCCAAATTCTTTTGTGACGATATCTACGACTCTAGTATTTCAAACGACACCGTGTGAAGTGTTTTGTGGCCGATCACCAAATTGTTAGGTAGAAGTTGGAGATACCCAACTTACTAACCCTGAACCTATTCATGAGTCTACCGAGAACATCGTTTAGATCAGAACCGAGCTGCAAACTGCTCACAAATTGTCAGAAGAGTTATGCTGACAAATGACGTAAACCTCTTGAATTGAATCGCGAGGTCGCGATTCCGTTTAAGGAGGTGAGACTGTGACAACCCGAAATTTTCCACGTCAACATTTATTTTCAAACTCCAATTTACAACTTTGAAACTTAACAAGAGCACTTTTCACGTATAACTCTTCAATTAAATAAACGTAAAACAAGAAATGTCGTTCTTCTGCACTAGGGATTTAGGATATATTTAGTCAACAACGCTCCAGTACCTTGCTCCTACTCCGGTTCACAATTTTTAAAACCCTAAAGCAATTCCCATTTTCTTTAATTACTTACGGTTGTCAATTCAACAAACGTATTCGTAATTTAACACCTGATATATCCAATTCACCCAACGATTATTTCCAACATATTTTTATACTTCCGAAATGATTACCAAAGTTCCAAAAATATTTCCTGACACCTCAGGTAAATTCTTTATATCTTACTTTTAATTACGTACAACTTTCGTTAATCACCAAACCAATAACCAATACCTATTTTTTAACACCCAATACATACAACATATACACTCTTGTATAAAAACAAGTCTTCTACTCCAAATATTATACCATTGCTGCCCCCCCCCCCCCTTCCTAGTCTCATAATTATTTTTTAGACAATGTGGCGCATGGAATTAATTAGCAACCAATTTCCTTGAAACATGGAGTGTAAATCTTGAATTAGTGGCTTGACCAAGACCATGTCCCCCCCCCCTTCCAATCGGCCAACACCAAGCCACCTTAATTAAATCCTCTCCTTGACTAACTATTTCATCCAAGACTTCTCTTTACTATACGTATGGTAGACCTAAACGTATTTGCACACTTTTAGCAAAAGAGAAAGAAAAACAAGTACATCACCTTCCATTTCTCATATAAATTCGACACTCATAGAGGAGCAAGGGAAGCAAAGATCTTGATTTGGCTAATTCTAGTGTCATTAGACTACTCTAGCAAGGGTTTGGAACACTAATATTGGGGATAATCAAGTGTCTTGCACTCATATCTCACTACTCACTTTTGTAAGTAATCTTACACTACAAACGCTTCATGGTTTTCTTTATGTCATAATGCTAGTCAAGTATATACTTAGTTATCACTTGGTACATGTTGATAAAGTCTTACATTTACAATGATCCTTTAACAAAAGATTATGATTTGAACAAGTTTTGGTTACAAGAAAATTTGCTAGTAAAAATCTCCACAAGAAAGTGATGAAAACATTATATATACATGTATGCTAGTAAACTTGTAGTTTTAAACATTCTTGATGATCATTTACATGGACCTTTGAATATTGTTAAGTTTATGGTTAGATCACTATTATTATATTGAGAAGTTGAGGGATGAACTAGGACTAGATTTGAAGTGGTTGTCAAGTGGTTAAGATAACTAGAAGATTTGTAAAAATAGTTTGGCATTCTTAGAAGAGATTCTGTCCCGTTTTGATAAATACAGCAAACTCAGTAACTTAGTAACCATTTTAGGCTAGAAATATAGAAAATAGACTCAATAACGAAAACGTATCCGCTTGAATGAGTTAAAACGGGCTTGTAACGAAAAAGATACGCTAGTTTTAATTTTTACGACGAAAACTACATTTTCAGAAAATTTTCAAAGCTGTTAAAGATTTTGAGCAATGAAAACTGATGCTAAATGGTATCTAGACTAGCCGAGACCTTAGAAATCCGATAGTACACTTAAATACCTTCGCGGGGATAGGTAAAACTTAAGAAACGAAGCTACGACGCAAAAGTTATGGCCTAACAAAGATTTACGTAAACATATACGTTGACAGCCTATTATTTTGACTATTAGAAAGCTGTTAGGATTATTTAGATTGGATTTTTGGACCTTTTGGAGTACATTTTGGCTAAAATGACGTAAACAAAAATGGTAGAACACTATATAATTATTAGGCGTGTTAGAGATTTTTAAAATAGCCATTAACATGACGACTAAAGTTTGGTCGCAAGATTTACAAGTTACGTTTTCTAAAGTGGTAATTTTCTAAATAAAGGATCTAATTGACGCAACTATATTCTTGACGATAAACATTAACAACAAACATGTACAATTGATAAAGTAGAGTATGAACTTGCATGCACGACATCATTCCATGACTTAAATCATATCATTCATATTAGGTTCCGAGTAGTTTCCGAGTCCGTTATGCCTGTATATCTTGGAATTGTCATGCCATATGTCTTGAGACCGTTGTGTTTTGCTTCTCGATGCCAGTCGTGTCAGTTGTGATATTTGCATTGCTATGGCTAATGTGAGTTCATGGCACCTACTTTTACTTGTTTTATAACTATTTTAGGGGAGAATACATGCTCGTTTTTAACTAAACTCAATGCTTACTGGTTTCATGATTTTGGACAATAAGTGTGTTTTGATTGCAATATGTGCCTTATTGCGTGAACTCAATTTGTGTGACTTGGTTTGAACGTGTGCAACTGTTTAGTGATGCATTGATAGTATATATTTTTGGAAGTGGCACCCAGTACATATATTTTGGGAAGTGGCACCCAGTATACATTTGGGAAGTGGCACCCAATCTATGTGTGGATCATTTATACGTGTTTGTATTCTGAGGTTTAGTTGGCACGTCACTATATGAATGTGGTATCTGTATGAGTGATTTTGGTCGAGATGTTTTGAATTATGATATTGTTTGCGGATTGGTTTTGGGAACTGTGATTTAGGCAGTGTGAGCCTATTTTGAATTTTGACTTGTTTGTGAATGACGATTTGAACTCGAAAACCTTTTGGTTCAACTATACTGTTTTAAACTAAAACCTATGAACTCACCAACCTCGTGTTGACCCGTTTTAGAATGTATTTTCAGATTCTTAAAGTGTTAGCTCACATTTGGCGGCTTTTGGCATGGCATGGCATGGTTATAGGACCAAGACACTCTGATATTCATTGGGGACCATTGCACTTATTTAATGGGCCTATTTCCGCACTACTTTTGAATAATCTAAATTTAACACCTTTTGTAAATGAATTTTATTCTAAATGTTTGAGATAAAAACCATTCTTTGTACTTGTGTTATGATACCAATTGAGTAGCACCCCAGGGACATGTATGCTTCCGTTGGACCTGATTTTTGGGGTGTGACACTAATTTCCTTCTTTTATGTGCAGGTACATTCACAGGATGATGAGGAAGATCAAGGTTATGCAGACAGTGGATGTTCCAGGCACATGACAGGAAACATGTCCTATCTTTAAGACTTTCAACCTATGGATGGAGGATATGTTACCTTTGGGGGAGGAATAGGAGGCAGGATTACTGGTAAAGGCACATTGAAAACCGGTAAATTAGATTTTGAAGATGTGTATTTTGTACAAGAGCTTAAGTATAACCTGTTTAGTGTCTCACAAATGTGTGACAAAAAGAACAAGGTTCTTTTTACTGACACTGAATGTCTTGTGCTTTCCCCAGACTTTAAGCTGCCTGATGAAAGTCAGGTGCTACTTAAAGTTCCAAGAAAGGGCAATATGTAGAGTGTTGATATGAAGAAGATTGTTCCTAAATAGGATCTTACTTGTCTTGTTGCAAAAGCCACATTGGATGAGTTCATGTTATGGCATAGAAGACTTGGTCATGTCAATTTTAAACTTATAAATAAAATTGTTAAAGATGGATTGGTAAGAGGCATGCCTCAAAAACGTTTTGAGAATGACCAAACTTGTGTTGCCTGTCTCAAAGGCAAACAACACAAGGCTTTTTGTAAGCCCAAGACCCAGAATTCTATTACTTAACCTTTGTTTATGCTGCATATGGACTTGTTTGGTCCAACATCTGTGAGTAGTATTATGTATAAAAGGTACTGTCTTGTAGTTACTGATTACTATAGTAGATTCACATGGTTTTCTTTTTAGGATCTAAGGATGAGATACCTAGCATTCTTAAGACATTGATAACTGAGATAGAAAACTTAGTGGATAAGAAAGTAAAAGTCATCAGGTGTGACAATGGGACAAAGTTCAAAAATAGAGTTTTGGATGAGTTCTGTAAAGAAAAAGGTATTAGAAGAGAGTTTAGTGTAGCTAGAACTCCTCAGCAGAATGGGGTTGCTGAAAGGAGAAATAGGACACTAATAGAAGCTGCTAGAACCATGTTAGTTGACTCTAAGCTGCCCATCACTTTTTGGGCTGAAGCAGTTAATACTGCTTGTTATGTGCAGAACAGGGTTTTGGTAGTTAAACCTCACAACAAGACACCATATGAACTGTTTAGGGGTAGAACTCCTGCATTAGGTTTTCTAAGACCATTTGGGTGTCATGTAACTATTCTAAATACCTTAGACTATCTAGGCAAATTTGATGGCAAATCTGATGAAGGTTTCTTGGTTGGGTACTCACTAAATAGCAAAGCCTTTAGAGTATACAACACAAGAATAAGGAAAGTAGAGGAAAACCTGCATGTTCAGTTTCTAGAAAATAAATCTAATGTTGCAGGTGAAGGTCCAAAATAGCTATTTAACCTTGATACTCTAACCCAATCAATGAATTATGTGCCAGTTGTTGCAGGAACCTTTTCTAATGATTTTGCAGGTTCAGAAGATGATATTGCAACAAATGAAGCAAGCTTGGGTAAGGAGAAAGATCAAGATCATATACTGATGCCAATATGGAACAGTGTGGATTCATCTTCAAAGAACGGTGAGCCTTCTACTGATGAAGCCAAAGAAGGTTTTGAAGATGGAAATAATGAAGATGGAGCTGATGATTTTGAGAATCAAGAAAATAGTACAAAAGATGATTGTACTGCTAAGCCTCAAATTGGTACTGCTGGGCAACAGAATCATACTGTTGGCACATCAGGTCTCGATACTGATGGTTTCTCAGAAGATGAAGTGGATTTCAACAATTTACCACTCACCTATCCAGTTCCCACTACTCCAGGATACATAAAGATCACTCCCTAGACAATGTGTACCTAGGATTGAAGCCATAAGATTGTTCTTAGCTTATGCTTCTTTCATAGGCTTTACTGTTTACCAGATGGATGTCAAGAGTGCCTTTCCCTATGGTACTATTGAAGAGGAGGTATATGTCTCTCAACCTCCAGGTTTTGTAGATCCAGAACATCCAGACAAGGTGTACAAGGTGGTGAAAGCTCTTTATGGACTACATCAAGCTCCTAGGGCCTGATATGAAACTTTGGCTTCTTATTTGTTAGAGAATGGATTCCAAAGGGGCAAGATTGATCAGACTCTCTTTATCAAGAAAAACAAGGGGGATATCTTGCTGGTACAGGTTTATGTGGATGATATTATATTTGGATCCACAAAGAAGGAGATGTGCTTAGAATTTGAGAAACTTATGCATGATAAGTTTCAGATGAGTTCCATGGGGGAACTTACCTTCTTTTTGGGGTTGCATGTGAAGGAATCAACTGAAGGAATATTTATCAGTCAGGATAAATATGTGACTGAGATACTAAGGAGGTTTCAATTTACTGATGCTAAAGTGGCAAGCACACCAGTTGATCCAAAGAAACCTTTGATTAAAGATGTTGATGGAGAAAGTGTTGATGTACACACCTACAGATCAATGATAGGGTCCTTGATGTATCTTACCTCATCAAGACCAGATATCATGTTTCCTGTGTGTGCCTGTGCAAGGTTTCAAGTCAATCCCAAGGCTTCCCATTTAACTGCTGTAAAGAGGATCTTTAGGTACCTTATGGGTCAACCTAAGTTGGGTCTTTGGTATCCTAGGGAATCACCTTTTGATTTGGTAGCATATTCAGAAAGTGATCATGCTGGTGCAAGCCTGGATAGGAAATCAACAATTGGTGATTGTCAGTTCCTTGGTTGCAGAATTATATCATGGCAATGCAAGAAGCAAACAATTGTGGCAACTTCTACAACTGAAACTGAGTATGTAGCTGCTTCAATTTGCTGTGGGCAAGTGTTATGGATTCAAAATCAACTGCTTGACTATGGGTATAATTTTATTAATACCATGATATATATTGACAATAGCAGTACAATATGCATTATTAAAAATCCAGTGCAACATTCTAAAACAAAACACATATAAATTAGGCATCATTTTATAAGAGACTGAAATGAGAAAAAATTAATTCAAGTTGTCAAAATTGATACTGATCAAAACTTTGCAGATCTTCTCAGTAAAGTATTTGATGGTGGAAGGTTTCAATACTTGGTAGCAAGTATTCGAATGCTTAACCCTTAAAGTTTTTCATCTGTGTGTTTTTGTAAATTAAATTGGATTTGTACTACTAGGTTTGTCAATTACTGCTGTTTTGTATAGTTTATACTGCCAGTACAAATTTAGACTGTTTTGTTAGAACTGTTAGTCATATGTTTATACTGCTATGAAGCAAATGCTTTGCCATTTGTTTTCTTAGTTTTGGACTAACAATTGCAGGTATGGATCATTTGGGCACAAATGAATTACTAGTGCATTGTGTGGGCAGCAAATGGTGGAATAGTTGCTGACATAATAGATTGATGATGGACAGAATTTGGGGATCCATTAACAAAGGTTTTATACCTAAGTTAACTGATTCTTTAAAATTTCTTTCTTAAAATCTTATTATGATGTTTTGTATTGGAATTGATGGCATAGTTAGTCAGATAGTAACTGACTTAACTCACTCTCTACCATTTTATACTTTTAGTATAATGTGTTAGTCCAAGGACATCTGGTAAGAAAGATATTCCAGCAAGCAGAAGATGTAAAGCTCAGAAGATAGTGTTTGGAAGAGTCCTCATAATCCTCATTTAATTCAGAAAACTTGATGATTTAGGGAATTAAATGATTGAAGATTAGTACTGCTGGAAGATTACACTAACAGTACAAACTGTTAGTGTATAACTGAAGACTGTTGAAGAACAACTAATAGTACAAACTGTCAAGTTAGTACTGCTAGTATATTAAAGAAGGTACTGCTGCATGATAAGGTTTTAGGAAACGTGTAAGAGATAAGTATGGTAAAGATTGTGTGTATATCACAATTAGTTAGAATTATATGGGTAAATACTTATCTTGTAAAGGACTCCTTGTGTCTATAAAAGGAGGTCCTAGGTTAGATCAGATATATACTTTTGATATAAGTTTTTGTTCAGATTCAAGGTCTTTGTAACCCTAGTGATATTGAGATCACTCGTATTATTTGCTAATAATATTGAATCGTTTGAAGTTAATCTCTGTGTTCATTATTCATTGTCTAGTTACTGTTACATCAAACAAAATCTTCTAAGTGTTGTTAAGTAGATTCCGCATACTTAACAATATAACCTCAAAGTATCCTAAACACATTCTCAGTGTTTGATCCTCTCAAGTGGTATTAGAGCAAAGTATCCTAAACACATTCTCAGTAACTAATAGCAGATTGGATATTCTTATTCTATGCAAAGTGTGAAGGGTTTTATTCCTTACTGCTTGTGGATTGATGCACACTCTTCTGTTATTTAATGTTCCTTTGATGATTTGTTTGCCATGGTTCCAACAGTAAAGGGAAGCACATACATATATATATTTGATTTGGAATAGGTTGGTTCCAACACACACACGGGTAAAACATACACACAGGAGATTTTTGGATTTTGGTTTCGGTTCTTAAAAGATTTATGGCCCGTTCTTATTTATTCTCATTGGCGAAGAAGATTATTTATTTCTTATTTGACGATGAAGTGGAATTTTTCAAGTTTGTGTTCTTATCATATCTTAAATAAGATTTAAAGATAGCTTGTTCGTGCGTTCAAGTAGTGACTACGAATTAACAAACACTTTAAGGAGTTACGTTATTATGCTCAGTGTCTCATTGAAGATGAGGATTATTGTCAAGAGATTGCAGTCTCCTTATACATCAGGTATACGTTCGAAGTCACATTTTAGTACAAGATATAAGACACGGAGTTTGGGTTATTCTACTTCATCATCAAGTTGGTAATGTTTAGTTTTCTTCATCATTACATAAAGCTTACCGAATTGAAGATTCAACAAATGGTTAACATATGGGTTTCAGGGGAAGCTTAATGTTAAAATGCTTAACCATTTATATGCTACATCGAGGTGAAGGTTTTTATAATTGATCGTTGGTATTCTTACTGAAGGTTTAGGATTTTTCTATCTTGAGTTCATTTATAAAAGTAAGTGTTTTGGTGTTCTTAATGGTGGGTAATTCGAGATATTGGAAGACTAGATTGGAAGTATAATACTGATTCGTGATTATGAAGATCAAGGTTGCATAATTTTGTCCCCTAATCGATGATGACAAAAAGGGGAAGAATATTTACATTGAAGATTTGCAGCTTGAAGATCCTTGATGATATAGCATGGATTAAGGGGAAGTCGAGATCTTTCATATAGTTGGTTTTGTCATTATCAACTAGGGGAAGATTGGTAGGAATTAAATTTGAGTTGATAATAGACAAAACATGAAAGATGAATGAGACTTATGAAGACAAAGATGAAGGACTTATTATGTTAAATGTTAAATGTCTTTGTAACCCTAATCTCTATTATATAAAGAGATGGGGCGTGTATTTTAGAATACAGATGTTAGAGATGTAACATCAGGAAAGGTGTGTGTGTGTCTAGGCGTTAAGTTTTTGTTTAGACGCCTAGGTTAGTGTTTTGTGATAACCCTCAAGGATCTTTGATTCCTGTTAGAGTAGGTAACCGTGCTACACTTGATCACGTAGCATTGGGACTATTTGTAAGTAGTTGTTAGAGATGATGACGAAGAAACCTTGTAGCAATAATAATGATAGTTTTGTTTATTCCGCTGCGTATCGTATTTATTCATTATTATTGTCAATCCCACTTGCTCTAAACGATCCACGAAGTTGTTTAATTATAACTTCACGCCGTCTACCTCCTGTCGCAAGTTGATCTCCTATTCCCCAAGTCTAGTTCTCTCAGCTTCAAGACTTGCACATTTGGACTCCAGAGTAGTTATCCTCTCCTTATACCCTACCACCTTTGCTTCCTCAAACCTCAACTTCCCGCACTCTGCATAACTTTCTTTAAGTTGCGTTTCGAGATCTTGGATCTTGGTTCGAAGGTCTTGTACCAAGGGGTTCTTTTCGAAGTCCTCCATGGCTTCATCACATGTGGCCTTTAGCTCGGCATATTGGAGTTCCCTACTCTTTTCCCAAGCCAAGATAACCCCCATCTCTTCTTTAGCGTTCTTCACAGTTTGGATCAGTTCTCTTGGGCGAATATTGAGATGGTTGTCCAACACAGCCTGTCTGGTGTAGCTCTTGTCATGGAGGTCACATATCTTCTCAATGGACAAGTTGTCTAGGGTACCTCTCCAGCCCACAGGTTCACCATTTCAACAAGCCGATGGCATGTAACAGCATTTGGAAGCTCCTTGGTCTTGGGAAGACCTACAATGAATGAAGGGATTAGGGTCGCGACAACGTCACAATATCAATTAAAATAGTGAAAACTACTCACCATGGATGTCCTCATCATCTTCATCAGGAATCTCGAAATCAGATTTGGCTATGTCCTTGCTTTTTAGCCCCTTTTGTCTAGTGGTCTTGGTTGGAGGAGTGGGCAACACAAGTTTCCTTTTGGGAGTAGGTTTCGCAGCTTTGGCACCAGTTCCTTTCCTACTACGAACTCTATCTGTAATACCCGAAGACCCCAAGACCATTGCTCATTCATTTCCTGAAGGGGGATCATCCGAATCCGCAACATTCTCAGTAAGTTGTGCAGTATCCTCTATCTTCGCAGGTTCGGAGGGCCCTGCTGATGAAATTGGTACCGCAGGCACGACATCAACATCATTTTTGTTCACAGAGACCGAGGGCGAGCCAACTCCATAGATGCCTTCTTTGGGATCTTTAGGAACGTAGGTCACATCCTTGCTTACTCCAGCCAGTGGGAAAAGATAAATATCAGCAGATAACTTATTTAACATAAGCAAGTGGGAATGTACATACATTCTCCATAATTTCTAATCTCAGGTTGCATTGGAGACTCAGCCCAGCGATCAATGATTCTAGCCATATAAAGGATAGGCTCAGGGAAGGTTTGGACATGCACAGGATGACGAGAAAGACATTGATACAGAGGGTCCCTTCGTACTCTATAGGGCATAGGGTCATTAAAACGCTTCTCATCATACTTAAACTGCTCATCCAACAATGCAGGGTATTGTGTAGGTACAATTGTGTTTTGAATATAGAAAAACTTCCCCTTCCAATCCCTTATGTTTGTAAAAGGTTTAAGAATCAAATGTGGCACATCAAACTCACCCCTTTTAGCCAGGGTGAGCCAATCTCCACCATGGTAAATATTCATAAAACCCCTAAGCACTGAGAGTGTAGGCTCATAGCCGTAAGCTTTGCACATTACAATGTAAGTGGTAAGCTTCGCTAAGCCAAATGGGTTAAATCTTGAGATATGCACATTATAATATTGCAACAGTTCACAGAACAAAGGGTGGAGTGGTATCCTCAAGATAGATTGGGAAAAAGCATGCGTATATAACCCGACATATCCTTCGGGTGCATCATAGATGTTTTGATTTTTATTTGGTAGCATAATCTTAAATTTTTTAGGAATGTGGTACCGTTCTAGGAACTCCTGTAATCCTTCCCTAGACAAGATACATTTCTGTTGCCTAATGATGTGTTTCTCATCCCTACTCATGGTGGTATCGAAACGATAAACAAAGAGGGTTGGGAAGAGAGAGTTACCTTTTGATCGGAAGAATGAGCGAGAGTAGAACGCTATGTGATGATTTTGGGCGGAGGATAAAAAGTGATTTTGGGTTTACGGTATAAAAACATTTATGTACCTCTTCTCCCTTTTATCTCAGCCATCCACGTGTCCCTCAAGATTGACACCTATCCGGACTTTAAATATTTTCAAAATTTGAAGGGACGTTTGGAGATTACCGAGATCCTAGCCGTTATGGCCTATGCTGCAAGTGGTTGAGGTAACGATTAAGCGCATTTAATGCATAATTAGTTAAAGCACATTTTCCTTTTTGTACGAATTTGTGACGAAATAGGAATGGTGTAAATATTTGATAGAGTAGTAAGCAATATACCCTCGTACGTATATATTACTTTCGGCTGGGGGGCTTGATAATGTACCCTCCGAACAGGTCGAAGGACACCCCTTCGAGCCTGTACGAAACCTTCTTCTCGAAGGTCCAAGTCAACCTCCTAAAATCTTTATTGGCGTCAAACCATTCATCCATGATATGGTTACCAATTGGGAACTCGCCAATCGAAGCCTTAACCCTTTCGGGATATGGTCTTCGAAGATACTAGAGCGGAGAAGACCTTGGCTTGGTCATACCCACGTCCCCTCTTTCTTCTGTGCTTTCCCGCCAAGAGAGAGATAGTGGGTCACTAAGCCCTAGCGGTTACCGTAAATCATGAGACGCCCCCATGATCTCCGATATTTGTGCATAAGCACTCCAAGGCATATTTTCTCCCCTATAAATAGCTTGCACGGGTTATTGATGACGGTACGTTCACTTAACACATACATTTCCTCTTAAACTTACCTACTTACCATATCACATACTCATTCACACGCCGGAGGTGATTCGCAGGGTTCAACCTCTGCACAATCACTTAACGTATTGTCTTCGTATTTCTTATTTCAGGTTATTAACAAGCTTGGCGTATCCACACATCTTCTATATCATTCGATCACCATTGTAAGGCCTGGTAGTGCAAATTATTGTACAATCACAGTCACATGGCCTTCAAGAGCTACATAGAATCTTAGCGAGTTTTTCATTAATTTTCATACGCGTTTATGGTTTCTCTTGAAATTTCAGGAAATATGCATGATTTTGTTAATAAATGATTTTCAAACATTTCATTTAAATGATATTTGTGTAGACCAAAGTGTGGACCATTTAGATATATGTACTCCAACTGTAGTGTAGAAGTAGAATACATCAATAAAATTATTACGATAATAGTAGAGGTGAAAACATAAACGCATGGTAGCGATCCAGTATTTCAAATATATCAACATTTGGACACCTTCAAGCGGATGAAGAGAGAAATGGTACAATTAACAAGTCTACCTCCATCTTTTGCAATGTAACATAGACGCATATCGCATATGTGATATAATATTACGTATACAAAAGCAGTTAGATGTTCAGATGTTCAAACAGTAGCAGTTATACAAATAACAAATAAGCATGTAACATTCATGTTCACGAAATTAATATTTTAGCACGTGTATATCAGTTAACTCGATATTTATGCCGTACATATTGAATGAAGCCAAGAGGGTCATGTCGTAAGTTTGCAATTTATACCCACGGTGAAGCGCGGTGCCACAACCACTGTTAAAACTACTGCCGTGCGTGGGCATCGTCTAAAGTCATCTCCTCTTTCTCCGTATTGCCTGTGACATTGTGGTTTTGCATGCGTTAATAGATTTGAAAAGAACCTTAAAAACTAAAATAAAACCGTATTGTTATTTCTTACGGATAATCACTATAAGAAAAAGTGTGTTTAGTGTCGAGAATTTAGTGACCACTTTTATTTTGGTCACTATTTAGGCCATTTAGTGACCACATAATCCTTCGTCACTGATTTTTGGTCATTCGTAAATCAATAGTGACGAGCTAGATGGTCACTAATTATTCACCGAACTACATGTCGAATATATTTAATTCATACTATACATGAGATTATTAGCCACTTATTTAACATATTAATAATAATAACCGACTAAAATCAGTTGTGTAAAAGTGAATTTAGATACATTTTGAAACATTTTATTATAGAAAGATAAGTATAAATAGATGTAAAAATACAACAAAAAAATCGGTGTAACACTATGCTTTAAATAGGATATTATCAAATACTTACAAGTCCATATACGTGGGCCTAATAACTTTTTTAGATCCAAATACAATTTCCAAACAATCTTCCAGGTCGACCCGACACTTAAAATTGAAAGGATCCCTTTTTTAGATCCAAATACCATTTCCACACCATATATATCTTTGATGTGGAAGCACTAATGTTCATAGATGTTTTAGATCCAAATACCATTTCCACATCATATCTAAAAAAGTTATTAGGCCCTTTATCACAATACAAAGAGTGTTGGTGTTTGAGATGGTTTAGATCCGAATGCAAATACCATTTCCACATCAAGGATCCCTTTATCACAATTCAAAGGTGGCTCTTCCGGGTTGACCCGACACTGATTAAATCCCTTTATCACTACTGTTCCATTAAATCCCTTTATCACTTAAAATAATATTCACTATTGTTCCATTATTCTCACAAGCAAAATGCAATCGCTCCTCATGGATTCGCTCGGTTGATTCGTGCGTCACAAATTCATCACAATTCTGATTCGCTCACTTATCATGTTTCATCACAAAAGCACTTTTCACCTATATTAATTTGTGTTGTTTTTTGTGAATAACAATTCTCATGAATTAGTTAATTTGAAAACTAGAAGGGGGGTTGAATAGTTTTACGTCTTTTAAATTTATAAAAACTTTTGTTTACTTTTTAAAACTTCGATTCTATCTTATGTGAATTCAACTCTTGATCAATATGAACATATATAAGCAAATATAGATAAGTAATGCAAGTAAGGTAAATATAATGAAATAAAAGAGAGAGATGGAAAGATCAAACCACAACACGGAGATTTATAGTGGTTCGGCTACAAGGACACCTTCCTTGCCCTACTCCACACCTCGAGTCACCTACTCGAGAGTTTTCTTCACTATGTCAACAAACTCCCTTATGGCGGAGAAACCTTACACAACTTTAGCTTACACCGGCTTAATGACACAAAGCTAGATGTCGAGTCCTAATCGTAGCTAGAACCAATCTCACAACTTAAACACAACTTCTACACGACTTAATCACGACTTCTTCACGACTTCTTCACAACGGCTTCACAACTTCTTCACGACTTCTTCTTCACGACTACTTCACGACTACTTCTTCACAACTACTTCACAACTACTTATTCACAACTACTTCACAACAAATTTACAACACAACTACGTAGTTACACTTAGATCTATTTATCACAACTACACAACACTTTACACAACAACACAATTGAATGAGGTAAGTAATAACACTTCTTCACTAGTTGAAGTAGAGTTCTTCTTTTGCACTTTTGGTGGTGGAAGCTTGGATCACTTAGAAACCAATGCTTAAGAAAATATAATCAAAGGATTTACAATGTTTAGAATGAATTTAGAACAGAAAGTTTTAGTGTGCAAAAGGTGAGTAAAAGTCCAGGAGAAGGCTGGTATTTATAGGAGAAAAATTGGACAGCTGGAGGTCTACTGGAGCGGGGGCGGTCCCCTTAAATAGGGGGCGGTCCCCTTAATAATTAAGGGGGCCGCCCCTTCTGTCCGTTGGCCAATTTTGTCCTTTTGTGGGGGAGGTTTTTCTGGAACATTTTAACTGATTTTGGTTAAAAATTTGAATTCATATTTTTATAAAAGATTAAACATTTTTATTTAATACCAAAAATGTTTTTCAAAAATATATAAAATGTTTTTGATGTTTTAAAAAAAATCTAGTTATTAAGAAAATGTTCCTTTGATCATATAATGCATTAAGCATTAGTTCATTCATACCTTAAGTGATTTGAGTTGTAGAAATAGATATTTACAACTAAATACTTGTTTACGTCATAATTTTCCGATTAATGATTTTACATTTTGTGATTATCAAAACGTAGAGATATCGAAAAATATTAATAACGTGTTTAGGCATTATTTATATCAACAATCTCCCCCTTTTTGATGATTACAAAATCTAAACTCATTAAATCTAAAAAATTAGTTTTTAGACAAGTATTTAGTGAGTTTACATCTATTTCTCCCCCTTTTTGTAGAATCAAAAAGGTTAAGCCGACAAGTTTTAGAATCTAAATTTGTCAGGACGAGAACTCCCCCTTGATGTGTACTCCCCCTCGTTTGGGGGCACCAAGGAAACGAGCTATGGAACGCTTGCAAAAAAAATGTTAGAAGCACAAGTATATGTAACAACAATAAGCAAGCATATAGAATAAGATCATTCATTTAATAAAGGTGTTGTGGATAAGTACACAACCAAAAGATTACAACATGAAGCATGCAAGCATACAAACAAAAACTACTAATGAAACAACATAATCATCTTAGAGGTACATGGTCTTCCATGGAGCTTGCTTGCAAGAAGGGTTTGAAAAATTATTTTTAAGCATTGCATATGCTTAATTGGGTGAAAATGGAGGTGGTGGTGGTGTAGTGGGTGAAGGAGGTGGAGGAGGTGGTGGTTGTGGGTTGGCAATCATGTGTTCAAGAGATGAAAACATGTAGTGTATCTCATCTCTAAGACCAAAGATTAAGGTCTGGTTATGGACGCAACAAAGACAATTATCACCATGGGCTTCAAGCATTGCCCAAGGTATAGGAAAGAATGGTGGTGGGGTTAGTGATGGTGAAAAGTGAGCATCAAGAGGTGTGATGGGTGATAGGGAAATGGCAAGTTGGGTGTATGAAGGTTCTTGAGTGGATGGTGGTGATGATGCTCTTGGTGATGATGTTAGGTGAGTGTGGATGTAGTCATTTATGGATGAGGTGGATGGAATGGAGGAAGATGAAGCTCCATGGGTGGATGGTGTTTTTGATGGTGCATTTGGTGCACTTGGGGATGAATTTTGAGGTGGTGGTGATGGAGTTTTGATGTCGTCTTGGGTTAGGTCAATGAAAGGTTGTTTTGGTGGTATGATAACAAGTCTTTGTTTCCTTGAAGTCTTAGAGATGGAGGATTTTGGTGATAGCATTGTGGATAAAAATGGGTGTTTGATGAAGGTGATGGTTGATGAAGTGAAAGGTAATTGTAAGGAGGGTTTTTATATTGTGAAAATGTGGTTGATTTAGGCAAATTGTGGAGGTTTTGTGGTAATATTCCAAGTCCAGTTCGTGCATTAAGGGTAATGGTAGCTGGGGCTAGGTAAAAGTGGTTACAAGATGCAAAAGGAAACAGTAAAATTTACTGTCCAGATGGCCGGTCCCCTTAATTGTTGGGCGGCCCCCTTAAAAATTAAGGGGACCGCCTAAGGAATTAAGGGGGCCGCCCATCTGGTGATTTCCCAGGCGACCAAATTTGAAAATTTTCCAGAAAAAGATCATTTTTAGGGTGTCTTTGCAGCAAGTTCCATTTGGATCATGTACATCAAGAATGATTAAATATTATCAATTGCATATTAAAACAATATACATAAAACAATTATATTAGAAGCATAGTCATATAATTTCAAATAAACTAGTAGCTAGGTTCTAATAAGTTTATCAACTAACATAATAAAAGTCATAGCAAGCAAGTGTCAAGATAATAGTACTACATATAAGTGTCTAATAAAAATCAACTAATCATTCATCAAATATGTTTATTTCTTCTTCTTCCCAAACAACTTTCCAAGTGACTTTCCAATGGACTTGAAGTCACCTCGTACTTCTTGATGCATCTGCTGTGTGGTGTTGAGTAGTTCGGTTTGTCTTTCATATAGCAGTTCGTCTGTTCGTTCGGAAGGAGAAGGGACTTGATACTCGGTGTAATCAAGATCCGAAAGATTTTGAACGAAGGTCCTAGGTGATGGGGTACTAGCACGTGTTGTGCCCTCCTCCTCATCATCATCATCATCATCGTCTCCTTGATGTGATGTGGAACCACGAGGTGGAAGTGAGACAGATTTACGAGATTTTCCTTTGTCACTTCGGGAGCGACGAGCACGGACACGAACAAGTGGATTGAGGACCGGTAGAACAGACTCATAGAGTGGACTCCGAAGCTGTGGATAGTGTTCCATGATATCATTGTAGAGACGGGTGAGAAACATGCCATATGGAAGATTTGCATTACGAGTGTTTTTGGCGGACATGATACGGTAGACAAAGAGATATGCCAAATTGTACGGCTTTTCAGTAACGATACAATACAACATGTGGAGTATGCTCGCCGTGACATGATCACGGTGACCACTGGTACCGAACGCATTCTCACGAATGAGTTCTTCCCAACGTCTCATGTCGCTGCGTAGCTCCTTGAGAAGGACTTGGTTTGGAGTGATGTCAACATCTTTTGATTTGATCTTTCGACTAGTCGTACCACGAGCTAGTCCAAGATATTGACGAATCTCTTTAGGAGATGGAATCTCTGAGTAGTAAGGACCCTGTTGAGGTCGATTTTCCTCAAGAGACGAGAGGTCCCACTCATTAGAGAAGACGGCTTGACCGGAGAAGGGGATTCTTAGAATTTGCCCGAATTGAGCAAGAGTAAGAGTGATGAATTGGTTTTGAATCATGAAGGATATGAGGATATACCCATTGGGATCGGTTTGTAACATCACTTGACTATAAAAGTCGAGGACAAACCGGGGAATGATTGGCTCATTTATTTTGTAGAGACAATCAAGACCAACGTTGGTGAACATTCGTTCGATGAAGTCGGATTCATAGAACGATGGATGGACAATTCTTCCTTCTTGAATGTTCCTATCCTCAATGGGACGATAGAAACAAGCAACAGAGGGAGCCATGCCCGGGGTGGAAGAGACTTTAGGAATGTATGCTTTTGTTTTAGAGACATCGCCAACTGTCACTTTGGGCATTTTCACCTATACAAGATAGCAACAAACAAAAAATAAGAAAATGACATGCATATTTAAATATGCTACTTATGTGGAACGTAAACATACTTCGACTCTAAATCTTAAATCCTAAGAAGTAGTTTACAATGTTCCTTAGTTTTAATTTTTAACTCGCTTGAAATGTATTTTATGACGTTAAAGAATAGTTATAGGGACATTATAACAAGAAGTCAACAATATCCGAACGTTCTTTTATACGTCATAAGCTACCTTGAAATGTGGCTTAGATAAACATTGGATTGTATATCTAGCTATTTCTTATGAGTGTTTATGTTAAGTAACTTAGATTTTGACTCAAAAATTTCTTTCAAAATGTTGTGCCAAACGCTCCTTTAAATAAGAAAATAACTAGTAAAATTTCAATATACATATGAATTATGTATCTTGATGACTTAAAACAACTAATTGCATGTTTAAAAACTTGACAAGTAGTTATGAACTTAATTTTGATTAAATTTTGATGATTCTAGCTCCTAATCCAAACACTCTCTTATATTTAACAAAAACATTTTTTATGATTCGAAAAATATATTTTTAGGATTTGTGAGTTGTAATAAACCAATGTGATTAGTTTTAACAAGTGTTTATGGCATAATTCAACAATATGATTAGTTTTGAAAAAAGAATGATTAGTTTGACATAATGGTTTTATTAATTACTTAGTTTCTAGGTTGATTAATCATTCTAATCCTATGAGGAGCATTTGATTACAACATTCTTAGACTTAATTTCAATAAAATTTAAGTTTGGAAAAAATTTAGCAAAAGACCTAATTAAGATTAGACTCAAAATTGAATGAAATTAGATGAAATGTGTTTTGGAAAACTTACAAAATGTGTTGCTAATTGATGTATAGATGTTTGCCCTTTGTGAAATTGACCCGAATTGTTGATAAGATGATGGATTTGGGATGGCAGTTCGTATACAGCAGAGTGGGAGTGAAGTGAGTTTGAAAAATGGGGTGTTTGGTAAATTTTTCAAGGAGAAAATTCATTTTGGCAGCAACAGTAGGCCGGCCCCCTTAAACATTAAGGGGACCGTCCCCGTTTACTAGCCGGTCCCCTTAAACATTAAGGGGGCCGCCTGCCAAATTTTCGAATTACTTATTTTTTTGTTTCTGACGGCAAAATATTTATATGTATATATTTATAATATATCAAAAATACGTTTATTTGGCACGAAGAAGGAATACTTGACACATTTTATTAACATTTCGTTAATAAACTTAATCTTGATAATTTTGGACAAAATGCTCAAGACGTCAAGTCGACAAGAGGTTTAAGGATTGGGAAGAAATGTGCGTATATATATATATATATATATATTAGTATTATGTGTAAGTGTGGGATGTTGACTGGAGTCAAGAAATGATGAGGTAATGACGGAGATAGGTGTTGGCGATGACGGGAGTTTGTTTCATCCATAGTTTATTTGACTCGACGTTCAAAGAGCTACTTCTACGTTAATCCACTTAACTCACTTCTCTTCATCACCATGAGTTATGTAACAGTGGACATGGAAGATTTTCGTGTTGAACGTTAGAGTTCAAAAGAGGCAAAGGGGGAAGAAAAGGTTCGAGGACGAACAATTTCTTTTAGTTCTAGATAGTCAACAAATGACGTATCTAGGTTATGTGCGTATATATTTATATGTATATATATATATATATATATATATATATATATATATATATATATATATATATATATATATATATATATATATATATATATATATATATAGTATGTATAAATAGTAGTATAGGTATATATAAGTATATATGTATAAGGAAAATCTACTAACTAACATACTAAGCATAAAAGATAAATGGGGCATGCAATTGGCTAGTTCATTTATCTACGCATATAATGGTGAGCATGAAAGAGTGGCGTACCTTTTGGTCTTCAACATGTGGTCTTCAAGTTCTTCAAAGCGTATTAACTTATAAAAGTCAATTACGAAAGAGAAAACGCCTTTCCCGATGAGTATGCAATCTAGACACTTGGTCCCCATGATCTCATTTGTCCAAAGTTGTTTGGCCCAAACATGGTTTGCAATTGACTCGGATGCATATATGGTGGAAGTATTCCCCAAGGATTGTAGCTTGGTGGATTTGGGTAATTCCACATTGGGTAACTATTATTATGACGGTTTGGTATATTTTGGTTTCTTTTAGGTTGAGGAGTTTTAAGCCGAGGGTGAGGACTAGGTGGTCTTCTAGGTGGAGGTGTTTTTGACCTTAACCTTGGTTTAGAGTATTTTACTTCATTTTTTAAGGATGGTTTATAAAAGGTTTTTACTTCCTCATCACTAGCTATGGGTATTTTTCTATCTTTTATAAGTACATACTTAGGTTTTGACTCTAAAGGTTTTTGCTCACTAGTTTCACATTCAAACTTTACATTTTTAGTTTGACTATTTGAATCCTTAGTTGAATTAAATCCTAATCCGGTTTTATCACTTGATACTCTTTGAATACTTATTATTTCCCTAAGAAAATTACTACTATTTTCGAATTTGTTAAGCCTACAAATTTCCTCCTTAAGTATTTCATTTTCATTTTTTGTTTCTTGACATGTTTTACATTCAAGAATTTCTTTTCCCTTTTCTAAGTTATGTAGTTTAATTTTTAATTCTAGTATTTCTTTTTCTAATTGATTATTAATGTGTTTTAGTGATTTATTTTTAGTCATTACTTTTTGGCCTAATATACATAACCTATTATATTCGTTATCTAGGTCTTTTTCATCTAATGATAAATTTTCATCACTAAAGTATTCGGTTTCGGAACGTACCTCACTTGATGTCTTAGCCATAAGACACTTCTCTTCTTTTGTGATTTCTTTCTCGTCTTCTTCACTGTCACTCCATGCTCCTCCAATGAATGCCTTTTGGTTTTGCTCCTTTGACATCATAGGGCATCTTCCAATGAGATGATTTGGATCACCGCATTTGAAGCACTTCCTCTCGCTCTTGCTACCTTTGTCGTCTTTGTTTCTTTGGAGTCTTTTCCTTTCGTCATGTGGTTGTCTAACGAATCTTCCTCGTCTTTTGAAACACTTGTTGAAGTCTCTTACGGCCATGGCATATTCTTCATCATCACTTTCGGAGGTTGAGCTATCCTCGTCACTTGATGCTTTCCTAGCTTTCAATGCGATTGACTTGCTTTGCTCTTTCTTTCCTTTGACCATCTCGAAGTCTTTCTTGATTATTGCTTCGTAGACTTTCAAGTTGCCAATCAACTCGTCAAGTTGAAGAGTTGACAAGTTCTTTGATTCTTCAATTGCCGTAACTTTAGCCCGCCATTTTGGATGAAGAGCCCTAAGAAATTTTCTAACAAAATTCTTACTAGAAAAACTCTCATCAAGTGCCTTTAAACTTGTGATGATTGTGTTAAACCTAGCAAATGCATTATCAATTGATTCCTCTTCCGGAATCGTAAATTGTTCATATTGTTGAACAAGAAGATATATTTTATTATCTTTGACTTGACTATTACCTTGGTGAGTTATTAGTAAAGAGTTCCAAATTTCTTTTGCGTTTTCGCACATAAAGATTCTTTCGTATTCTTTACGTGGTAGCGCATTATAAATAACCATTCTAGCCTCATTATTTTTAGAAAGTTTTCTTTTTAAATCATCACTTTGTTTTTCAAAAGGTACAATTTCATCCTTTTTAGTTTCAAGATTATGTTGAATAGGTAAAAAATCACCATTAGTAATAACATGCCAAAGATCTAGATCTTTTGACTTCACATAAGTTTCGAATCGATTTTTCCAATATAAAAATCCATCACTTTCAAATAGTGGTGGTCTTTGCATAGATTGCCCTTCTAAATATTTTTCAGATTCCATAGATCGTTTCAAGTTTTAAAATACAGTTAATTTTAAAAATCTTGTTTGACCTGGCTCTTGATACCAATTGTGGAAAACTAGAAGGGGGGTTGAATAGTTTTACGTCTTTTAAATTTATAAAAACTTTTGTTTACTTTTTAAAACTTCGATTCTATCTTATGTGAATTCAACTCTTGATCAATATGAACATATATAAGCAAATATAGATAAGTAATGCAAGTAAGGTAAATATAATGAAATAAAAGAGAGAGATGGAAAGATCAAACCACAACACGGAGATTTATAGTGGTTCGGCTACAAGGACACCTTCCTTGCCCTACTCCACTCCTTGAGTCACCTACTCGAGAGTTTTCTTCACTATGTCAACAAACTCCCTTATGGCGGAGAAACCTTACACAACTTTAGCTTACACCGGCTTAACGACACAAAGCTAGATGTCGAGTCCTAATCGTAGCTAGAACCAATCTCACAACTTAAACACAACTTCTACACGACTTAATCACGACTTCTTCACGACTTCTTCACAACGGCTTCACAACTTCTTCACGACTTCTTCTTCACGACTACTTCACGACTACTTCTTCACAACTACTTCACAACTACTTATTCACAACTACTTCACAACAAATTTACAACACAACTACGTAGTTACACTTAGATCTACTTATCACAACTACACAACACTTTACACAACAACACAATTGAATGAGGTAAGTAATAACACTTCTTCACTAGTTGAAGTAGAGTTCTTCTTTTGCACTTTTGGTGGTGGATGCTTGGATTACTTAGAAACCAATGCTTAAGAAAATATGATCAAAGGATTTACAATGTTTAGAATGAATTTAGAACAGAAAGTTTTAGTGTGCAAAAGGTAAGTAAAAGTCCAGGAGAAGGCTGGTATTTATAGGAGAAAAATTGGACAGCTGGAGGTCTACTGGAGCGGGGGGCGGTCCCCTTAATAATTAAGGGGGCCACCTAGTAAAATTAAGGGGGCCGCCCCTTCTGTCCGTTGGCCAATTTTGTCCTTTTGTGGGGGAGGTTTTTCTGGAACATTTTAACTGATTTTGGTTAAAAATTTGAATTCATATTTTTATAAAAGATTAAACATTTTTATTTAATACCAAAAATGTTTTTCAAAAATATATAAAATGTTTTTGATGTTTTTAAAAAAAAATCTAGTTATTAAGAAAATGTTCCTTTGATCATATAATGCATTAAGCATTAGTTCATTCATACCTTAAGTGATTTGAGTTGTAGAAATAGATATTTACAACTAAATACTTGTTTACGTCATAATTTTCCGATTAATGATTTTACATTTTGTGATTATCAAAACGTAGAGATATCGAAAAATATTAATAACGTGTTTAGGCATTATTTATATCAACATAGTTATTTGAATAACTAATTCTCATGAATTAGTTATGTGTTATCTGTTGCTGTTGCTGTTGAGATGTTAGGTTAGGTTTTGATTTGTTGCTGTTGAGATGTTAGGTTAGTAATAAGAGCTGAGTATAAGTTTTGCGCGTCGTGATTCAGTCTGATCTATGAGTGTAAGTAGCGTAGTTAGGATAGACAGTTGATTTACGAGTGCCATAGTTGTAATTGCTGCACCAAAGGTGTTTGATGAAATGTCTAACATAATGAATAGCCTTAGGTTTTGAAACAATTGCTGCACCAAAGGTGTTTGATGAAATGTCTTTGTTTTTTGGGAACTTTTTTGTGTTTTATTGATGTTTTTTTTTTAATGCTAAATGATATGCAATGTGTTATGAATGTGGAATAATTAGGATCGGATAATTAGTTAGTTGTAAGGAAATGGGCTAAATTGAAGTTGTGATTGACGGTTTAGTGATTTACATGTAAAATGATCCCTAGATAATAGCATAATCATGGGGGTATTTGGAGTTGCTTTTTGGAATAAGCAACTCAAATAGTCCTAGTTGCTTATATAAGACAGCCTATTTGACTTGTGAATAATCTGTAAAATCAGTTTTGATAAGCAATCTAGAACGTAATCCTAGGCAGGCAGCCCATTTAGTTTGTTGTAGCCGATCCCCTGAATAATCAAATTTAGTTTGAATATACCCAAATACTAGAAACTGTCAAACATACCCTATATGTAGCTAGTAACATTGGTTTAGAAATTTTGATGCTACCTTTTTTGTAGGAATCAACGATATGTTATTCTGTGGTAGTGACTAGTGAGTAATGGACTCATTCTATTCAGAACAGTTGAAAGTGTCACACATGGAACTTGTAGCGGATATGTTATTCTGTGGTAGTGACTAGTGAGTAATGGACTTTGAGTGCTTTCTGGTGTCCAGTTACATGCTCAGTTCTGTTAGAGCAAAGTGAAAAAAACACACTATCAAAATATTGACCTGAAATATTCTATGCCAGGAAGGCAGGAACAGTCTGTCCGCATTTTTTTTTTAATTCCAATAAGGATGCCCAATGTGAATATTTAACTCCACATAAATGGTATCATGGCATCTTAGTTTACAACTGAAAGTTAATCAATTATACAGTTAGATATGATCGGCTTTTAGAAATGAACTATCACATTGTTTGTTTAGATTATTGAATACACATTACTTCTTTGCTCGTTATACATAGTTCTATCTGCTAGGTATTAAATTGCTACTGTTTTTTAAATTGTGGAGTAAATGATAAATCTTGGATGCACATTGTTCATAGGTTAACTGACCCACGATATGAAATTGGTGTGAATGAGTTTCTTAGATTTGCCTATCGTGACAAAAATAAATCAGTAGATATTCCTTGCCCTTGCAAAATTTGCAAAACTTTTCGTGACCATAAGAAATCTACCATTTATAAACATTTGATGCAAAATGGAATTTCTACTAGTTATGATGAGTGGACATGTCATGGGGAGTCTTTTGATGTTTCGGATGATAGTGATGATCATGTATTGTTTAATGATGAGGATGTGGGTAGTGATAATATGAATGTTGATAATGATGATATTGATGATGACGACCTTGATGAGATGTTAGATAACATAGGTCAAAGTAGGTGGGGTGATAAATGGAAGACTAATGGTGAATCTTCATCTACTATAGACAAAGATTTAGAAACTCTCCGTAGATTATTAGATGAATCGCATCAAGATCTTTACAAGGGATGCCAAAGTTATTCGAAATTTTCGTTCATTGTTACCATTTTACATTTGAAGACAACACATGGTTGGTCTAACAAGTCCTTTGATGACTTACTTAACGTATTCAAAAAAGCACTTCCATCTCCATCCTCAGTTTCAAAGAACTATTATGAAGCAAAAAAGTACATACGTGATTTGGGGTTTCGGGGGGAGAAAATTCATGCTTGTGTTAATGATTGTGTTCTTTATAGAGGTAAGTATAAATCATTTACCCAATGTCCAAATGATAAGTGTAAAGAACCTCGATTCAAAAAAAAAGAACCTAATGTACCACAAAAGGTGCTTCGATACTTTCCTTTAAAACCTAGACTTCAAAGGTTGTTTATAGATCCGCAAGTCTCTAATGACATGAGGTGGCATAAGGATAAAAGAGTTAACGATGATAACATAGCTAGACATCCTGCAGACAGTGAGGCCTGGAAACATTTCGATAGAGTATTTCCTTCATTTGCTAATGATCCACGAAATGTACGCTTAGGGTTGGCAACAGATGGATTCAATCTGTTTGGTAACCTAAGCAGTTCGTATAGCATATGGCCTGTCTTCGTTGTCCCATATAATCTTCCTCCGTGGAAATGTATGAAAGACCCATACATGTTCATGTCGATGTTGATTCCAGCTCCCAAAGCACCAACTAATACTGATGTTTACTTAGAACCTCTCATTGACGAATTAAATGATTTATGGGATGGTATCAATGCTTGATGAACTCAAATAAGTACATATTATTACTATCATTTATCCTAGTTATTTGACTTGTTTTATTATATTATGTATGAGGATTGATACTTAATCGTTTACTTTTGTAATTCTCAGGTAAAAACAAGCATTTGGTGAAACGTGGCGATTTTGGACTAATTATGGAGCAAAACATGCAAGAAGTTAAGAGTCTACCGAAATATACAAGATTAAGACTATTCTGCCCCAGATGCGCCGCATCTCACTTATGACATGCGCCGCATCACTATCAATATTTCACCAGATACGATCCAAGATACAAGAGGACATGCGCCGCATCTATAAATGGAGTTACGCCGCATCTACTGGCGGTGTACGAATATTCCTGAATATTATAATCTTGGACCCCACGCGAAGTTAAGTCAATGCGCCGCATCTACTTACTAGATACGCCGCATCTTACCCTCAGACAGAAACTATAAATACCCCAAAGACCAGACGAATTAAGAGTTCTGAAGTTTTTAACAGAAGACCGAAGACCAGAAACCTAGGACGAATTTAGTCAAGGCAGCAGCACAAGACACACCCAAATCAAAGATACAAGAGCTGTAAGAAGGTGCTGCATGTGTTTAATTCATTAAGTAGTTTTGTTTTATTGTGTTAGTAAACTTTAATTCATCAAGATTGGTGGCTTGTGTAATGTGACAACGGAAAGATTGCACTCCCTTAAAACTGCTTTCTCATTAATTAAAGTTTATATGTTGATGTCATTGGTGACTTTTATTAGTGCATTGATAACCTCTGTGTCTAGCTGAGCGTTGATCGGGTCGCCATGCCTCTACCCTCGCCTGTTTATTAGATCGCCTATGCATTCTATGGTCTGTAGAAAAGTAGGAAGAAAGACAAACGGGATAGTCATAAGTAATCATTAAGGGTTTACTCGCCGATAAGATTAGAACCAACGAGAAAGGACTTAATCTCGGTGCGTTGCATCGAACTATACACTTCATATAACACTAGCAATAAAACAAGTGACAAACTACTTATCTATCAGGACAGCCCTCTTATTGTCTCGAGTATTTATCTGTGTACGTGTGTGCTACTTGCTGATTCGTGCCTATTGGTTTATTTTATTATTTAATTGCAACCAAATCGTGCCAGTCTCTCAGGCTGAACCCCCTTGCGTTAGAATAGGTTGTATAGCTAACTTAATATATTAAAATACTGATTAGAATAACTAGATAATACGTTCCACTCTTAGTGATCGACACTCTACTTACCATTATATTCATACTGACCGGGTACACTGCTCGTTAAGTGTGTGTGTTATTGATAAGTCGGCTAAATATAAATTTAAAACTTGAGTAGGCATTAATACTGCTAAACCGCAACGACACATCGCACGCATCAAGTTTTTGGCGCCGTTGCCGGGGAGTGAATTGTTATTATCTGTTAATTTGATTAGTATTTTAATTAGGTTTTTTTATTTTTAATCTAACCGCTAATTTTGTTGTGTATTAGATTAATTTGCATTCATTGTACTATTTTGCATATTTTCTGTTTTTGTGTGTTATTTGTTTGCTTTTATTTTGTTTATTTTCGTGTGTTTTATTTGTTTTAATTTTTCGTATTTTTTGTATTCTGCTATCGTTGTACTGAGCTAAGTCAAACAATACGGCGCATCTGATTTCTCAGATACGGCGTATTGCGTTTAATTTTTATTAAATACAACGCGTTTAATTAATTCGATACGACGCATCTTTTCCCCAAGATACGGCGTATCTGTTTTTGATAAAAAAAAAATTTCTAAACGTTAACGCCATACGACGCATCTGCTTTAGCAGATACGGCGTATCTATTATTTTAATTAAAAACAGTTTTCGAATTATTAAACAGATACGGCGCATCGATCTCTGTCGATACGGCGTATCTTCTGAATCAAAAATCTCGTATTTTGAAACGTAACGAAAATACGCCGCATTAACTTTTGTTAATACGACGCATTTAATTTTAAATAAATATCGATTTTTGATTATTAAAATTGATACGGCGCATTCAAATTTCTAAGCGGCATATCTATTTTCTGAATAAACTCTGATTTAATTTTAACGATTATAAGATACGGCGTATCCATCTTTTTGGATACGGCGCATCGTTCTCAGATAACAGTTATTTTTATTCTTATATCCGTTTCTATATTCATTAATTTCTCTTCTAGCGAACAAATCATACTGATGATTTTACCTATGATGACAGGTTATGCTATGGAAGACATCTCAGTGAACGGATATCTTGCTAAGGGACTCTTGCTTTCGGATTCATTCGATGTGAAGGTTCTTGATGATGTCAACTTCAATATGCTCATGATTGATACGGATTTATTCTCTTGGGAGACCCCTCTTGAAGCTACTTTTAAGGAATTCATGCGTTTATGCAACATTGACAAAGGGGTATTCTCTTATGACGTATTTGTGAGGTACACTGGAGATGAATTGTCGCTCTTATGGCCTATCATTGAATCCAAAGGATTGGCTTGGACTACTATCGAAGAAGATGATGGGAAATTCTATCTTGCATACATGGACTCAAGCAACGAAAGCTGTGGTGGAGGCAACACCCAAATCTCTTACATGCCTTATTCCGAACAGTACTGGGGATTAAATGAGAACTATCTGGACGATGAAAGAATTTATGCTGTGGCGGAGTTACTATTTCATGGCAGGTTGGTAAGATTGATGGACCTCTCCCTCGATGATTGGCTTGAACTTAAATATGGTAGTCCAAAATTTGCCCCTGCAAATGAAGTCAAGCGGATTATGACTTCATGGTTGACACGGAGTTTTAGGGAGCAATTTAACGGATACATGGTGATGAGAAGGAATATGATTGGAAAAGCTTGCTTTGACGTTGACCATGATCCTAACGATGTTGATTTTTCAGAGTGGTTGGCTAGTAAGTTTAATAACCATAAGAGCATGGATCGAGCTACTAAGGATGCATTATGGGTATATTGGATAAGAGGTGAAGACGAAGAAGTAGAAAGCGATTATGGGTCGTCACTTCATGATTCAACAATCAATGAAGGGATTGAAGAATTATTCAGAATTGACATTGATGTGTTCGATTATGAGACACCCTTGTGCAAGCAGTTCAAGGAATTTAACTACCTTCTTCGAGTCGACAATGATGTGCTAACTGAAGATCTACCAGGATTCAAGACTTATGATGATTTCAAAAACACCTGGTACTACGAATGGAATGACCAAATACCATGGGTTTGGGATAAACCATGGGAATTTGAGCACATTAATCACACCTGTACACCCTTCGTTTTCAAGGATGGGAGTAGTGTTTGGCCGACCTGTGATTATAAGAGTGACGGAACCTGTAATGAGGGAAGTATAATTGGGATGAAACGGGTTGGAAAAGATGTAACCTTTGAAGATTATGAGTGGTACGATAATGTTGAAGACTGCCCACGAAAAACGGAAGCTTTGCAAGAAAAGGGTAGAATTGAATACTTGAAAGAACTTAAAGGAACATCAAATACTACTTTCTGGGAATGGGTGCATGAACAATTTGATGATTACACGAAGCTTAGTCGACGGCTACAATGGGAATTGGAAAGAGAGTGGGAGGCAATTCAAGATGATGATAACAATAAGTCATTAATTGATGAACTAGATGACTATTTAATTAAGGATCCTTATTTTAAGTATGTTGATAAAGACGAGGAAGAATTCACCAAAAGAAAGTGTCAACTACTCGGGATCCCTTATAATAAGCCACCCATGATTATTTCTGAAAAATTTAAAATCATCAAATATTCTTTGGGACCAGAGGAAGAGTATGTTGCGACGACGACCAAGAGTTATACTAGATTAAGTCGAACGGAAGAAAACGTCGCAGAGCTATACGGGAACATCTTTCGGATGAAGGAAGAAGGATGGACCGTGACAAGAACTAAATGAAGAGCTGAACGTGAGTCTAACTTGAAGACTCTGGAATAAAGACAAGTGCTTACCGGGAGACAACCCGGATTTATCTTTTAATTTTCTGTTTTTGTGTCGAGTCAGTCAGGCCGCAGAGGATACGGCGCATCTCAATCCTGAGATGCGACGCATCTCCTGCACAGGTCATATCTTATTTTATTTTTCTGCATTTTTTATTTTCGACTTTAAAACTTTTTATCAGTTTATTTTAATGCGGCGCATCCCTGGTTAAGGATGCGACGCATCTTCTATTCTGATCCGTATTTATTCCAGGCTCGATACGGCGTATCTTCTTCAATAAGATACGGCGCATCGACTGACCTGATGATTTTCATTTTTAATTTTTATATTTTATTTTACCTAACTACTAATGTATTATGCAAGTTTGAACCTTTCTTAACTTAGGTGTGTTTTAAAGCCTTGGTGGTATTATAGATTCCTGCATTTCCTGTGGATACATCTATTATGAAGCCTAAACGTTCTAATCCACAAGAAAGATGATTTTTGCTCTTATACAAATGGAGGATCATACCGAGCAAATCTCAGGGGAGTTTTTCTGTTCTAATTCTTTTATTTTCCAGTTTTTAACCTTTGATACAAACAACGAGGACGTTGTTTAACTTAAGTGGGGGGATTGGAGAATTAGAACACTTAACACTTACTTGTCCTAAACTTTTCAAAATATGCTTAAAATGTGCTTAATATATCAAAATTTAAAATATTTTTTTAGCATGTTTTTGTTTAAAGTCTAAGTTGCATAGCTGCACACATGACGTTATTTTTTAAAAATTGTGATTTTTCAAAACTCACAAATCTATGAGTTTGCCGGTGACTTGTAAACTTTAGAACTTGGCTTGTATACTATTCGAGACCACCATAATAAGTATTATTTTATATAATTGGAATGACTTGTCTAAATTGGTAAAATTCTAGGATTACACCCAAATAGCCTTTATATGTTATGTGTTATTAACTAACTACACTGGTTAGTTAACCCCCGTATAAAACCCTTTTGTTACTCTCACTTTTAGAGTAAGATACCCTAGAAAAACACTCAGAGCCATTCCTTTTGTTTCTTACACCTTTGTTAAAATGTTTCGTTACACCTTAAACCTTAGCCTACCCTGTAGATTAAAATCCGTGGTTGGTTAATTGCTTTAGGCAAAGTAAGTTTCCTTACATTACCTGTGTTCGCGTGCGTAATTCATTATCTATGGTTAGGTCGGAAAATTGCACAATGCAATTGGAGTGAAAGTAAATATTGTATATCTTTGAGTTTATTTTTCGTGTGTTTACTACTTTCACTATTACCGTTATTTCTGAAGTCATGAAAAGTATGGAAAAATTATCCAGAATTATCATTATAGTGATGTGGTGAAATTTTACACATCTATATTTATGTTTCATCAAAAAAAAAAAAAAAAAAAAAAAAAATCGAAAAAATAAGAAAAGAAAAAGAAAAAAGAAGAAAGTTGGATGTTTGTTTTAACCAACTTATGTAAAGTTTTGTATTAAGTGGTCGATATCACCACTAGTTGTTGTATATTATATCTATGGATTGAATGGGAGTTGGCAGTTATGGGAACGCCAACTAAGGTTTATTCTTTGATTAAGATCTTGTTGAGTATAATTCGTGTCTACCTAAAGCGTGTGTTTCAAGTGTTAAAGCGTGAGTTATTCTATGATATGAGTCTTATTCATGGGATGGTTGGGATAGTGATTAACCACACTTAGGATTTTAATTTATTTGTTTTGTTTATTTTTTTCGTTTTACACCAATTTATATCCCAAAAATTATCCATACCCTTTATTATTCTTTATCCAACCAAACCTTTGATTTATTGAGATTAGGGATTTGAGCAATCTTAAGTATCGTAGTCGTGGATTCGGCTATGTATTTATGATTTTGTCGCCCTTTTTGATATATTATTATTGGTGAAGTTTGGACCTATCTTTAGCCTATTCGAGTTAAGGATTTGAGCAATTGCAAGTATCGTGTTCGTGGATTCGATCATGTATTTGTGATTTTGTCTTCTTTTCTGGAATTTGAGATCGATAGTGATTAAGAATGATTAACCCTTAAACCTCAAAACCCTTTTTTACCGCTTTAGACTTGTTATTCCTTTGCTTTAGTAGGGGAGATGTGTATACTTGTCAAGCTTATGATAGAATATTCGTCGCGACTGGACAGTTAAACGATTAGATTTGTTTTTATCGAAATATTTTATTCTACTTCTAATTCGTTAAGTGTTTGGTTGTGTGATTATGGCAAAAACGAATACATGCTTAAATATAAAAATAAATCCTAATATCTTTTAGGATACATTTTCATAAGATTAATTCTAAGGTTTACTTGGGGACAAGTAAAGTTCAAGTGGGGGGATATTTGATGAACTCAAATAGTACATATTATTACTATCATTTATCCTAGTTATTTGACTTGTTTAATTATATTATGTATGAGGATTGATACTTAATCGTTTACTTTTGTAATTCTCAGGTAAAAACAAGCATTTGGTGAAACGTGGCGATTTTGGACTAATTATGGAGCAAAACATGCAAGAAGTTAAGAGTCTACCGAAATGTACAAGATCAAGACTATTCTGCTCCAGATGCGCCGCATCTCACTTATGACATGCGCCGCATCACTATCAATATTTCACCAGATACGATCCAAGATACAAGAGGACATGCGCCGCATCTATAAATGGAGTTACGCCGCATCTACTGGCGGTGTACGAATATTCCTGAATATTATAATCTTGGACCCCACGCGAAGTTAAGTCAATGCGCCGCATCTACTTACTAGATGCGCCGCATCTTACCCTCAGACAGAAACTATAAATACCCCAAAGACCAGACGAATTAAGAGTTCCGAAGTTTTTAACAGAAGACCGAAGACCAGAAACCTAGGACGAATTCAGTCAAGGCAGCAGCACAAGACACACCCAAATCAAAGATACAAGAGCTGTAAGAAGGTGATGCATGTGTTTAATTCATTAAGTAGTTTTGTTTTATTGTGTTAGTAAACTTTAATTCATCAAGATTGGTGGCTTGTGTAATGTGACAACGGAAAGATTGCACTCCCTTAAAACTGCTTTCTCATTAATTAAAGTTTATATGTTGATGTCATTGGTGACTTTTATTAGTGCATTGATAACCTCTGTGTCTAGCTGAGCGTTGATCGGGTCGCCATGCCTCTGCCCTCGCCTGTTTATTAGATCGCCTATGCATTCTATGGTCTGTAGAAAAGTAGGAAGAAAGATAAACGGGATAGTCATAAGTAATCATTAAGGGTTTACTCGCCGATAAGATTAGAACCAACGAGAAAGGACTTAATCTCGGTGCGTTGCATCGAACTATACACTTCATATAACACTAGCAATAAAACAAGTGACAAACTACTTATCTATCAGGACAGCCCTCTTATTGTCTCGAGTATTTATCTGTGTACGTGTGTGCTACTTGCTGATTCGTGCCTATTGGTTTATTTTATTATTTAATTGCAACCAAATCGTGCCAGTCTCTCAGGCTGAACCCCCTTGCGTTAGAATAGGTTTTATAGCTAACTTAATATATTAAAATAGTGATTAGAATAACTAGATAATACGTTCCACTCTTAGTGATCGACACTCTACTTACCATTATATTCATACTGACCGGGTACACTGCTCGTTAAGTGTGTGTGTTATTGATAAGTCGGCTAAATATAAATTTAAAACTTGAGTAGGCATTAATACTGCTAAACCGCAACGACACATCGCACGCATCAATGCTTATGATGCGCATAGAAAAGAAAATTTTACGTATGATTTTCTGGCGTATGGCATGTTATCTGGTTGGACTGTTAAGGGTTACAATGCGTGTCCAATATGCATGAATGAAACATCATCTAGTTACTTGAGTCACAGTAGAAAGGTATGTTACATGGGTCATCGAAGGTTTTTGCCATCTTCACACTAATGGCGACAGGATAGAAAGAATTTTGATGGGACAAGGGAAACTAGGGAACCGATTGTACCAATGTCTGGACTTGAAGTTCTGCATGATGTAGATTGTACTATTAGTGAGCCATATTGTTCTGTTAAGAAGAAAAAGCGTAAGTATTTAGAAGGAAAGAAAGGATGGTATAAAAAGAGCATATTCTTCAAGCTTCCGTATTGGGATAAACTGAAATTGCGACACAACATTGATATCATGCATGTTGTTAAGCATGTGACAGAAAGTTCGACGGGCACATTATTCAATATTAAGAGTAAGACTAAAGATACATGGAAATCCCGTAAGGATTTGATGGATAAGGGGTTAAGAAAGAGCTTGCATCTTGTAGAAGATGGTAACTCATTCATAATGCCAATGGCCTGCTATCACTTCACAAAGGACGAGAAACAAAAAGGTCTAAATTTCCTAACTTCAATAAAGTTTCCTGATGGATTTGCCTCAAATATTTCTAGATGCATAAAAGAGGGAGAATTCCAATTGTCTCGCATGAAAAGTCATGACTTTTATGTTTTCATCCAGAGATTGTTGCCCTTGTCAATTAGGGGTTGTTTGACAAAAAAAGCTCGACTTGTCTTGTACGAGCTAAGTGATTTTATACAAGTATTATGTGCGCGAAACATGTATATCGATGTACTTGAGAAACAAGAAGAAAATATCACTCTCATCCTGTGCAAGTTGGAGAGGATATTTCCTCCATCGTTCTTTGACATCATGACTCATCTTTTGAATCATTTGCCATTCGAAGCAAAGATAGCAGGTCCACCTCAGTATCGTTGGATGTTTCCATTTGAGAGGTAAACATGTTATTAAATGTTTGAAACACTTTATGATTTGGTGTATACTAATTACTTATTCATTGTACAGGAAAATGCGAGTTTTAAAAGGGTATGTTAAAAACACAGCTCGTCCTGAAGGATGTATCGCTGAGAGATACATAGACAGTGAATGTCTAAATTTCTATTCGACGTATCTGAATGATGTAGGAACTATCTTTAATAAGGTTGAGCGCAACAATGAGATGGTGGATACTGATGGTGACATTTCTGTTTTTTCTTGCAAAGGGCGCCTATTAGGCAGTAAGACTATATCTAATATAAGTGATATTGAGTTGGAGAAGATTTATACTTACATTTTAAATAATTGCGACGAAATGGTGGAGCTTATAAAGTATGTATGTTTTCTTCTTCATAATTTTTGTTCTCTGTGTTATATAATAGTGTTGCTTAATTCAAACTTTATGCAGTGAAAACAAACTTAAACTAGAGAAAAAAAACTGTAACAATATAAATGAACTTCATGACAAACATTACGCTTCATGGCTTCAACAACGTGTAAGAGTTACTTTAGAAATTTATCATTTTTAAAGTTAAATTTGACAATTTTAAACTTCTGTTAACCAATACTTTAAATGCTTTTTTGTTTAGGTGAATAATTGTCCAAACTCATTTGATTCAGAAATTCGGGTTTTGTCACGTGGACCATTCTCAGTGAATGCGTATAGTGGATGTATGGTAAATGGGTATAAGTTCCACACTCAATCTCGTGAAACGAATAGGAAAACTCATAATAGTGGGGTTGTAGTGCCAGGAAATTATGGGACAAACACTATTGACTTTTATGGGATATTACAGGAGGTATTAGAGGTGGAATACTTAGGACAAAATAAAAGAGTGTTGGTGTTTAAGTGTAAATGGTTTAGGGTCAGTGATGTGACAGGATTACAAATTGATAAAGAATCTGGAACTCTAAGTATAAATATGTCTCGAGAATGGTTCATAGATCAACCATACATTCTTGCATCTCAAGCCAAACAGGTTTTTTATGTACCCGATCTTAAATTGGGCAAGAATTGGCATGTGGTACTAAGTAATCCCCTTTGCAAAGTATTTGATGTTCGAGTGGGAGACGTATATCAAGAAGAAGAGCCACCTTTGAGTCTAAATGTTGATTTGAATCTCAAGCAATCTTCTCTAATAAGAGTTTCTACTCCATTGGAATTGGTGGATGCTTTAACCCTTAGTGGTGACTCAACTGGACAACCTAGTAAAAACCGATCCATCTGATTTAGAATCTTCTGAAATAGAGGAATTATCACAGGAAGGCGAATCGTCACATGAAGACTATATTGATTCAGATTAGGTTTAATATTTAGTGTCTCGTATATGTCTGCAGATGTATTATGCATAAAGTATGTAACATCTGGAACTTTTAAATAGGCCTAAAGGGCACAATTTATGTCCATAACTTTGCATGCGTTCTTTCTACTTTAATATGTTATTAGGTTTTAATATTTAATGTGTGGATGTATTATATCAGGTATGGAGGTATTTTTTTCTTCTCTATACAGTGTTTCTCGTGATTCAAAGTTTTGATATGTTTTAATATTTAATTATTACTAATCCTCTGTTTAGCTGTATATATATATATAATACTTTCTTACATATATGTTGTTGTTGGCAGAGAGGTGTAGAGAAACCCAAAGGACCTCTCGAGGCACTTCAACCTAAACTACAGGTATGTACCATATATAATTTTGCAGGGTTTGTACTTTAATTTGTTCGTAAATGTTGCAACATGCTCTGTATGGGTTAAAACACATATGCTCTCAAATCTCAACCAACATTAACTTAGTTCTTAGCCCAATATATCTGCTATTGGCTCTTTACGAATAGTATCTTTTATGCAAAGTTTTGTCTATTCCCTGAGTTGGTTGCAATTTTTGCTATTTTTTCTGCATTATTTGCAATTTTTGAATCCAATTGTCTGCATTATTTACTGCTGTTTAAGCGAATAGTTTTTTTCTTTTGGCATTGCACGACATAAATTCCTGGATTTGCCACCACTGTATGTTATGGCTACTGTTTTAGAAGGTCTGGAATTTATTAGGTCATGTGAATGGGTGTTTTTGCAAGAACTCCATAGACTAGTTGGATCCAAAAGCGTTGATGAAATAAGATTAGCTGCAAATAATTCAGAACATTCTATTTATCCTGCTTCTCTTCATGCTCCCTTGATCAGTTCACCTGCCCCTCCTCCTTATGTTACTGGTAATAATGTAACGCCTTCCAAGATATTTTTACTAACAATCGAAGAGTCCAATAGTTAAAGACCTATGTATAGTGCATAAGTTACGTAATTGTTACAACTTATTGACAATGTAAAGCTAATTTAGATGGCAATGATAGATTGATATAGTTTTAAGGATTTACATATGTGATTGATGTTTTTTCTTGTTAAGGCAATTGCTAGATGGGAAGCTGTGATTTCTCACTGGTGTTATGTATTTGTAGTAAAAAAAATGATGGAAAAGAAAGATCCATTACATATGAACTATTTCCCTCGTCGTGGTTATATGAGGCTCTGTTCCAATACTCAGACCCATCACCTATTTGCCCCCATCGAGTTATGCATATGGTCTGGTCCAAAAGAGTTGCTCCCTACAAAAGTTAGAATAAAGTAATCAGACAAGGGGACAAATAGAATCCAAGACACATACACAAACACAGACACATTCAGTTTAAAAACCAAAAACTAAGAAATGTAAGACGTTCTTGAACAACTGAGATGAACAGCTTATTTATACTCCTACAGTAATTTCAACTAATAACGACTATCGAAACAGTTTGAGAGTGACTTATACTAAGCAATACTGTTGTTTCTAGAGAATAAGCATCCTTAAAAGTAATATAAGTTGTACACGCATCTTCACCAGCTCTGTATAACAAACAAAAGAATACCTTTAGTCAGTATACTAATCAAAACCATTACAAGTATACAATCTTTCTATCTGCATCATGAAACTAAAGTGCATCATGAAAACTCCATATTTTGGCTATGGAATGCAAGACTCTAGTTTCTTGTTTATAAAATTTGATAGCATTTTTGTTATAAAATTGGATGTTTTCTTGTTTTATTTATTGATCCGCGCAAAAGTACGTATATAAATAAATACAGACGGATACACGTGAATAAAGACAAATCAGCCCTTTAGGAAAAAGGCTAACTTGCAAAAACTCACGTTTGTGATATGTGTGATACCAGGTAAGTGATTACCGGGGTCGTGTCCCAACGAGGTGTGAATGGACAATCGTGTAAGGTTTGGAATTAGAGTGGCTGATGATTGGGATATGAAATTTTATATATTTTTAATTTTAATTAACAAATGAGAAACAAATTCTCACAAGAAAATTAAGATTAACACAATGTATATAAAAAACGCAAAACGGAAATTCTAAAAACGGGATTAAAAAGTGAAATCTATAAAAATAAATCCTACAAGTGCCAAATTATTTTTCCTAAGTTATAAATGACAAAATAAAATTTTAGAAAAAAGATTTATATTTTTTTGACTTTTATATTTTTTATTATGAATTAAAAACTATTAAAAACTAATTAAAAGGTTTAAAAATAGTAAATGACTTTGGAAAATTCTGAAAAATTGCAGGTAAATCTAAAATATTATTCTTAATCTAGGAAAAATAAAATCAGAAGTTATCTAAACCCTAATAAGCAAATGGGCTAATAAGCAGTTTGAAAATAAGCACTAAAATAAGCACTTAAGCACTAAAAAAATACCACAAGCTCATAAATAGTTCAAACAACTTATTTAAGCATAAAACAACTGATTAAAGTCCAGATAAGCACATGGAATAAGCAGATAAGCAGTTGAGCAGTTTCACAATTTATGCAGAAATGACAGTTAAAACCCCTACTTGCAGATCAAAATAAGCACCTCAAATAAGCTGATTAGTGGAAACTTATGGGGGCAAAAGCTTCCTAGTACTACAGGCTACACTAAAACACCAAAAGCCCTAATTATTACAACCCAATTGAACCCTAATTTGTACCTAGATCAGATGGTGTTAGAAACTGAGGTTTGTTGCAGACTTAGATCAGTCCAAATGGGCTTTTTGCAGACAAGAATTAAGCTATTAAATAAGCTCTAAAGTGAAATACCTGATTATATCCTAAAAGCTAGTACTATAGGCTAAGTGCAAACTGATTTTCAGGAAATAAGCTCAATTAGATAAGCAGATAAAGAAGCTGAGATCAGCAACCAATTGTGCAGGATTGCACAATCTATACTGATGCAGCAGATAGAATTTTTAGGCCCTAACTCTTTCAATTCTTGATCAAACTTAACCAACTCCTGGATTCTGATTTTAACCACTAAATTACACCTAAAGTTGCCAAAAATTTGCACCACACAAGCCTCAGCTTATTCTAAGCTTATAAGGGCAGCCTAGGTTCTAAAATTGCACCTATGGGTTCAAAACCTCAAAATCACTAAAAACAACTCAACATTTATCACTAACAGCTATTCTAGACTATTTTATGCAAGATTAAAGTTAAGCTTATGGTCAATGAACAGTAATGATGGGTTTTTACCCGTTTGACCCAAAAAACCAAACACCCCTTAAAGTTCACTGATTGAATTTTAAAACTAGATACCACCTAAACTACCTATGATCCTGACTATTACTGATTCATTAGCTCATTTTAACTATACTGAGCAACTTTTAATATGTAAATAAGCTCTACAATAAGTTAAACTAGATATGGCTATTTTTGGCTTTTGAGAGGTTTTTAAGAAAAAAAAAATATAGGCTAAGATAAACTGATAAAATAGATAAAAGGCACTCTTAAACTATCAATAAGCAGATAATGTATAAAATAAGCTATAAATAAGCTATAGAATAGTGAAATAGAAAATAATGCAAAACTTGGAAAATTAGCTTACAACTGGATTATGCTTTGAAATAGAGAAAACTGATCAGAAGCACACTTGGTTTGTCAATACCAAGCTAGACACCACTCAGCTCATCCACTCCAGCTTAATTTCACCAGATGGCTTATTTGACTGAAATGTTGACTTTTGTTGACTTTTCTAATTGGAATAGCAGAAAATGTTATAAGCTTACAAAAGCTATTAAGAGCTTATTTAAGCTTATAAGAAAAGGTAGGAAACTTGTGATTGATTTTCTAACAACTGTGGAGCTTAATACGACTTAACAAAAAAATCATGAAAACTTTGAAATATCATAAAACCTTGAATGAGTACAATACAGAAGTAATTAAAGACAAATAACTTGAAACAAACTTGAATTGACAATCGAAACTTAACTTGAAACTGAAATAAGAAATAAATACTTTCTACACTACGAATGGTCTAAAAACAGGGACATCTATCTCTGTGTGTCTTCTTTTCTTTAAATAGACATCCGAAAAGCATCTCTGATCAATTTCGAGCAAATCCCACCATTGGTTATGCTTGAGTATCGTATCATTCATTGAAACCAATTTTGGCGGGAAAACTGTCAAGTGGGCTTTTAACCTTTTCTGAGCACATGGGGGAGGGTTAGAGTGTGAAGGCTTCTTATTGGAGGAGGGGGAAGGTGGATTGTCAGGGATAAATTGGTATTGCAGAGAAACGGTGGGTGAGGGTGGTATGGTTTGGCGGGCAAGTGGGAGGAAGAAGAAAAGTTTGACTGGGGTCAAACTTGGTTTTGGTTAACTCAGGGATAAAAAGGCCGGGTCATGTGTTTTTGGATTGGGCTTGGGTTTATGTCTTGTGTGGGCTGGGTTTAGTTAGAAATGGGTTAAGGGTTTGTTAAGTTTAGGATTGGAAATGGATTTGATGTAAGTTAAAGGACTATAATTGTACAATCTGAAAATCCAGGGACCATTCTTGCCAAATCTGAAATTTATCTCCAAGGATTATTTGTGACACTTTGTATTCTTGGAGGTTGACTTTTGATAAATTGAGAAATATCCCGGTCCAAACTTGTAAATTTCTTCCCCGTCCTCGGCTTTTCACAACTTTCCAATCTTGTGCTCAGTTTTGTCTGTTTCTTTCCCCGTTTTCAATCCTTTTGTACCTGAAACACATAAAAACACAAACCAAGAATATTTTCAGTATAATATGGTCTATTTGGGTCTTTTTGGTCATTTTTGTGTCTTTTATGGGTATAAAATGATGAGTATTTACACACTCATCATTTATCTACTTTTGTTTTTCTTTGTGCTATATATAGATTTGGTATGCTGCTGTACTCAAATTGACTGATAAGTTCCAGCCAATCCGTAACACAAGATGCATAATTCAAGTAATAAAAAACTGAAACAACAGAAGGGGAAGCCTAAGGTGAGACTTGAAAGTTTATTCCAAAAAAACTATGTGTTATGGCTCTTCACCTTTAACGTTTAGTGATCACCAATGAAAAGTGTGTTATTGTTCTTCAGATGGATGGGCTTGCTCAGCCTGGTGCCTCTAAAGGAGTTTCGAAAAGGTCTCATCTTCAGAATTCCAGTACTAGTTGGATTGGTGGAGGTATTCGTGAGCCTAGTGATCCAAGTATTCTTGAGCCTGGTGGTCTAGGTACTCGTGGACTTGGTGGTCTAAGTACCCGTTGGCCTTGTGGTGGAAGTACTCGTGAGCCTGGTGGGCCATGTATACGTGAACCTGGTGGGCCAATCACTCGTGAGCCTAATGATCCAAGTATTCATGAACCTGGTAGGTCAAGTACTCGTAGGCCTAATAGCATTTTCAAGAGGTCTGATCTTCAGAAGTCTTTTACCAGAAGTGATCCTCTACATCATCAACCAATTCAAAAGAGACATACAAAATATAATTGGTTGGAAAATGAAGAAAATAGGAATTCTTTCTCTTGTCAAAGTCCTGTAACAGTTATAAACCAAGGGGAGGAAGATGAGCAGGAAGACACTCATGAAATCGATTATGCAGAAACTGAGACAGACACGAGTGATGATGAACATGAAGAAAACATTGGTTCAACTTCACGCGGTATGTTTTTAAAATAAAGATAGTATGTAGTTATTGTGTGATATTGTATTAACCAAATAGATTTTTTGGTGGAATATTATGTTTAAGCGTGATCATCACTCGAAAAGAGTCTAGAGCTTTAGGTGAAACCAGAAAGAGCCGCTCCAAGAAGAAGAATTTGGTGTTTGAGGTTGACGAATGTTCAAGAAAGATTGTTGGGGAAGACGCTCAACATTTTATTACCAAAGGAGGATGTTGTAAAACCCTAAAATCTGAAAACGTGTAAAAGACCAAAATGCCCTTGTGATCTAAAACTTTGGTTAACGAGTCTATAAAGTACCAAATGAATTCCAAATTTCGGGAGATAAGTAAGATACGAAGAAAAAATTATTTCTAATGCTACAATTAACATTTTGGGAAGTAACAAATATTAAATACACAATATGTATAAGTACTAAATTAAATAAATAATTATATGTATTATTATAAATTGATTTAAAATGATTTAAATTGCAAAATTGGAAGCTAATTATGATGATTGAATTGGATCCCTAAAATTTCATGATTGACAGCCCATATCCCTCCCCCATTGACCGGCTTCTCATTAATATAGCAACAAACTCATTTTTAACCCTAAAAACAAAAGTGTCGACTAACAAAAATCACACACAATTCGTAAAACACAAATCCGGCCATCCAAAAATTCGTGGGGTATTTTTTTGCTGTTTCTCATCATCTAGAGGAGTGGGGAAAAATAATATTGGAGTCGTGGAGTGGCTTGTTCGATCGCTAGACATTCTTGATTCGAAAAACCCATCCGCCAAGGTGAAATTCGTTGTGACCATCCTACTCGTTTACTAATCGACTTGGTATTTTTCTTATGTCCCTTTCATCAATTATAACTCATAAAAATTGTTAAACTCGATTCATGCAAGGATTTTCACATCATACGAATTATAATGGGTAAATATGAGTTAATTATGTAAAATATACAAAACGATTTTTCTGGGTTCTTAATATAATTTTCCTGAGTTCTTTAGTCATCAAACAAGTCTAGAAAAATGGTTGTTCGAATTTTAATGGCTTAATTTGATCGTATGGAAATTAATGTGTTCGAAACCCTAAAAACACAAAAACTCTATATAAAATTCATGCAATTTTCTGGACCTTTTGTATAATTTTCGTGGCTTCTATGTTCATCATATAACATCAGAAAAATAAGATTTCGAATTGTTGTTGCTTAATTCGTGGTTTTGGAATTATTTTATTATACCGGATTTTAAAATAAAACAAGAAAGAAAAGGAATAAAATGGATCGAATTAGGGTTTAATGATTTAGGGTTGTTCTTGGATAATAAATGGTGTCTAAATGATGGTATAATGATTGCATAATGATTAGTATTGTTAGGGTTTGATTTTAATATAAATTCATGTATACCGATTGGGAAAATGAAAGTTAAGGGTATGTTTTGTAATTTTTAAAAGTCATGGACCATTTTTGTAATACTCTATAAATCAAGTTCAATCTGAATAAAATATAAATTGAGGGTTCTATTTGTAAAATATGGAAGTTTTGGAATTTAAATGTAATTTGTTAATTAAGTGTATTCGAATTGGAAAATAAATAAAATGAGGCACTAAAACTGTAATTTCTGGAAACTTGAAGTGGTTTTGTGTAAATAATAATGCTAAGAGTATTTTGTGTAATTTGGAGTATTTATGGGGCTAATGTGTGATTATGGCTAATTATATAATTCGATTTGTATTTAAATAAGTACAAGGACTAAATATGTAAATTACCTAAACCTTGAGGGCTGTTTGTAACATATTTATATTGAAGGGTATTTTCTGTAAATTGAATAAATAAAAGGGCTTGATGTGTAATGTAACTAAGATGAGGATTAAATTGTAAATAATAAAGTATAAGGTTTAATTTGTAATTAATAAAGTAAAAGGGTGTAACTTGTAAATTATGGAACTTGAAGGCTAAACATGTAATTATGGAAAGTATAAGTGTTTGAAAGGTAAAATGATAAGATTTCAAATGTGGACCTTTAACTTTGGTAAATTTGCATTAATAACCCTAAACTATGAAAGATTATCATATTTGATCTTAGATTTGTATAATGAGTTAAAATGAACGTTCCTTCCATAATAAGCTAATTGAAGACTTACCTTGGCATGTATCATTTGAATATTGCTAAAAATGGAAACTTACTAATTCTGGAAACCTGCTAAAAATAGAAAGTTACTAAATCTGGAAAGTTCTTAAAATGGAAAGATGAACTAATAATGATAATCTGAACTCGAACCCCCTTAGTAATTTGTCTTCTACTTTCTCTAGGTGTGAAGAGAGAGAGGTCTTGATCCTTCTCAGTACTTTCTGCTTTTGTTCTTGTGCTTGCATTTGAATAAGGTACAGATACTCTGCCCTTTCTCAGTAAGGGCGTCTTAATCCCTTGATATGATTTCTGATTTCTGATTTGTTTAAGTTTCCCAAGCCATTGCTATATCCCCTTTTTGTTGTGAACCTTTGATATGATTCGTTGCTTTGTAAACCTTGATCTGTTGGACTCTGATTTGGCTTTTGGCATATTATATCTGATACATCTGATCTGAACTGTCTGGTATGAACTATCTATTTTGGACCTTTGGATATGACCTTCTGATTTGATTTGACACCTGACTCTTAGTTTGATACCCGAGCCAAAATTTGTGACCCTAGCCATGAAGGTAACATGGCCGTGTCTGTGATGCACCACTGGCATGACTAGTGTGTAGCCCTAGTGATTTGGTTACACCATCCCTTTGTTTTGGTCTGCATGTGATTGGGTAGGGGCGTATGGATGCATCCTAGATCTGTTTCTGTTTAGTGGATTTGACTGTATATGATATGATATGATTTGTCTGGTGATTGGTACTGTGTGCTATACATGCCCTTCACATTTTTGAGAGGTCGCTCCTCTATGGTTACTGTATATGATATGATCTGATATGTTTCTGGGCTCGTGGTGGATTACTATCCTATCTTATTCTTTCTCTTTCATTGACTGTACCTTGTGATACTTTCCTTTGCACCATATATTATATCTGTTTCGTTATCATTTAATCTTTGCCATGATTCGTTCTGCGTTATTTCTGCTTATTATATGTATCTGTTCACTGAGCCTTTTAAGCTCAGCCGCACGTCTTTTCTTTTCGTGTGCGGCAGGTATCTAAGCTAAGAGCTGGGGATTTTCTGCTTTGGGATTGAGAGATTAGAGCTTTTGATTGGAGCTTTTACTTTAGATGACCACCCTTATATTATGACATTTGTTTCGGGATTTTGTTTCTTTGTTTATTCCTTTGGTTTATCTCTATCCTTTGAACTCATGTAATTTTGATTTAAGCCGTGTTGGCTTGACTTTTCTTATTGATTTTGGTTTATGGCTTCCGTTGTGTATTATGTATGCTCTGATATGTCACCGTGATGTGATACCTTTACCCTTGTCGGGTTGGGGTGTTACAGATGTTTAATGAGAAAGTTTGCCAAACTAGATGGTACAACATGGAAGAAACAACCTGATTCATTGAAGAGGGATATAATCACCAAATGTGTAGTAAGTGTTATTTTTAAAATGCTCACAAATAAGTCGGATATATACATGTAGCCTATTTTATTAATTTAATATGTTGGATATCTATAGATGTGTACGATAGTAAAGAATCTGCATATGTATATAAACTCATAAAGTTGCTAACATTTTTTGTACTTCTAGGAAAATTCGAACTATGATGAAACGTGTGACATGATGGAATATGCTATGCAAAAACAACTGGCGAGTCAACATTAGAACAAACAGCACAAATTGCACCTTCATTTTAAAAAATATCCAAGTAAAGAGGAGGCAATGATGCATCCCTCATATGGTGTGCAAACCAGTTATTGGTTAAATTTGTGTGAGAGGTTTGCAAGCGAAGAATTTCAGGTTATAAGCTCACTTTTTTATTTCTTTTTCTAAGTATGTAACATTTTGTTGATAAAGAATATGTATTTCAAATTATAGTGTTGTCTAAACTTTTAACTTCACAGAAGATAAGCGCTAGAAACAAGAAAAATAGATCTTTCAACCAAATTCCACCCGCAGTTGGCACCCTTTCGACTGTGAGAAGAGTTGATACGGTGAGTTAATTTTATGAATAATTAATATATCTATTTCTTTTTTTGTCTTTTTGGAATTGTATTATGATATATGTATGAAACAGAAAAAGATAAAAGGGGAACACGTAACAGCAATTGGACAGTTTGAAATTGCACATTTTTCTGAAAAAACAAAGAAAATGGTCAATGAGAAGGCCGAAAAAACTCTGGTAATTTCTACTACTTCCTACCTAACATTTAAAATTACATAATTAATACATAAGTTGTTGATATACCAATTTTTTTTTTTTTTTTTTTTTTTTATGTAGAATGAATTACGAATTGAAGAAGCCAACTCTACTTTAACACCAGCAAAGATATGTTTGAAACAACTAAATCATATTCCTGGAAATATTAAAGGGCGTTCTACATCTATAAGGAATTTTTTGGGCAATGAAAAGTTGAGATTGGACTTAGAGTTAGAAAAGGAAAGATCAAAGGCTTTAGAAGAGAATATGAAGGTTGTGAATAAAAAACAACGCCGACTTCAAAAGCAGAATAAAAAGATCAAGGGCCAATTAAAATTCTTGATGGAAGAGATAAATCGTTTATCTAGACTCCACTCCCAAACAAATGTAAGTTCTGAAATTTCAGTTCCTTTATTTAGCCTTAGATCCTTATCAATAGAGCAATTGTATCCTTTTATTATGTTCCCTCCTTAAGTAGTTGAAAATTATGTGGAGAATGTTAAGAGTTGAGGCGTGTTTTTTAGGAATTATAGTGAGTCATTTTACGTATTGCATCTGTGATTTCTACATTTTTTTATGTATTGCATTTGTGTCTTAGGAGTTAGGTTGATGAGGGGTTTTTGCTGTTGTATTAACCCACGAGCAGGGGATGTCTCTTTTCTGTTTTACGTGTATCAAGGTAGCTTGCTACTTGCAGACTGTACATGCTACATAGTAGTGAGACCTATATTAGATTTTAAGAATATTTTCCGCATCCTAGGGCTTTGGAATTTCATACTTCGTGACTGCTGTTCTTGTATGAAATTATATGCCCCTGACTTCTTGTAATCGCATAAGGTTGGGCATGTGATGCACAGTTGCACATAATGCATGCTAAGTGTTATTAGGTCTGAATTCTAGTAATTGCATAAGGTCTGCACAGTTGCACATAATGCATGTTGTCTGTCAGCTTTAACATAAGAAAGAACAGCAGATTCACCAAATGTCATGGAGAATGTGTAGGTTGGGTGTACGGATAAGAACTCGTTTAGGGTTTCAGTTGGGAGTTTTGGTTTGTGTTTTAATGTTTGTTTTGATGTTGGACTGTTGAGTTCTTCTGGGGGGGGTGTGCAAATGCTTTGTGAAATATTGCCAACATTTTTGTCTTTTTGTTTGTGTGTGTGTGTTAATGGAAGTGTGTTTGTATGTGTGTGTTTTAAGGTGTATAAATAGGTGTAGTGGGTGTGTTGGAGTTACGTGGTGATGAGCTAGCTAGCTATTTGATAACGATGATTGAGATTGAGGATGATGGATAAGCTTCTTGTACTTGAACGTAGTACTTTATTTCCTTTTGTGTTCTGCTTTAATACTAGGTAATATTGATCAAAGATAGATAATATTGTCAAGATGGATAGGTGGCGGAGTGTATGGGTATATAAACAACCTGCTTTGTTCTTCACATTCAGAAAACAAAATATACAAAGTCAATATTCATAAGACAACATGTTTCGTTAAATGAATATTATTAAGTTTACTGCAGCTTATGAACTCTCCTTAGAAAGTGAAAAACTCATATTGGTTTGAATGTCTCTTTATTATGAATTGAAGTATTTGCAGGATTGAATTGAAGGATTTACAAGAAAGAAGTTGCAGGAAAGGATTTGCAGGAAAGGATTTGTAGGATAGAATTTGCAGGAAATCATGTTTTTAGACTTTATTCATGTTCAATGTTGTATTTCCTTAATAAAATGGTAGACAAATGATTGCAATTGTTGTTATGTTATGGGTATTGATTTGCGTTTTGTTAAGAAGCTAAGAATTTTAGTTTTGTGTTTTGCTAAAAGTAAAAAAAGGTACGACGAAACTGAGCATTTTGTGGTTGTCGGCAACTTGTGGATAGTGACCACTGTTAGTGCAAATATTACGATATTTAAACTAAACAATTTCTTCGGTTTTAATAATGACAAACATGTAGCATGTAATACATAACGTAAAATCTGCAAGTTACTTGTAAACACAAATCATCAATGCATACTTACATCAACACCTCCCGACGTCTCAAGTATGCTGCAACAAAGTCGTAGATTTCCATACCGACGTAAATCACTCAAGGTATGGACAAACAAATATACTACTTGACAAATGATCAAAGGATTATTTTTTTCTCTAAACATCACATTTTTAATGTGACAAAACATTTCTTTCAAAAATATATTTTACAAATTATTTTTGAATTAAAAAGAAATGTTTTATTCTAAAAAATAAGTTAAAAAAATCCCAACAGTCATTTTTCCCCCCCAAACAGCTCCATACATTCCCAAATAAACCTTCCCCACTAAAGACAAACGGAGGAGCGTACACGGTACCACTAAAGTACCGACGGTACCACTAAATTTAGTGGTGCCGTGTGACAATTAGTGGTGTCGTGTCCCCATAACGGCTAGTTTTTCTTTGCCTATAAATAGTGGACCATTTTACATTTCCAACTTGATTTTTTCCAGTGAGTTTTCTCTGGTCTAATCCCTCCTCACTTAGAACACTTTCTTTGATCATTTAGAGAGTCTTAGTTTGTTTAAGAGTGATCCTTTCATCCCACCAAGAGATCCTCTTCATTCCTCTTCAAGTGCAAGAGAAGAACACAAAGTATCCAAGTAGATACAAAGTGTTGTCATTCCTCTTCAAGTGCAAGAGAAGAACACAAGGTATCCAAGTAGATACAAAGTGTTGTAGTTGTAGGTAGAAGCACTTGTAACATTTGTTACACTCTTGATTGTATCATAGCATACATCAAGATCATTTTTCTTTTGAGAGTTTGTGAAGGAAGATCATTGTGATCTTATTGAGATATTGAATATCTCTAGTAGCCATTGGGCTAGTGTGTTGATTAAGTTGATCAAAGGTAGATAGGGTAGATTGAGTCAAGTGAGGGTTGATCATTGTGATCTTGTCGAGATCTAGGAGATCTCTTGAAGCTTGTGGGCTTGTGTGATTGATCAAGAAGATCAAGGGTAGATTAGGTAGATCGACTCAAGTGGGAGTAGATCATTGTGATCTTGTTGAGATCTTGGAGATCTCTTGAATCCATTGGGCTTGTGTATTGATCATGTGGATCAAGGGTAGATTGGGTAGATCGAGTCAAGTGAGAGTAGATCATTGTGATCTTATTGAGATCTTGGAGATCTCTTGAAGCCATTGGGCTTGTGTATTGATCATGTTGATCAAGGGTAGATCGGGTAGATCGTGGTAGATTGGTGCTAGCTAAGATTAGCACTCGACATCTAGCTTAGTGTCGGAAATAGGATAAGCAACGTGTACGGTTTTCTCCACCTGAAGGGAGCTTGTTGATTAGTGAAGTAACTCTCGTGTTGGGTGCTCGGGGAGTGGAGTAGGGCGAAGAGGAGCTTCGTGACCGAACCACTATAAATCACCGTGTCCGGTTTGCGCCTTCTTACTTATCTCTTTACTTTCATTTCATTCTTTATCACTTTATATTTATATTTGCGTTGCATTTATGTTTGTGTGGCTTGTTGCTTATGTTATGTTGATTAAGTATGTGTCATGGTTTGATTGTGCTTGTGTTGTAGTTTACTATATTCATCTCTAGATATTATATGACCATAGTTGACACTTTTCATATTACATCACACTTGATCGGGTGTTTGATACAAAAAGTTTTTAAGTTTTTAAATGGAAACGTATTCACACCCCCTCTACGGTTTCCACAATTGGTACCAGAGCCACGTCGCTCAAATTTTTAAAACAAATAGTTTTCAAAATTGAGTACGATCCATGTATCAAATTACCTATGAAGGTGATAAAATATGAAAAGTATTTAGTTGCTTAATACTTACAAGTTTTGTTGTTAAGTATACTTTGTCATACTAGCTTGAAGGTTTTCTTAAATCACTAAAAGAAAAGAATTTTAAGTGTCTGGTCATGTTTTCAGAACGAGTCATTAAGTCATGAAGTTTTGAAAGAATACAGAACACGGTACCACTAAATATAGGACGGTACCGTTATATTTAACGATACTGTTATATTTAACGGTACCGTGGGGTATTTAATGGTACCGTTCCTCTGTCTGTCAGTTTCTAGTATTGTGTCATTTTCAGAAATACTTATAAAATCAACCATAAGTCCGTAAGAGTCGTGTCACCCATCATTTTAAACAAAGTTAAGTTTACCTTCATTCGAAAGATACTTTTATGAATTAGTTCTAAATGAAAGTATGTTAAAGTCCTTGATTTTCAACTAAAGGTCTTTTTGGTTATGCCGTTTGCATAAATTTTTGGTTAAACTGAAAAAGGGCATTTCAACTTTTGAACCTTGACGTGTTCACAAAGTGATTTGGTAAAAATCTTTGAAAAGGAGAGGAAACCAATTCATTCAAATAAAATCAAGCTAATTACACATTGTTATACTTAATACACAAAATGACGATAAGTATTTTTGTATGTTAACCTAAATGGCTATTTGTTTTTATTTGTGTCTTAGTATTGTTAATTAATATTTTTGTATGCTTATTGTTATCTTTAGTTAAGCTAATTTTATCTATAAGCATAAGTGTCTTTCATGTCTTGTTGCTATTTGTTTATTATAGTTTTCCGGTTTATGCGTTTATAAGGCTCATGCTAAATTACTTGCACTATATTAAGTAATTAGTTTGCATTGCATATAGGCATAGACCATTTTTCTTGCATTTGTTGCAAGTTTTTAAAATGGTTTAGTAACCTTCTTAGGAATAGAAACTAAGTTGGTAGATCATGTGTGTCGAAAGTTATTGTCTTACACAATTATTTTTCCAAAGGTTTAAGTGTGAAAAGTATATCAACCCAAAATACTTAACACTTTCATAAAATCCGTAACATGATCTCTAAAACATTACATTATTTTATCTTGCTTGACCATGGGTTGTCTAAACAAGATAAAAGATCATATTAATACATTAGTATTTAAGTAAAAGAAAATGTATTAAACTTGCATTGATCTAACACACATACAAAATGTTTTAAACATTTAGTATTTTACGTATGTTGTATAAAAATAGTTAAGACAATTATTCTTATACTAATGAGGTGTCAAAAAACTAAGAATATTATACTTAATAATATAAATAGTTTTTTTCAAATAAAAATAAATGACAATATCAAAGTAGTAACTTAATATGTCATTAACCTCACACATACAACTAGTATTAGAATAAATGAAACACATTCTATAAATTTTTATTTTCTTTTTAAAAGGAGTGATTGTGAGGGTCAAGAAACAATTCGAATACATATCAATTCATTTTTCAAATTATGATTGATATCTTTATCGAATCTAATTGACAAGTTTTCGAGTATGGACATGAAATTGGATTCATTATTTGTCTAACTTCAAGATAACATCAAAATATGATGAAATATACTATCTTGAATCTACATACTCAATCACACTCGATTGTTATGAAAATAATGACGTCTTCTCAAGACGAAAATAATATGCATCGGATCATAACTCACACTTGTGTTGAAGATGCCATATTGAGTCTTCTTGTCCAATGGTTATGTTCCAAACTTTAAACTAATATGTTCAAAAGATGCATAAAATACACAACTAAGTAGGATTGACAACTTGGATATTTCATCCGAAATATTCAAGTAATTTACTTTGCAATGCAATTAGTAAATGTGTCATTTTTGAAAAACCAAACACGAGCAAACAAACAACATATGTAAAATTTGCTCATGAATGACTCAACACTCAAAATCACATGGCTAGTAAAAGTGTCACACATAATATGTTATTAACTATTATGTAGGTCATCAATCTTCGAGAATATCACATGTATTTCTCTTATCAAAAGATTGACAAAAGATAACTTATATCTTATGCATCTTATTTTCTTTGTAACATGAATGGTTATGTTACAAAAGAATACATTGCATCCTGTTAACAAATAAAGGATATTAGAGTTGAATAAAAACCTAATACAACATGTGTCATTGCATAAACAAGTAAAATTGGTCATACACTAAAATACTTGTTTCACTAAGCATTCGTAAGAGTGATAAGTTTCCTCTTAGAAAAGCATACTTGTTGAAATATACAGTATGTCTCATTTCAAATATAATACTCACAAGATCTATTAAGGTAAGTAACCTTTACTAGATTCTTTCTCAAGATATGCAAATGAGCATTCTTGAAACACACATGATGTAGTAGATTCTACATTGTATCACATTAGAATGTCTCTTGGTTCTAGGAAACCAAATCATGTTAAAATAACATGTAACAACTCAACAAACAAAGATGTTATCCAAGAGATCATAAAATGCACCATCTACATCAAATAACATCTAAATCTCAAACACGAAATTAAAACATTTCGCTTGCCTTTGTTAGGAGTTGTGTAAGACATGTCATTTTCTTAACCGACTTTCAAAGTATGGTTAGTTGAGTCATATTAGGCCATGTATTAGCGAAATAAGCTAATATCATCTTTGCTATACTTCAATAGGCAAATATAGGAATTTCAATTTTTCTAGCATGAGAATGGATACTGGAGAACCTATCGTATTAGAAATTCAATTTGACCTAACGGTTGAATTGCTTCCAGGAGAGAAGTTGGGTTCGTGGTATAACCCGTAAAAATGGTCGTGTTTAGCCTGAATTGAGCACCATTAGTGATAGTCTCATACTCATTCTCTAACTTGAAAAAATTTTATTCCTACATTTGACTAGAGATAGTTTACATCGGTGAACTTTATCTCCCGTTAGGATTTCATTTTAAATAAGTAGTAATTAGGATCTGCCTTAGCAAACCTAGATTGCTTGCACCCCACATACGTGTTTCAAAATGACAACATGTTCTCGTAAGATATGATTAAATGTCTTCATGATCTTAAATGCTAAATGATTATCATGTCTTGCATGATGTTTGCATTTGTTCCTTATGTGCATTTTACATGATTTGCTTGTAAAGTTTGCGCCCACACTATGTCCCTTTAACACATTAGGAATTAGGTATGCCTATCACTATGAACCCTTAGAAGTCATAGAGTCATACACTAGTGTCAAAACCGATAAGTTAGAGTAGTCGCGAAGTTATCCTAATTCCCTAGTCATCACTTCGCATTTTTTCAAGTAATACACCCTTTTGTCATGGGAAGGTTAGATACAAACCTAGTAGAACTCGGAGTAGGGTTGACAACTTGAATATTTCATCTGAAATATTCAAGTAAGTTTAACTTGAGACCGCAATTGTTAAATGTCATATCCGAAACATCATATTCAAGCCTTTTAACAACATATGTTAAAACGCTCATCCAAAAACTAAAAGCTAACATCAACCCTCGGGTGACAAAGGACTCACGAGTTACTATATAAGTGATTAGTAGTTCCTTTCATCCTCGTGTGAATATACACGTCTTAAGATCCCCAACCCTGCTGCAAATCAGCACCATAGGCCTAGCTTCACATCTATCAAAACCCCGTGAAATACTCACGTGCGAAGCACATCGAAATCCGTAAATCAACTAAACCTCTCAAACGAGAATCCTCTAACCATCTTCGTCTAGGTCTAGGAATGATGGAACATATTCCATAAATCTTATGACTATTTAAATATTTCACTGGAAATATTAAAGTCATCCCTTGTACCCCTCTTATGACTACTTAAATATTTCACTGGAAATATTGTTGTCATCTTGTGCGTCTCGTCTCATGACTCTTTAAATATTTCACTGGAAATATTGAGTCATTCTTTAAATCCCTCTCATGACTACTAAAATATTTCACTCTAAATATTAAGTCATTCCTTACATCTCATCTCATGACTTCTAAATATTTCACTGGAAATATTAAGTCATTCCTTACGTCTCGTCTCATGACTTTAACATATTTCACTGGAAATATATTATATTCATCTCGTGTGTCTTGTCTCATGACTCTTTAAATATTTCACTGGAAATATTGAGTCATTCTTTAAATCCCTCTTATGACTACTTGAATATTTCACTGGAAATATTGTAGTCATCTCGTGTGTCTCGTCTCTTGACTCTTTAAATATTTCACTGAAAATATTGAGTCATTCTTTAAATCCATATCATGACTTCTAAATATTTCACTGGAAATATTAAGTCATCTCTCACGTTCCTCGTATGATCACTTGAATATTTTACTGGAAATATTGAGATCATCTCTTCCATTTCGTCTCATGACTTTTAGGTATTTCACTGGAAATATCAAGTCATTCCTTCTATCTCGTCCCATGACTTTTAGATATTTCACTGGAAATGTCAAGTCATATCTTGTGTCTCGTCTCATGACTTTTTAAATATTTCACTAGAAATATTAAATCATCATTCACATCGCTTTAATGACTACCTATGTATTTCCTCGAAAATATGAAAGTCATCTCTTCTCGTCTAATACCATTCATCTCGTAAAAAGAATTTATTAGGTATAAATTCTCTCCTCGTGTTGAAAAGTCTCACTAAATCAGCGAGATTAATTCGTAAAATCCTCTTAAATTCTAACGACAACTTAAATATTTCATCCGAAATATTTAAAGTATATTTAATTTGCGAAATGCAATTAAATGTCATTTCTCGTTCTCGATTAATGCTCATCGAATCCTGTTGGATTCATTCATAAAAGAATTTATTTTGTATAAATTCCTTTAATCTAAGGTCCAGAAAAATCACAACATATGTGAAATTTCTTTGTCAAAAATCTAATTCTGGGTCAAAACTGACCTTCGATGTAGTCTTGAACCAGAACCGTCTCCTATCAGAATAGATTTTCTCTATCTTCTGATTCCTTAGCCTTTTCCTTTTCACTTCTGCATGGTACTAAATACTACCAATGCTTCTGCATCCCACTCATCTTTCACACACGTCAAGCGAAGAACCGCTAGGATAAGTTGTGATAACCCGACTAGAACCTTATCACTAACCTCACAACCTTGAAGATTTTATCTTCTTAACCCTTAGGATATCTCCAAGTAATCACATGCCTCATCATATAAATATTCTATGAATATTCACAATGATTGAGAAGAGCTACGTGACTTCAAAGGTGAAGTTTATCATATGCTATCCACCACTTGTCATGACGTTACTAAACTCATCGCTTCCGTCAATGTTTGTTTTCCTCTTTATCTTTTACATCTTGTCCGGATGGTCATCGATTAAGGGGGAGTGAAAACACACTCATATAGTCTTTCAATAAACACTCTCAAGAACACACAAATGTGGTTCTTATTCCCTAAGAAACTTCCCTTTAGCTGCCCAGAATTAGGCTGCACAGGAAAATTCGTGACTTCCAGGTCACGGTATCGTTAAATAGGCCACGGTACCGTTAAATTTAACAATACCGTGTGGTATTTAGTGGTACCGTGCCTATGTTTGACGAATTTTCACTGTTTCCTTTATATCCCTGCATCCCTAACCTCAAATCTGCAAAATTTTGCAAACTCACATGCACCCTAAGATTTCCTCACTACACCATAGGACACCACCACCAACTTTAGTTCGAATCCCACAACTCTTGCCTATATAAGGCCTCACCATTGCAAGCTTATCTTGCATCTCATCTTCAAACTCAACCCTTATAAATAAACTTCACTCTTGACAGTGATATTTAGTTTCAAAACCTTTAACCCTTATATCAATCCCACTCAAACCTTTTAGCTACACTTCACTCTTGACAGTGATAGTTAGTCTAAAAACCTTCAACCTATCGATCATCACACTCAAACCTTACAACTATCCCTCACTTCAGATAAGTGATAGTTAGTTCACCAACCTTCAATCCTCACAATCACACGAAACCCTTCATGCACCAAATTATCTCCAACACACACCTAGGATCATCCAAACTAGAAATCTAGAACTTCGTTACCTCAACCCCGTTAGAGATATCCAACCCCAATCCTGTTAGGATCACATGCACATTTATTTTTCTCTTTTGAAATATATCATGCATCTCATTGTCAGTGCAAAAGATATATTAATCTAAACCATCCCAACACCAATCATCTTAGGTAGATGATTATGTTGTTCAAAAGGTTTGTTATAACTTGCCTTCCCAACGACAACTTGGAAGAAGTCATTTTGTGTGTCAGTCAACGAACGAATCTCGTTCTTGTTAGTGTGATTGATTGAACAATTACACCTTAGGTTGTCGGTCGGGATATGATACTCAAGTGTCTTAGAATTGCAATATGCATTCATCTTTTTGTGTCGCTCAACTTTCTTGGGATTTCTTTTTGGTCTTTACCCTTTTTGGCACACTTTTAGGTTGTGTCACTCACATAGTTTAACCCTTGCATGTCTTGCTATGTGTATTCTATCCCTATAATGTTGCTCCTATACTGTTATATATTATGTTGCACGAAGCTAACCCTTGATGTAGGAAAAGCCTCTGTAAGAATTTGATCCATGGATCCGCTAGATACAAAGGTAAATAAACAAGGGGATTAAGTCACCATAGGGGAGCATTGAGCTAGGGGGAGCTCGGGAGTATTTGAATACATAGCATGGAGTCTTTCTAATAGTGGTGATAGAAGACTTCACTGGGATGATGCAAGCTCGCCTTTCTAGGGAGAAAGAAAGTAGTACAATAAGGGGAAGTAGGGAGTGAATTCAAGGGAGAGATCGAGGTAACTACCTTTTTGCTTCGACAAAAGGGGGAGCAGGGAGTGTAAACAGGTAACTTTTACATTTTACTATGTGTTACGGTTTACATATTTTTCATCATCAAAAAAGGGGAGATTGTTAGTGAAAATATTACGATATTTAAACTAAACGATTTCTTCGATTTTAATAATGACAAACATGTAGCTTGTAATACATAACGTAAAATGTGCAAGTTACATGTAAACACAAATCATCAATGCATACTTACATCAACACCTCCCGACGTCTCAAGTATGCTTCAACAAAGTTGTAGATTTCCATCCCGACGTAAATCACTCAAGGTATGGACAAACAAATCTACTACTTGACAAATGATCAAAAGATTATTTTTTTCTCTAAACTTCACATTTTTAATGTGACAAAACATTTCTTTCAAAAATACATTTTACAAATTATTTTTGAATTAAAAAGAAATGTTTTATTTTGAAAAATAAATTTAAAAAAATCCCAACAGTCATTTTTCCCCCCAAACAGCTCCAAACATTCCCAAATAAACCTTCCCCACTAAAGACAAATGGAGGAGCGTACACGGTACCACTAAAGTACCGACGGTACCATTAAATTTAGTGGTGTCGTGTGACAATTAGTGGTGCCGTGTCCCCATAACGGCTAGTTTTTCTTTGCCTATAAATAGTGGACCATTTTACACTTCCAACTTGATTTTTTCCAGTGAGTTTTCTCTGGTCTAATCCCACCTCACTTAGAACACTTTTTTTGATCATTTAGAGAGTCTTAGTTTGTTTAAGAGTGATCCTTTCATCCCACCAAGAGATCCTCTTCATTCCTCTTCAAGTGCAAGAGAAGAACACAAAGTATCCAAGTAGATACAAAGTGTTGTCATTCCTCTTCAAGTGCAAGAGAAGAACACAAGGTATCCAAGTAGATACAAAGTGTTGTAGTTGTAGGTAGAAGCAATTGTAACATTTGTTACACTCTTGATTGTATCATAGCATACATCAAGATCATTTTTCTTTTGAGAGTTTGTGAAGGAAGATCATTGTGATCTTATAGAGATATTGAATATCTCTAGTAGCCATTGGGCTAGTGTGTTTATCAAGTTGATCAAAGGTAGATAGGGTAGATTGAGTCAAGTGAGGGTTGATCATTGTGATCTTGTCGAGATCTAGGAGATCTCTTGAAGCTTGTGGGCTTATGTGATTGATCAAGAAGATCAAGGGTAGATTGGGTAGATCGAGTCAAGTGGGAGTAGATCATTGTGATCTTGTTGAGATCTTGGAGATCTCTTGAAGCCATTGGGCTTGTGTATTGATCATGTGGATCAAGGTTAGATTAGGTAGATCGAGTCAAGTGAGAGTAGATCATTGTGATCTTGTTGAGATCTTGGAGATCTCTTGAAGCCATTGGGCTTGTGTATTGATCATGTGGATCAAGGGTAGATCGGGTAGATCGTGGTAGATTGGTGCTAGCTAAGATTAGCACTCGACATCTAGCTTAGTGTCGAAAATAGGATAAGCGACGTGTACGGTTTTCTCCGCCTGAAGGGTGCTTGTTGATTAGTGAAGTAACTCTCGAGTTGGGTACTCGGGGAGTGGATTAGGGCGAAGAAGAGCTTCGTGACCGAACCACTATAAATCACCGTGTCCGGTTTGTGCCTTCTTACTTATCTCTTTACTTTCATTTCATTCTTTATCGCTTTATATTTAAATTTGCATTGCGTTTATGTTTGTGTGGCTTGTTGCTTATGTTATGTTGGTTAAGTATGTGTCATGGTTTGATTGTGCTTGTGTTGTACTTTACTTTATTCATCTCTAGATGTTATATGACCATAGTTGACACTTTTCATATTACGTCACACTTGATCGGGTGTTTGATACAAAAAGTTTTTATGTTTTTAAATGGAAACGTATTCACCCCCCCCCCCCCCGCCTCTACGGTTTCCACAACCACTTTTTGGTCACTAATTAACCAAAATAGTGACCACCATTTCGTCTCTGGCAGAATAGTGACCACATATTTGGTCACCGATTGGTTTGAAGTTTTATTTACCCCATCCGATCAGTGACGATGTTTTGGACACTATTTAGTGACGAAACTACTTTTAGTCTCTAATCGTAATTAGTGACGGACCTATAGTGACCACCTAAATATGGTCACTAATCACGTTTAGTGATGAGATTGGTACTGTTTGTGACGAAAATTTCTGGTCTCTAAACACACTTTTTCTTGTAGTAAATACATCTAGCCGCATATCACATCATGGGTGTCACATTGATGTGACAACGAGCACTTTATGAATTAATTGTACCTATTAAGTTAAAGCTTTATGTCCTAGTGGCTTTTGTCTCCTTGAAATACTATTGCACATGAAAAGTCAATACCAAGGTTTACGAGCTGCCAGCCTGCCATTCTTAGTTTTTAGTCTTTTAAACTTTATAACCATATAAAGAGACGATATTAACATCAAATGGATGTCAAATGTGTTTGGAAAATGGGTCATGTTATTAAGACCCCCCTATGATGTGACAATAGGGGGTTTTGGTCAAAATGTAAAAGCCGCGATATACACCGTACAAACCCGCAATGTACAGGGCCCCACGAACCCCCCTATGGGAGGGTCCGTATAAACTCCCCCTTTGAAAATTTGTTATAAAGGGTCTGATTTGCGACTCTTTTACTTTTTTACACGTGTCCTATTTTCTTATCTTTAAAATTTTTTTGATTGGTGGGGTGTGTTACACCTATAATGACGTGACTTTACAATTTTTGTGTCAGTGACTACTATTGTTTATTTGCGCGACTTAATTTTTGTCTTTTAGCAAAATAAGATGGTATTTTTATCATGGGAAAATTGATTGAAAATGTATCCGTGTTGCAATTTTTACTATGCTTCATAACATTCCTTATTGCAAAAATTACGTATGTGGACTGTCAGAGGTGTTCTTAGCAAAAGGAAGACTGCTTTTCCTTGATTTACGAATCTGGACCTGTAACACGCGTATCATTATTTGCCTATTACATGAGTTACACGCGTAAGCCAAGGAAATGCCCACGTCGCCAAATTTTGAAATTATAGGAAAATGGGTGAGACGTCATAACTCGTGTATACATTACCCTTATTATTGTTGCTGGTCAGTCCTAATTTTAAAGGGACGCGTGGCAGCCTTCTAAGCCATCAGATCTTGCTACTTTTAATCCTGACCGCTTTAAATCAACTTTAGATATTAGTCGTAGATCTTGCATCAAGGAATATCAACCACAAGATTAAAAAGTAACTGCTGCCAACCGTCCCCCTTCTACTAAAAATAAAACACGTGTTACTTTATTGTAAGGTGCGTAACACACGAATATTTCGTTGCACAGATTTTAACTCCCACATGTGATTATATCCAATTAATCATCAGAAACTGTCAGAAACTGCTATTTTAAGTCTATATCATCTCTCTCCTATTCACCATCTCTATTCATCCTCTCTCCATAACCTCTTTCACAAAGAAAAACACACACAACCATAGTAACTCTTTCAAAATCATTCTATGATTTTTATATACCTGCACTAATTTCTGGTTTGCCAAGATTTTTTTTCACTTTAACAACAATCAACCGCCACCACCACAATCCTTAGTCGCCGCCACCACCACATTCTGAAACCGTTTCCGCCGCCACCAGTTTAGTTTAGATATTTGGTTCTGATTGGTTGGTGGTTTTGGTGACGTTTTTTTTTTTATATGTGGATCTGAGCGGTTTTTTAGTTTAGTGGTTTAGGAGGCGGTATGGTAGTTTTGGGAATCAAGGAAGTTGATTTTTCTTGGTCTTTTTCATAATTTTCTTATGACAGATTTTTGCGAAGGTAAAAAAATAAATTCTCCAACTTTCTGCTTTTAAACACTATGATGGGTCTTTGTCATATTCGTAACATGTAGTAGTATATTTGTTTTCGGATTTGTTGATTGACATTAATTGTTTTATGTGTTTTTGCAGAACAGGGAGGTTTAATTATCAAGCTAGAGAGGGAAGTTCTAAATTACACGTACTCATTTTATGCAATGATATCACAGGTAATGTTTAATTCCTTGATCAAATTTGCTTTTCTGTTTTCTTTCAATTAAATATGTCATCCCAGTTAGCCATTTTGTGGCTGTTGAATTATTTTCATGCTAACTAGAGTAACTTCTTCATTAAATTATTTTCAAAACCACAAAAGTGTGATAAAAGCAATTTACACGGGCAGTTAGTAGTGTTGATGTTTGTCGCTGATGGTTAATAGTGCTGATGCTGATGAAAATGGTTAATAGCGCTGATGCTAATGAAATGGTTAATAGTGCTGATGCTGATGGTATTTGGGTTTTATAGTGCTGATGCTGATGAAAATGGTCAATAATGCTGATGCTGATGGTATTTGGGTTATAGTGCTGATGCTAATGAAAATAGGACGGTTACCCACGTGCTATAACTTTTTTACATGTGTCTATGTCTCTTTCTAAATTCTCTCATCTATCCCCATCATCTATTTTATTCTCTTTCTTCTCCAAAATCAATAAACCTCTCAATAAGGTATGTTTTTTAAATTTCCCATCTAAAGTGAAACTCAACAAGATTGATTATTATTATTTCTTCGTGTCTTTCAGGTTACTTCACTTAGTTTGGCTACTCATGCTTCTGATCCCACAAAAGCTGAACGACAAAAATTTCTGGCATCTCCCGCTGGCAAGGTTGGGATCTCTTTCGATTGTCAGTTTTGGATAACAACTTTTATTTTTTATATGTAAGTTAATATTTATTTTGTGTTTTCTTGTGATATTGTTCTTTAGGATGAATATGCTCAATGGCTGGTTGCTAGATAGAGAAGAGTTGCTAACATGGAAGACTAGAAGTTAGACAGGTATTTGGGTGGATTCAGCTGATCAAGATTTTACATATAGGGGTGTTTGGGATTGCTTATTAGTAGTTATGGAAATGGTGTTTGGATTTGTTATTATGTAAAAAAAATGCAATAATACTCGAAAGATAATTATTTGTTGAATATCACAATGTCAAGCAGAAAGCACATCTAAACACTATCTACTAGAACCTGTTTTGTTCAACTGATCATCTAAAACTAATTACTGAATATCACATGATTTCAGTTCCCAACATCAAAATACCCCTAAAGTTATTTCTAAATTGGATTTTTCTACGGTAGACTAATTTCTCTTTCATTTATTTTTTGTTGCAGCTTTAACTTTATTATGGTAATAGTACTTCAGAAAATTTATCAGATGACCATGTTATGATATCTGCAAAGTGCCGGGTATGTAATGAGATATGCTGTGCAAGTTTACTCTTTTCCTCTTTGATTTCACTTGAGTTTATAGACCTAACTTGCAGGCTCGGCTGGACTTCTTCCTACACATATACATGGTGGCCATAGAGTTCTTATTTTTAGCCAATGGACTTCTATGCTCGACATCTTAGAGTGGGCCCTAGATGTAATCGGGGTCACATACAGACGTCTTGATGGCAGGTACTCAACTTAACTTTGATCAAGTATTATGAGGTTATTCTCTGGAAGTGACAGTTTTGACCCGTTTACATTTAAATGGGCCAATTTGGGTTACACTGTATCTTTAATGGATCAAAAGAGTTAAACGAAAGGGTTTTACTATAATAGAAATCGGCCAAACAGGTTCTACATAACGAAATGTGTTGAATTGCCTCAAAACTGTCGTAAGGGCTTTTATTTATAAAGTTATATCAGTTCTGTAAATGTATTGTTTTGTATCTATATTTCTGCTTATGATTTTAAGTAAGCCATAAGGTCAACTTAATAAGCTCATAAGATGAAAAAAGTGGACATATAAAATTCTCCAAATTTACAAAAGTTTATAATCCCGATAAATAAGCTAACACAAACACTTGCTAAGGCACCTGAGTTGTTCATGTTGCACCTGTATGATTTTGTATTGTATTGATACTATATGTCAAGAGGTGTTCTTACTTTGGTCTATTCAGCAAATAGCTGTATTTAAAGCTTTTGATCTCCAAGAACCTAAAAAGATGTACTAGAAAGATTTATCTCGACTTGGGTTTTGCAATTAGCAACCTCCAATTCTAATCGATTCCATTCGTATGATTCTCTTATAATGTAATTATTATAGGATATTTGTGTCTGTTAGTTATTGCAATTTCGAAAATATTAGGCTGTCAATTTGATATTGCAATTTCCATTGCTCATGGCATGGTAATTCCAATTCATGCCACTTATGTTTATTAAGTCAGATGTGTCAATTTGAACCCGCTTACTTGCGAATTAATTTGTTTTTGCTGATAATATTTTTACTTTACTACCAGTACTCAGGTAACAGAAATGCAAACAATTGTGGACACATTCAATAACGATACTTCCATAAATGCATGCTTCCTGTCTACAAGGGCTGGGGGCCAGGGACTGAATTTGACTGGAGCTGATACGATCAGTTTGAACCCTGTTTTTGTTGAATTTGACCAGATGAGTCCTACTAAATATAAAGAAGTGGGATCACTTTGAACTCTAGGATTGGGTTTTGTTGCAAGAAGTATTGAGAATACAACTTAGTATGCTCAGTTATGCTGATGTTTTGAGTTCCTAAAAAGGTATGTTTTTAAATTTCCCATTTGTAGTGAAAATCAAAAAGATTGATTATTAATATATCATCTTGTCTTTCAGGTTGCTTTGCTTGGTTTGGCTGCTCATGCTTCTGATCCCACAAAAGCTGAAAGACTGAAATTTCTGGCATCTCCCGCTGGCAAGGTTGGGATCTCTTTCGATCTTCGGTTTTGGATAACAACTTTTATATTTTATATGAAAGCTAATATATATTTTGTGTAATCTTGTGATATTGTTCTTTAGGATGAATCTTTGGGTGGATTCGCCGAATCAAGATTTTACATATAGGGGTGTTTGGGATTAATTGCCCTTTTTTTTTAGCTTTAGAATAAGTAGCTATGGGAATGGTGTTTGGATATGTTATTATGCAAAAAAATGCAATAATACTCAAAAGATAATTATTTGCTGAAACTTTTCAAAATCAAATTCATTGTTTATATTGTTATTTTAATATGTGTATAGAAAAGTCATCCCAAATAACCACAAAACTATTTCTGCTTGAAAACAATCAGATAAGCAGAAAAATGATTAATCCCAAACACCCCCTAAGTTAAAAAAAAGAAATCAAAAAACTGCTTCTGCTTGAAAATACCCAGATAAGCTGAAAAAATAAGCAATCCTAAACACCCCCTTCTTGGTGGATCAGGAAGTATGCTGTGGATGATGTCTCATGATCTTGAGCTTGCTTCACAGGATCATTGACAGTGTATGCTTACAACATAATGAAAGTTAGTAGCATTATGATCATTATGAAATGGATGATTAATGTGTGTTTCTACATGATTTACTAATGATCTAAATGTATGCAAAGGGTAGAGGGAATGTGTGTTTGAGTTGGATAAACAATGGGTAAACAATGGGCTTCTATTTATAGCCAACAAGATTTTTGCCCCGCGGATTTGAAGGATCCCTAAATTTGGATCCGCGCTTTATACCATTTGGATCCGCGGGATCCGCCAGACCAGACAGCTAGCAAATCTTAACAAATCTATCCATATCTTACCATATCTTCAAATGTCAACTCTTTGGTTTGAAGATCTAAACAAAATATCTTAAAATCTTTCTAAGATTGTGTTCATGATGCATGCCATGATGTCATCCTAATATTTGAAAAATAAAGTTTCCATTTTAGGAAATACAAATGTAAATGTATAAGATGTTATTCCTAAAGTAGGTTTACTAATATGTATCATGTTAGTTTGACACCTAAAGTGTACTTATCCTATTAATCTTAGGAAACATGATGTACAAGTAAAAGTACTTGTATATGCAAAATGAGAAATGAGGTTCTAAGTAGAATGGTTAGTCTTTTTAAAATACTTAATGTCCTAGCCGTATTTTAAACATTCTAAATGGTTTGTTAAGGTTTGATCATAATGCTACATAACAAACATGTACGAACCTGTGTTGTATCATACGAGGACTTGAGAGGTGTTGAATGTATGTTAAGACAAGATATGATTACAAGTAACTTGTACATTTTACGCTATGTATCAAGTTACATCTTTATCATCAATCAAAACAAACAAGATTGCTTGCACTAGCAATCTCCCCAACGAGACTACTTGCACTAACAATCTCCCCCTTTTTGATGATGACAAAATATGTAAACGTGATAGAAAGTAAAATGCAAAAAGTTACTTGTGTCCGTAATTACTTACTTTATCCATGTGTCCGTTTCTCCATTTACACCTTTCTCCCTTTTCTCCTTATGTCCATAATTACTTACTTTCTCCGTTTACACCTTTCTCACCCTTTTGTCGAAGCAAAAAGGGTGTGTCCTTGGAGTTAACTTCATTTCTCCCCGAAATGGCGAGCTTGCATCATCCCTAGTGAAGTTAAATAGACTACTCCAATCTCCTATGGTTGTTGCGTCCCCTAGGTTGTTATCGGATCCATGGATCAAACTAGACTCTTAACCTACCTCAAGGTTAGTGGTGTGCAACATAAAAAAATATATACGAAAAATGCATGATGAATGAAATGCATATAATGCGTAGCGGAATGTGATTATGAGAAATTTGAAGCTCCCCCTTGATTTATACTCCCCCTAAATGGAGTGACAAGGATATGATGTATGATGATGCATGATCCAACAAAACAAATAGTTAGACTATAATATGCTCCCCCTTGATGTATACTCCTCATTGCTAGAGTACCAACGTATACAATTCAAGAGTATGATATGATGCATGATCCTACAAAACAAATAGTTAGACTATGATATGCTCCCCCTTGATGTATACTCCTCATTGCTAGAGTACCAACGTATACGGTTCAAGGATGAGAAATGCCAAAAATGATGAGTAAGTATATGATATACTCCCCCTCGATCTATACTCCCCGTTGCTAGGGTACCGACGTATATGATCCAAGGATGAAGAATCCTACAAAATAAAGGTTAGTATAAAGCAATATTTGTCCAAGGACAAGTATGTGATATACACCAATGCGTATATATGATGCATCCTAAAAAATGCTTGACGAAAACTCCCCCTTGCTCTAGGGCGTCAAGATGATCCTATAAAAGAAGAAAAATAATTGATGCAAACTTCATCCTATGATGAGTAAGCTATATACGATCGAGTGTATATGATGATGAACCTACAATGAAATGGTTAGTGCAATATATTTTATCTCAAGGAAAAATATTATGCAACATATCAATAATCTAATCACAAACAACTTGCCAATTGTGATTGTCTAATCAAAGAAAAAATATGATGCAGCATACCAATTGTGATATCAATCATGATTGTCTAGTAAACCATGTTATAAAGAGTGTAATCTTCTAATAAGAATTACATATACAAGAATATACTCCTACAAAACAATGCCTATGAGGAGGATATGAGTGATCCTAGTATTGGTGTTAGTTTACTAGTGATAACTTAATAACTAAATATTGATGCAAGTAAGTTTTTCGCTAATCCATGGGGTTGATGATTAGTGAAAGAGGTGATGGAAGGTGGTGGTTATAATGAATGCAATGAATTCAGAAACTCTAATATATAGCAAATGCTATAAGAGTATTTGAAGATGGTTACGGATATGATATTATCATCTACCAAAGATGATGAATCGTGCCATAGTAAATGCTCGAATGGAAATAAGAGGAAGTGAAGACAATGATTACTTAGGAATAGAGATTCCATATGCAACAATTAGAAATACTAGATACCTATATGCGGATGAAAATGACATCATATGATGAGAGTGTTGATTGGACTAACGTGTTAAGAGTGATGGTTCTGTTTGCACTGACAATGACGTGCTTGATATGTATCAAAAAATGAAAAGGATGAGATCCTATGGTGGTGTTCCTAGACAATGAAGGATATGAAAGTAAATCCTAGACTCGGTTGTGAGAGGGTTGTCTGTTTTAAAAGGTTGAAAATTGAGCCTAGTACCCGCGGATTGGGCGGAACCAAACTTTTGGTTCCGTCCGTCTTATCCAAGGGTTCTGTGAGACCAGAATAGGTTTGGTCATGTTTTGTCATTTTTGATCAAACGAAGGTTCATGCTAAGGTCTATTTATTTATAACTACTGATTTGGTTTCACTAATCCTAGTCAAAGTCTAAAGAGACTTAATGGTTTACGTTTAAGAGGTTTGTCAAACACATGATGTGTTTTTCACTTGACGAGGTATTGGTACAAGACTGTGATGTTGGGTTAAAAGGGTTTGACACACTTGTGATTGTGTGAACTGATTTCAAATGAATGGTGTGAACCTACATGTCGGTATTTGAGGATCTAAGAGATATGTGTACTGTATTGACTTACGAATGACAATGCAAGCGATGAGCTTAGCAATGTTTTTGCGGATATTGTTTAGCATACTAAGAACTTCATCCTCGAAGTTATGTAGCTCTTCTCTATCAATGCAAGATGATCGCACGATGAGGCATGTGGTTTCCTCATGGAAGGTGTATTGTTATAACTAAAGGATGATGGAGATGTTGTTAGGAAAGCGGAAGCAACAATATGATTTGGAGAGAGGTATGTTGAAAGATATCCAAACACAAATTTCAAACCTTTAAAACTTAATCCTATTAGCTTTTAAAGCTATATGCAAGAAAATGGATCCCATAAACATATTACTAATCTCAGTAGCAATAATGAGAGAACAATTATGCAAGATGAGCATAACAAAGAGAAATAACAAATAGTTTGTTATCAACCTTCAAGGCAAAAGTCTTAATGATAAAAGATGTGAATATCATAAGACAACATCTTATAAAAACAAATAATCTACTACTAGACACAAAGTTACCACATAGCATTAAGACAAATAATCATATTGCAAGATAGCATGACATTGTTTTAGATACTATATTTGTGAAATTGATTTGAAGTTAGGCTTAGTTACTTAAGCATACTTACCCATTTATTAACCCAATGATTTAAAAATAAAATGACTTCTAAATGTTCATCATACCGAAACCATTTAGACAAAGTGCACACATGGCAAATAGTGTGACAAAGAAGTGAGACTACAGATTCATGCAAACCATTACAACATTTAAGAGCATGTATCATTTAGACTATCCTACGAAAAGAAACTCAATAAATGTCAACTAAAGACAAAGGCTATCTAACACCATATAGTGAGTTAACAAGTAATACGTTAATCTTGCGAAATAGCATATAACGAAAGAATGAACATATCATACAAATCATGTTAACATAAAGCATATAAGCATGCAGACAAAACCTTTCCAAGGTTTATACATTTGACTATCAATTATGATAACGCCAAGATACTAAATCATATTAAACACAGGTATGTGTAATGCAAGTAGTTTTAAAGAAAAATGACATCTACTACTTGTTTGATTAATATTCCTAAGACAAGATAATTCACCAATACATGACTTAATGAAACTCAACTATTTTTATTAAAAAAAAGTGATGAAGATGTCATGATATAGATTTTAATCTTTGTGTTTGGAATCTAAGGTTGAATGATCTAAAGGGTGACATCTTTTATGTTGAGTTTAAGTATATGTTGTGCAAGTGATTTGATCATCTAAGACCAAGAGATGTGTTTGTGTGTGATAGTGGAATATGTTAAGAACATTCTCAAGAAAGTTCTTTGGAACAAGAATCTAAGTAAAGTTACCAACTTTAATAGGTCTTGTGTATGTGCAAAATTCGAGTAAGGCTTTGGTTATGACATATGCTTGAAAGGAGATAGATACATAAAGTATCTTTCAATAAATCAGATTGTCATGCTTATGAAAACAAGTATGACAAGATGAGGGGGATAGTTCATAGTACTTGTAGGTGTAATGAAATCTCTTGTAACATAACCATTCATGTTGCAAGAATGATGCATAGGATATACATTATCCTAAACGCATCATGTTTTCCTAAATGAAGCCAAAGTGTTTGATAGTCCTAAATAAACTTGGGGATGATATGAAGAATTCACTTGAGTTTCTTATGTATACTCCTCAAGAGTCATTGTTACTTATTGGCTTTGCATTTTAACATATGTTGTTAAAATATTAATTTAAGGTTTAATGAAACTTATGCAGAGGTTTGATTACAAAGTATTACCAATACTTTGATGACTTGTGAAAGTTGTACTACTTAAACCTAGTGGACAATGATAAACATTGAATGTGACCATCATGGTCATTTGATGGTAAAGGTTCTAATCCGATAGGTGATAAAGTATGGTTGAGTTGATTCAACGTGCATATGATTTTGTATGAGTGTTGGACTAAGGGCTTTTTGAACAATGCACTCAATGGCATGGATTTTGGTGTTGTAGGATTTTGTTGTACTATGGATGAACTTTTAGGTTTCATGACAAGAATGGATGCTGATTCTTGTGGTTCACTAGTGGATAAAGTGCTTGTGAAACCTAGGAGCTGAATGTGAAGAACAAATGTTCTAGACAGGATAAGTGTTTTAACATACGTTGTGTGGAAAACTAGAAGGGGGGTTGAATAGTTTTACGTCTTTTCATTTTATTATGAAAACTTTAGTTTACCTTTTAAAAACTTTGATTTAAGTTTTAAGTGAAAAATGATACTTGAAAAATATTATTACTTATATGTATACCCCTTTTAAATTTGTTATAAAAGTTTATCTTTTGTGAATGGAATGTTAAATTGATCTTTATGTGAAATCAACTTCTAAATAATACTAACAATTATATATGCCTATATGTATGTAAGTAATGACGATATAAATAAAGATATAAGTAAGGGATGGAAAGATCTAACCGAGACACGAGAGATTTATAGTGGTTCGGCTACAAGGACACCTTCCTTGCCCTACTCCACTCCCCGAGCACCAAGCTCGAGAGTTTTCTTCACAACTTCAATAAGCTCCCTTATGGCGGAGAAAACCTTACACAACTTTCGCTTACACAGGTTTAACGACACAAAGCTAAATGTCGAGTTCTAATCGTAGCTAGAACCAATCTCACGACTTCAATCACAACTTGTTCACGACTTATTCACGACTTCTTCACGACGGCTTCACGACTTCAACACAACGGCTTCACGACTTCAACACAACGACTTCACGACTTCAACACAACGACTTCACGACTTCTACACGACGACTTCACAACTTCTAAGCTATGGCTTCACAACTTCTACACAACGACTTCATAACTTCTAAGCTACGGCTTCACGACTTCTACACAATGACTTCACACCTTCTAAGCTACGGCTTCATGACTTCTACACAACGGCTTCACACCTTCTAAGCTACGGCTTCACGACTTCTACACCATGACTTCACATCTTCTAAGCTACGGCTTCACGACTTCTACATCACGACTTCACAACTTCTATACTACTTCTTTACAACACAACTACTTACTTACACTTAGATCAACTTATCACAACTATACAACACTTTACACAACTACAAAATGATATGTGTTAAGCTACAATACTTCTTCTCAAGTTGAAGGAGTATTCTTCTTTTGCACTTTGATGGTGGAAGATTGGATCACTTGGAAACCAATGCTTAAGAGTATATGATCAAAGGGTTTTTGAAGATATGAAATAAGATCTACAACATAAAGTTTTAGTGCAAAATGGTGAGTAAAAATCCAGGGGAAGGCTGGTATTTATAGGCAGAAAAACTGGACAGCTGGAAGCTACTGGAGCGTGGCCGGCCCCCTTAAATAGGGGGGCGGTCCCCTTAATTTTAAGGGGGCCGCCTAGCAAAATTAAGGGGGCCGCCCAAGCCAACCGTTGCCCAGTTTTGTCTTTTTGTGGGGAAGGTTTTTCTGGAATATTTTTACAGATTTTGGTTAAAAATTTGAATTCATAAATTTATAATGAATTAAACCTTTTTATTTATTACCAAAAATGTTTTTCTAAAAGATATAAAATGCTTTTGACATTTTATAAAAAATCTAGTTATTAAGAAAATGTTCCTTTGATCATATAATGCATTAAGCATTAGTTCATTCATACCTTAAGTGATTTTAGTTGTAGAAGTGAATATTTACAACTAAGTACTTGTTTATTTTATAAGTTTATGTTTTAATGAGTTTACATTTTGTGATCATCAAAACATAGAGATATGAATAAATATTGATAATGTTTTTAGGCATTATTTATGTCAACAATCTCCCCCTTTTTGATGATTACAAAACTAAAACTCATTAAATCCAAACAGTTATTTTTGGACAAGTATTTAGTGAGTTTATATTCACTTCTCCCCCTTTTTGTAGCATCAAAAAGGTTGAGCCGACAAGTTTTAGAGACAAAATTTGTCGGAACGAGAACTCCCCCTTGATGTGTGCTCCCCCTCGTTTGAGGGCACCAAGGAATCGATATATGGAATACTTGCAAGAAAAATATTAGAAGCACAAGCATATATATAGCAAAAATAAGCATGCATATAAAGACATTCATTAAAAATGTTGTGTATCAATACACAACCATCCAAGATTATATTCAATCCTACATTAGCTAGTAAGTAATGCAATCTACATAATCATTCTAGGAGTACATGATCTTCCATGGGGCTTGCACACAAAATGGTTTGAAAAATTATTTTTGATTAAGCATTGCATATGCTTAATTTGGTGAGAATGAAGGTGGTGGTGGTGTAGTGGGTGAAAATGGTGGAGGTTGGTTGTTAAGCATGTGTTCAAGGGATGAAAACATGTAGTGTATCTCATCTCTAAGACCAAAGATGATGGTTCGGTTGTGGATGCAACAAAGGCAATTGTCTCCATGGGCTGCAAGTAAAGCCCAAGGGATGGGAAAGCATGGTGGTGGTATTGGTGATGATGAGAAATGAGCATCAAGAGGTGTTATTGGTGATATGGAAATGACAAGTTGGGTGAATGGAGGTTCTTGAGTAGGAGGTGGAGTTGATGCTCTTGATGGTGGTGATGATAGGTGTGAGTTGATGTAGTTATTGATGGATGAAGTGGAAGGTATGGATGAAGATGATGTGCCATGAGTGGAGGGTGTTTTTGATGGTGCATTTGGTGCACTTGGGGATGAACATTGAGGTGGTGGTGATGGAGTTTTGGTGTCTTAGAGATGATTTTGGTGATAGCATGGTGAATGAAAATGGGTGTTTGATGGAGGTGATGGTTGATTTAGGTAAGGTTTGGAAGTTTTGTGGTAAAATTCCAATACCAGTTCGTCCTTTAAGAGAAATGGTAGCTGGGGCTAGATAAAAGGGGTCGCAAGATGCAAAAGAAAACAGTAAATTTTACTGCCCAGATGGCCAGTCCCCTTAATTGTAGGCCGGCCCCCTTAAAATTAAGGGGACCGCCTAGGGAATTAAGGGGGCCGCCCATCTGGTGTTTTTCCAGGCGACCAAATTTGAAAAATTTCCAGAAAAGGGTCATTTTTAGGGTGTTTTTGCAGCAAGCTCCATTTGAATCATGTACATCAAGAATGATTAAATAGTGACATAAACATGTTAAATACGCATGCATACATTTAAAACATATTATGGAATAAGCATGTTATTAATCATCAAGCATGTATATATATCATGATATCAAGTATACAAGCAATAAGCATAACAATCATATATTAAAGACAAGAAATAAAGCATTCATTAGTTGAAAATAATTATGTTAAAAACATAATTATTGATACAACACATATTTTGCTTATAGCATACAATAAGTAGAAAATTTTAAATTGCCTAAGAGATCCATTTGACTTGCTTGAGACATGAAAAACTTGAATTATTTTGGATGGATGATGGTAAAGAGGGGGTAAAAATGTTGGTGTATGGATGTTGGAGAGAGTGTTGATGGAGGAATTGGAGGTGGAGAGCTTGGACTTGACCATGTTGAATGAGGGTTTTGATGTTGTTCAAGTGGTGGTGTTGGATTAGATCTAGTGAGAAGATACTCAATCCAAGTGAGACGCTCATTTAAGGCGATGGTTTGATTTTGGAGAAAGATGCAACAAGGACAATTGTTGACATGTTTCTCAATTTGACTCAAGTGATGTGGTGATGATGGTAATGATGGTGAGATGGATGGTGATGGGTTTAAGTTGCTTTGAGCAAGGTGCAAAGCAAGGAGAGCATTAAGCTCATGGGCTTCCTTGAGTTCTTCAATGAACTTCAAGTGTTGAGTGGAAGGTGATGATGATGGAGAGTGGTTGTTATTTGGTGGAAGTGGTGGTGACACTGTTGGTGGTGGAGACATTTGTGAACTTGGGTAATTATGAGTGAATGAAGGTGGACATATGGATGATTGGTTATGTGTGTGAAAGGGTTCATTAGGATGAGGTTTAGGTGTTGGTTGAGTTTGAACAACATCATTTGTTGGGTTATGGCAAATGTCAAGCTTCCTCCTCCAAATGGGCCTCACTGAGATTTTAGCAACTCTTGAAGGCTTGGATCTTGGGTGGTTAGATGATGACATGTTTGGATGGATGATATGGATGAGCATTTATGATGGAGTTGGGTATTTATGGTGTAGTGATGATGTGATTGTGGAAGGTAAATTTTGGTGGGTGGTTTGTGACAAAATGTGTTTGTGAATTTTGGGAAGTATAGGATAAAATGGGTTGGAAATTGAAAAAGAAAATAGTAATCCGTCACTCCAGATGGCCGGTCCCCTTAAATAGGGGCCGGTCCCCTTAAAATTAAGGGGGCCGCCTATATATTTAAGGGGGCCGCCCATCTGCTGACTTCCAGATTACTGGAAATGGGTTTTTGGCATAAATTTGTAGAAAAGGTTGTGTTTTTGGGTTTAGTTTCAAGCAAGTCCAACTTCTTTTGAGGCAATTTAGGATTTAATAACTTATGTATGCTAAGCATATTCATTAGACATTATTATCTAGCATGCAAACAACTCATTTAGCATGTAACATATATATGTTAGACAAGAAAACACTACATAGCACCAAGTAATTCATAGTATCATATTTAGGAAGATTAATAAGCTAGTTAAATAATCCTAATGAATATCTATGTGCATGGGAATGTGGAGTTGTGATAGCATGGACTTCTAGACTTGTACCAAGTGAGGTCTTAGTGAATAAATTATGGTTATTTTCAAATTTAGTTCACTTATAAATGTCACATACATAAATATAGATGACAGATATGAGATCACCATGCATGATTTAAATAAATGTTTTTAGCATTATTCAACAATGTTTGCGAGTAGGTTTTATGTGGATGTGAAAAATATATTAATGAAATAGTTTTGGCTTTATTTCAAAATGTTTTTATGAGGAAAGAAAACATATTTTTCCAATCTTTGGTTTTTTGATAAACACGTAATTATGGACACAAGTTTGGAAGAAAGGTAGGATGGTGAAACATGTTTAATAGAAATGTGTCATAATCTTTTGAAAAATCATTTTTCCAAAATGTGAAGTTTTTGCAAATTTAAAAAAAAAAAAAACCAAGTCCCATTAATTATAGGTTTAAAAATAATGATTTATAAAAGATCTCATGCTCAAAGGGTATTGGTTAAGTCTATTGTCACATGCTACCTCTTTCTACATATCCTATAGCATTTAAGCATGTATTATGACTAAATATAAAAATACATCATATCAGAGTAGTTAGAGAAAAACAAAAGCTATTATAATGACAATGCATTCAACAACTAAACAAATAATTACGAAGGCATGCAGTCAAATCACATAGGATCAAGTAAACATCTAGAAATTTTATATATGCAAGATGACATAAATCTAGGAATGAAAAGCTCTAGTGAAAAGCAAAGTTCATAACAGTAAACTATCGTTAGGTATATTTAGGAAGAATAATGTATTCAAGTTGGAGAATGAGTATGAGACTATTACTAGTGGTGCTCAATTCAGGCTAAACACGACCATTTTTACGGGTTACACACACCCAACTTCTCACATAGAAGCAATTCAACCGTTAGGTCAAATTGAGTTTCTAGTCAATAGATTCTCCAGTAGTCATTCTCTTTTTAGAAGAAATTAAGCTCCTAAATTTACCTATCGAAGAGTACCAAATATGAAGATTGCTTGGTTTACTAATACTTAGGGGGGCTAACTAAAGGGTTTCTAGTTCATTAAGCCACAGAACGAATATAACTAAAGTGTAACGGCAAAGCAACCTATCAGACTAAACGTATCATAAGGCATTAATAAGATTATATGCATGAAGTAATTACTTATGAAATTTTAAAAAGAGAACTTACCTCACGTCCTAGCTTTTCTTCGTAATGTCTCAGATGATGATCGACGTGTGAATGATAGGTGAGTCTTCAAGATAACCAAGGTGTGAAAGTATATCATGGCAAGCTTCTAACACCTTATTTAAACCGAAGTGGCTTGACCCGAACATGTCCTGTACTGGACTCATTTGATATCTTAGTCTTGATGCATATAACGTCTTATGTAGAATCTTCCACATTTAGACGAGACGGCAAGAGAATCCATAAATATTCCACTACGTCACGGATGATGATCTTCTCCTTTGTCTGTGTCACTCCATGATATTGGAATGAGTTCACTTTGGAGTTGATTCATGTAGTCTTCGTCGTTAATACCTACATTAACAACATTTGAACTAGTAGCACATGTATCTATTTTATCTAAATGTTTATCTATTAAATTTTCTAAGATAACTAATTCATGTACAAGATCAAAATCCTCATCTTTGGCTTGACATTTTTCTTGATGAAAGTTTAAGAGATTTTTCCAAATATCATTTGCCGTTTGACAGAAAGATATTCTTTCATACTCAAATTTCGGCAAGGTTTTATAAATAATCATTTTAGCATTATTATTTATGTCATTCTTTGTTTTGAAATAATTATTTTGACTTTTAAAATCCGTTTTTGATAGTTGAAAATCACCAATCGAAATGACATGCCAAAGATCTAGAACAATTGATTTCACATAAGTTTCAAATTTATTTTTCCATTCAAGAAAAGTATAGTTTTTTAAAAAGCGGTGGTTTTTGCAAAGATTCCCCTTCTAAATATTTTTCGGATTCCATAGATCGATTCAAGTTTTAAAATACAGTATATTTTAAAGATCTTGATTGACGTGGCTCTTGATACCAATTGTGGAAAACTAGAAGGGGGGGTTGAATAGTTTTACGTCTTTTCATTTTATTATGAAAACTTTAGTTTACCTTTTAAAAACTTTGATTTAAGTTTTAAGTGAAAAATGATACTTGAAAAATATTATTACTTATATGTATACCCCTTTTAAATTTGTTATAAAAGTTTAGCTTTTGTGAATAGAATGTTAAATTGATCTTTATGTGAAATCAACTTCTAAATAATACTAACAATTATATATGCCTATATGTATGTAAGTAATGACGATATAAATAAAGATATAAGTAAGGGATGGAAAGATCTAACCGAGACACGAGAGATTTATAGTGGTTCGGCTACAAGGACACCTTCCTTGCCCTACTCCACTCCCCGAGCACCAAGCTCGAGAGTTTTCTTCACAACTTCAATAAGCTCCCTTATGGCGGAGAAAACCTTACACAACTTTCGCTTACACAGGTTTAACGACACAAAGCTAAATGTCGAGTTCTAATCGTAGCTAGAACCAATCTCACGACTTCAATCACAACTTGTTCACGACTTATTCACGACTTCTTCACGACGGCTTCACGACTTCAACACAACGGCTTCACGACTTCAACACAACGGCTTCACGACTTCAACACAACGACTTCACGACTTCTACACGACGACTTCACAACTTCTAAGCTATGGCTTCACAACTTCTACACAACGACTTCATAACTTCTAAGCTACGGCTTCACGACTTCTACACAATGACTTCACACCTTCTAAGCTACGGCTTCATGACTTCTACACAACGGCTTCACACCTTCTAAGCTACGGCTTCACGACTTCTACACCATGACTTCACATCTTCTAAGCTACGGCTTCACGACTTCTACATCAAGACTTCACAACTTCTATACTACTTCTTTACAACACAACTACTTACTTACACTTAGATCAACTTATCACAACTATACAACACTTTACACAACTACAAAATGATATGTGTTAAGCTACAATACTTCTTCTCAAGTTGAAGGAGTATTCTTCTTTTGCACTTTGATGGTGGAAGATTGGATCACTTGGAAACCAATGCTTAAGAGTATATGATCAAAGGGTTTTTGAAGATATGAAATAAGATCTACAACAGAAAGTTTTAGTGCAAAAGGGTGAGTAAAAATCCAGGGAAGGCTGGTATTTATAGGCAGAAAAACTGGACAGCTGGAAGCTACTAGAGCGTGGCCGGCCCCCTTAAATAGGGGGGCGGTCCCCTTAATTTTAAGGGGGCCGCCCAAGCCAACCGTTGCCCAGTTTTGTCTTTTTGTGGGGAAGGTTTTTCTAGAACATTTTTACTGATTTTGGTTAAAAATTTGAATTCATAAATTTATAATGAATTAAACCTTTTTATTTATTACCAAAAATGTTTTTCTAAAAGATATAAAATGTTTTTGACATTTTATAAAAAATCTAGTTATTAAGAAAATGTTCCTTTGATCATATAATGCATTAAGCATTAGTTCATTCATACCTTAAGTGATTTTAGTTGTAGAAGTGAATATTTACAACTAAGTACTTGTTTATTTTATAAGTTTATGTTTTAATGTGTTTACATTTTGTGATCATCAAAACATAGAGATATGAATAAATATTGATAATGTTTTTAGGCATTATTTATGTCAACACATTGTTAAAATACTTGGGAGTTGATTGTTTTGGATATGACTTTTAATGACTACAATCGTAAGTCAAATTTACTTGAATATTTCGGATGAAATACTTAAGTTGTCAATCCTACTTTGTTGAGATAAGACTTGATAATACATCTATAACCTAAGTGTGAGTTATGACTCGATGTAAATCATAATCGTCTTGAAGAATGACATGTTAACCAAGTATGGCAACATATGTGGAAAATGGACAATATCCACAGTCATGAGTTAGGTTTGTAATCTATGATATATATGTAAACAGTGAGTTTGGATTAGTTTGGAAGTTGTCAATTTACAAATCAAGCTAGTGAATGAGTAAAGGACGGGAGGATGCAATGAATGTGTATAATGATCACAAATACTCAGTGGTTTACCGAAAAGGTACCTTGGAGTATTTTCATGAGATTTGAAACTGTGATTAGATATGATTATCCTATTTGGTGTTTGGTGAGATGTCCTAATCCTAATTTGAGTGAACATCACTAATAAGAATCCTAAGAACTAGAATCAATGATCTAAGGATCGGGATTAGTCGGGAATTATGAAAAAGTTACTGTTGAGACTGACGGATCCAATCGACAACAAGTGCGGATCCCATATATGGGTTCCGCAGAATCCGCAGGGTGAGGAATGGCGGAGCCAAAGTGTATAACAGACGGAACCAAAATTTGGGATCCGTCATATCCGCCATGTGGAAGTTCTAATTCTTAACAGAGAGATATGCATATTTTTCGTTACTCGCTCAAATCCCAGAAGTTCTCCTAAAACATATGTAACAACTAATATATGATGGAATGAAACTAAAAACACAAGTTCTAACTTACGTTTACACATGAATTAATTTGATGATAATAACTTACCATAAAAGTGGTTAAGCCAAACGGTGGCTTAAACATGGAAAATTGATAACAACGCGTGTTATCATCCTGCATGACATGGTTAGTACACATAAAAGTTTTAACAACAAGATAATATCCTAAAGGCATAACAATTCAACATACCATAGTTTCAAATTGTTTGTACCAAACACTCTTTTTCAAAGTTAGTATATGTTTACACGTTTTAACACTAGAGCAAGAGTTTGTGCAAGACAATACTATTCAAGACACTAAACTAGTTACACTTAGTTCTCATTCCTAAGAAAGTTATGCAAGGTTTTCACATAACATATGCAAACAAAAATATCTAAAACAAACACAGTTTATCAACTTAGTGTACAAGATCTAGCAAAAGACCTATTGTGCATCAAACAAGCAATTGCTAAACAAGCAAATAATTGTCATGGCAAAACACTTATGTATATCCTATCAACAAATGCAATCACAATTACCAACAGACAAATCACATGTATGCAAATAACTTAGAACAGATAGTCACATAGCATGGCATAAGTGAAAAGATATTTTTCGTCACTTTGCGTTTAAATATGACGATGTATGCCAAGCTTAATTTGTTTCCTTTATATTACCAAATTCTTTAGTTTCAATAGAAATCATATCAATTTTTAAAGGATACCAACTTACATTGCTTGACTCAAAAATTTAAGTTACTGTGTCAAAATAAAACTAAATATTTTGGACAGGTTGTACCTTTTGATATGTTTTACCTATTTCAATTTAGATTCAGGCTATGATATTATTTTTAAATGAAAGTAAACTTAATTCCCTTCAAAATGATAGGTGACACGACTTCTACGGACTTACGGTTAATTAGTTATGATTTTTTGAAGTTTGACAAAAACTGTACACTGAACAGACGGATCTGGCGGATCCTTTTTGAGGGATCCGCCCTTTGTGTGATTTGGATCCGCCGGGACCTGTACCAGATTCACCTAAACTCGTATTTTGACATAAGAAAAACGTGTAGGACTTGCTAGACTTAATATTAAACATATATTACACATATTTAACAACATTTCTAATTATGTGACTTATCTAAACATTTACGAAGAGATTTTTCAACTACATTAATAGCTATTCCAAACGCTCCTTTAAAATCCGTGTTTTTCGTAAATTAGTTTTACGCACACAATTTGACACTTAATCTTTTTAAGAAATCTTTTCTCTTGATTTTTCAAAGACATCTTCAAGCTTGTATACAAAGTAATATTTAACAACAAAATTTCTAAGTATACTTTGCGAAACATTTTTCATATTACATTCTGCTTCAATGGTAATTTGATACATGGATCGTACTTCATTTTAAAAACCATTTGTTTTGAAAATGAGAGCCACGTGGCTCTGATACCAATTGTGAAAACGTAGAGGGGGGGGGTGAATACGTTTACCGTTTTTAAAACTTAAAACTTGTTGTATCAAATTTCCAATTTGGCTAGTTCTAATATGAAAGATGTTTGTTGTAGTTTATGACTACCAAGTTGTCACACAAGTATTATCAAATAATCACAACACAAGCAATCACATAATGCAAACATAAAAGTAAAGAGATAAGTAAAAGAAAGCGCAAACCGAACACGATGATTTATAGTGGTTCGGTCATGGAGCTCCTCTCCGCCCTACTCCACTCCCCGAGTACCCAACTCGAGAGTTACTTCACTAGATCAACAAGCTCCCTTTCTTAGGCGGAGAAAACCTTTACACGTCGCTTACTTCCTTTTCTGGTACTAAGCTAAACACCGAGTTCTAGTTTAAGGTAGAACCAACCTAACGTCGCTTACTTCCTTTTCCGGTACTAAGCTAAACACCGAGTTCTAGTTTAAGGTAGAACCAACCTAACGTCGCTTACTTCTTTTTCCGGTACTAAGCTAAACACCGGGTTCTTTACAAGGGTACAACCACTCCCGAAACTCTTTGTGTTTTGAGGACTAAAACACTAACCACACTCACTGATACAAATGATGTTTACAATGATCCATGACATATATGTTCAATGGATATAAATGACTAATCTATATGAACTTCTTGAATAAGAAGTCTTCAATCATTGAGGATGTCAAGTACTCTTGAATCTTCATATGTTGGAATGCTATGGTGGATAATGACTTCAAGATCTTCTAACCTTCTTGGTGGATCAGGAAGTATGCTATGGATGATGTCTCATGATCTTGAGCTTGCTTCACAGGATCATTGACAGTGTATGCTTACAACATAATGAAAGTTAGTAGCATTATGATCATTATGAAATGGATGATTAATGTGTGTTTCTAAATGATTTACTAATGATCTAAATGTATGCAAAGGGTAGAGGGAATGTGTGTTTGAGTTGGATAAACAATGGGTAAACAATGGGCTTCTATTTATAGCCAACAAGATTTTTGCCCCGCGGATTTGAAGGATCCCTAAATTTGGATCCGCGCTTTATACCATTTGGATCCGCGGGATCCGCCGGACCAGACAGCTAGCAAATCTTAACAAATTTATCCATATCTTACCATATCTTCAAATGTCAACTCTTTGGCTTGAAGATCTAAACAAAATAACTTAAAATCTTTCTAAGATTGTGTTCATGATGCATGCCATGATGTCATCCTAATATTTGAAAAATAAAGTTTCCATTTTAGGAAATACAAATGTAAATGTATAAGATGTTATTCCTAAAGTATGTTTACTAATATGTATCATGTTAGTTTGACACCTAAAGTGTACTTATCCTATTAATCTTAGGAAACATGATGTACAAGTAAAAGTACTTGTATATGCAAAATGTGAAATGAGGTTCTAAGTAGAATGGTTAGTCTTTTTTAAAATACTTAATGTCCTAGCCGTATTTTAAACATTCTAAATGGTTTGTTAAGGTTTGATCATAATGCTACATAACAAACATGTACGAACCTGTGTTGTATCATACGAGGACTTGAGAGGTGTTGAATGTATGTTGAGATAAGATATGATTACAAGTAACTTGTACATTTTACGCTATGTATCAAGTTACATGTTTGTCATCAATCAAAACAAACAAGATTGCTTGCACTAGCAATCTCCCCAACGAGACTGCTTGCACTAACAGTATCTACTCATGGTGATAGCCACTGTACGTTAATTCATTTTTTTGTCAACAAGGTATCTATTGGAACTTTATAGGTCGATAAACACCAAGCTATCTATTGGAACTTTATAGTCACGTGCTAATATATTCAGATACATGTTTACATAATATGTTTAAGTTAGATAGGATTGGTGGTTTAGCTTCATAATCATGGCTACGTATGTCTTAAAACATATCAATAGTAATAAAAAGTTTGGCTTACTTCTATAACTTTTCACTATTGCATAATTTGCTTAGCTACTGGTAAGAAGTAAGAAAACAAAATTAGGAAAAAAGTTACTTTTTCGTGGTTTCATTATGGTGAGTCCCTTAAAAGTTGAGAGATCCAAATCCAGTTTACCAATTGTCTAACAAATCAGCTATTGTGCTTGAATGCAGGAACGGGCCTTTGACAGTTCAGTCATCTGGAACTCAGCCTAGAAGCTTCTGTTACGTCTCTGATATGGTAAGCTATAGCTTTAACATCATTGTTGACATATGTATTTCCAGCATTATAACCATTTCTTGATGGTCTTGGTTCTTGTGGGCCAATCTCCAACGATATATTATGGTGTCTTATATTAGTGTCTTACATTCTTTTCATGCTATAAGGTTGATGGTCTTATTCGACTTATGGAGGGAAGCAATATATGACCAATCAACATTGGAAACCCAGGTTATTACTATGATACAGAAGGCTCATTAAGTTAAAGATTCATTTTTATTAACGCCACCTTATCCTTTTGATGGTCAGGTGAATTCACCATGATTGAACTTGCCGAGACTGTGAAAGAGGTTTGTTACTAACTTTTGCTTATTACTCCTTAGTGCAACAAATTTTATTTTCATATCACATAAAAGTTACGACAATTTCTTTCGGAAGCTTTCAAGTATGTTACATGTTTTTATCATTAGCAAGAAGTATCTTTGAATTTCCTTTGAATATATCTTTGTTGCATGTTGTAATTTTGCTAGAAGAATTTGAAACTTGGCCGTATATATATCAACAAATACTTATTGATGTATTGAACATCTTACGTGTGGATTCAACTTTATTAACTTTACACATTATATAAGCAAAAATATAAAATGTATACAATGAGGTCAAACACAATTGTGTATGAAATTACAACCCAACATAGTACTACACATCAAAGAGTTGTACTATTGCCATATATGTGTGTACAATAGCATCTTTTAGCACCTATTCATTGTTAATTTGCAGCTTTTAATCACCAATTGTTTCACTATCATACTACTAATAATTTAATTAACACATGATTGGGCTATTGCAGTTGATCAACCCAAGTGTGGAAATCCGACATGTGGATAACACACTTGGCGATCCTCGACAAAGAAAGCAGTGATCACTAAGGCTAATGAGTTACTAGGTTGGGACCAAAAATCAAGTTGCGTGACGGCCTTCCCCTTATGGAAGAGGATTTTTGATAGAGGCTTGGAATCACCAAAAATTCATAATAAGAGCTGCCTTAATGAACAATTTTCCTGCAACAACAAGTAAATCAAGTGTATTTGAGAGGCGATGCCTTTAGCTAAGTCTGCATTTTTTTTTATAGTTCGGTGTTTTGAGTTGTTTATCATATGTAACACCCATATATCTATCTGTCAATAAACCGTTGAAAGCTTTCATCATTATGCTATAAATGCTGGTGTTCAGGTTATGAGTTAGCTTTGTAAACATCAATTGATCAATTAGTGGGCTAGGCAACATGTCAGAATTATATTAAAACTGAAAAGGTTTATACATATATATATATAAAAAAGATACGAAGATCAAGACTACAAGGACTATACAGCTGAAATGAATCCTTCTTTATAACATTTGTTAAATATTGAAATGGAGTTAAATAACTTCTAAACATGCTCATTTTTTTCTCTATAGTCTATATTATTAAAAACATGTGAATCATTATATAATCAAAGTAAATTTAATTCCCACATGATCCTCTTAGTTATGACAGTAGTTGTTAACCAAAACACACTAAAACATGATCACTGAACACAACCTAAAAATCATCTAAAGTTTGATTTTTGACAAAACCACAAATAATTAAACAGTGATTAATCGGCCGTTCATCATTAACATCGTGTTCATTTTATTTATTTCTCAAGTATGTGTTGTAACGAAGAGACGCTTACACATTCTCATCATTATATAATCAAAGTAAATTTAATTCCCACATGATCCTCTTAGTTATGACAGTAGTTATTAACGATTTATTTGGGAGAATGTGTAAGCGTCTCTCCGTTACAACACATACTTGAGAAATAAATAAAATGAACACGATGTTAATGATGAACGGCCGATTAATCACTGTTTAATTATTTGTGGTTTCGTCAAAAATCAAACTTTAGATGATTTTTAGGTTGTGTTCAGTGATCATGTTTTAGTGTGTTTTGGTTAATGTTTGAATGATGTTTTAAAGATGTTGGCCAATAAAGTTTTTCGGTTTAAACGTGTTTGTGTTAGTGAATGTCAAATTACATGATATAAGTTCATTTTGGCTTTTCAAAGTTTTTTTTTGGACTTTTACATTAATTACTTTTTTTTCATGTTATATAATACTTGACAACTTTTTTTTTTCTTCAACTTTGACATTTATATGAATTTTAAAAATGATTTGTTTTAATGTTTTGATAACTTTTTTCAACTACTTTGAAAGAAATTATTTATACTGTTTTTTTTTTACGTATTTTAAAGTTTTAATGTTTGAATGATGTTTTAAACTTCTTCGACAATCAAGTTTTTAGTTTATTTGTATGGTTTGTAAATGAAAAATGCTGTTACATAAAACCAACCCGATACAACGTACGGGTATAATTCTAGTTTGGGTGGTTTACACGAAATATTAAAATATTTGTAGTGTCCCAGGAAACCGTGCCATATTTAATGTTGTTTGGTATTTGTAGGTTTTTGTTGTACAAAATTTGTTAAGAAAACGATTATTTGCAAACTTTGGACACGATTTAATATATGTATATGTTGCAAATTTTGGACACGATTTATTTCGTACGTTTACGTTTAATATTTTCTATGTAATGTTTACCAAATGACCAACCATTGTCATGTGATGTCGTATAAATAAGGTTGGCCATGTCGTCTGATGACTAGTAATGTTTATTTACGTCAATGTTGTACTTTTTTATAAAGTTATTTTATTTGTTTCTATCACATTTATCTTTTTGTGTCGTTCATGTTGTTGAATAAAAGTTTGAAAATTCTATTAAAAAATTTTAGTTGTAAAATATATACTTTTTCCATCTCAAAATAATTGTCAGGAGACAAAGAATCACATATTTTAATAAAAGTGGGGCCATTTTTGTTTTCAATCACTCAAAAAGAATATTCCCCTACTATATTATCTAGTTTTTACTTAAAAGGGAAAGTGGACAATTATTTTGAGAAATCTTAAAATGAAAATATAGACAATATTTTTGAGACGGATGGAGTAAAATATCTCGTGCTCGTGAGTGGATAAACAAAAATAGGGCCCATCTTATCCAAACCACCCTTAGGGGAGGTGTTGACTTTCTCCCCTGCTGCCGCCGCTTGTACTGTCTGCTTTGTCGGGTTGTACATTCCCTTAAAAGTAGCCAGACCCCACATATAGGGGGGTGTGGATAATAGAGGCCCAAAAATATATACAACGTATCATATCAATATTCACTAGTATCCTCGCATCGAGTACAATAAAAGGACACAACCATCAGAACCCTAAAGTTGCTGCAAAAAGCTACTCGTGTAACCCTCTTTTTTTATTTTCGCGTGTTATGACATGGCAGTGTTTGATATTTGTAGTAATTTCTTTGTTGGACGTGGACATTTGCTAACCAAACAAGTGTAACTCATGTAAGACAGTAAGACACCCATAATTCACGAGTTACATGACCATTTTCGTAATTCAATAAAAAACAGTCTTCGTTTTGACAACACCCACTCTGACAGTCGCATTACGTAATTTTCGCTTCTTTTATTTCAAATAAATATAGCAATATTGCTAGTTTTCTTATTTTGTGTACTAAATGAGGTGATTATGGATTTAAGCCATTTAACCACGTCATATTACAAATACATGTTACTAGCTTATAGACCCATGGAATCACGGGGTTTTTAAAGGGTTTATGCATCAAAAAATTAAGTGTCAATAAAGTAAAAAAGAACAACAAACGTAAACGGTATGAGATGTTCTTTATACGGAATAATAAGTTATAAGTTAATGATAGTGTAAACTACTATGCTTGTAAATATGTCTGTAATAAATGTCCATTGCTTCGTGAAACCTTTTGACATGTGAAAGAGCAACATATATTGTACTGATAGAATATCTCTTCCGGATTCTTGATAGAAACTTTGAAGTGATTAGCAAATTTCCCTTTGGCAGATATCGGGTATTGGGGTATGAATGATGGGAGATGTTGAAGTATAACATTCTTTACATGAGCTACTTCCGTCTCACCACCATGTCACGCCAATTCAAAGTACACTACTGTCTTCATCATCTGCCCTTCCTGTTTAATCAAAGTAAAAAAGTGGCTAAGCTTATCAGGGATTTTATTGAGTTACTGTATTATCAAATTATTTCTGAAGCTTTTATCGGCCTCTTTCATGTCAAATAGATTTGTATACCAAGAACGCGATGAGTCTAATTGCATGGATAAATCCTCCTAAGCTCAATATCTCATATTGTTAGTTGTTTTATTGAATAAATGTGTTTTTATACATCTATTTTGTAATTATTTTCAAAGTGAGAGACCGACCATGAGGCTGCTTCCGCAAGAGCAAAGAGGACTCCACCAATGGGGGCACGAAAGGCAGCAACAACACCAGCAGCTCCACATGTAATCAAATCCTTTCGGTCCCTATCATTTTTGAAGTATCTAAGCCAATTCCATGTCAAGTGATACTTGCGAGAACCTCCCTGTCCAAGTAAGTTGGCTATGCACGCCAAGTGTGAACCATTGGTCCTACCTTTCCCACAACAAATCCAGCCGCAACTCCAAAAATTGATCAAAAAGCCTGATTAAATAATCATTATCAGATTGAGGTCTTCCATATGCCGCGTCGAATGATCTCCAAACTCGCAACTATTGCAATTACGGCATTTCTATGGAGGGAAGGGGCTTCATGAAAATCCAGTACAGTTTGCATCCAGGCAAGTCTTAGTATCACATTCAGTACCTGCAAATCAGTTAACATTAGTTACAAATATTTATTTGTAGCACTAATTGGTAAATATCAGTAATTACTACTCATTACCATTGCTATGAAGTAGACAGATCGGTTAGGCAAAATGAGTTTATCTCTTAACCATGGATTCTCAGAATTTTTGTTTAGCAGACCCCAATCCTTAACTAAATCGGTTAGGCAAAATGAGTTTATCTCTTAACCATGGATTCTCAGAATTTTTGTTTAGCAGACCCCAATCCTTAACTAAATCCCAATATGTGCTAAAAATCTTTGCAATTCCTGAGGTAGATGCAGCGATGATTTTTAAGGTCATCCCGTGTTTTTGACTATACATTGACCTTGCAACAACAGCAACTATGGTCGAACTTGTGTAGAATCACGGCCTTCAAAATAGCGTCGTACACACTATATAGTCATACGGACAATAGTCAAGAATATTAATATTAAGAAAACAATCACAATCTGGATATTTATATGATGATGCGTGAGTAGATCATGTACCTGTAGGACGCGAATCCAATATGGGATAACAGCAATAATAATATAAATAGTTTTATAAATATCGCTGTCATTACAAGTTTGTGCATTCCTCTTCTTGAAATCACCCCAACCATAGTAGCATACATAGAACTGTAAATTCCTCAATAACTGAACCTGAAACCATTTAAAAGGAATACAAATTTAGTTTCTTGGCTAAATATATTATTACTATTTTTCAGTTGTATTGAAAATTTACCTGACTTGTAAACTGATCAGCCAAGAAGAAATCAGGTAGAGTGACAGTATAAAGAGGAGAACATATGCAGTGCCATATACAGACCAAGAGGAAGTAACGGGTTGAACGATAGAAGACGTTAAAAGGACAGATTGCTATCAAACCTACAACCTGGAATACATAGTTTGCAACGAATTAGATACAAAGGCATATAGATAACAATTAGAGTTTAAAAGCGGAATTACTTACTATGACTAAGGCCAGAGGGAGTAATTCAGTTACACAGTTACAGCTTTGTAACTTCGAGTGTTTGGATCCATATCCATTTCAAGGTTTGCTAGTACAGCTGCAAGTGTAACTACTGATAGACCAGAACTGATGAGTAAAACTTGTTTAAAACCCAATTCAGTACCGGTTTACATCCCACCTTGTGACTGTATATAACCATGTAAACATCCATTTAAGGTTAACTATTTTTCCTGTAAAGAGCTGCAGAAATCGGCATTAACATGTCATTCAATGTTACTTCTCAGAATAAAACATCATTTGTTGATATAGTTACTTGATGATATTACATCTCTGATGTTCAAGTTGATCATAATAAACCTTCACTTTATATCTGTGTTTTGCTATTCATGAATCATGTTGTTAAAGAGTGAAAGAAACCAACTCTTTATTTACACACTTACACACGACTAAAATTAAGAGACATGAGGTTTGAACCATTGATCAAAGAACACCCTTTCTAAAGCCATGTCAAATGATGATCTGATCTTAATTCATTAAGCACATAAGCAGGCTAATTAAGAAAATCCAAACACCCCCACCGAGTAAAACTCATTAACTCTCTATACACAGAAAATTGATAACATTCAAGCAACGGTAGTACTAAAAACAAAAAAAACAGACCACTTGGTTTATCTTTAGGCTCAAAACTAAAAAGCAAACCACTTGAATTACCTATGTATACAGGAAAGAGAGTTGAAAAATAGCTTTTTTCAAGAAAACCACTTGGATAAGTATCTCACATTGACTTAACGCACCTCATGATCAAGCTTTTTCCGAACATCTGATAAATCGCATATAGACTTTAAGCAAACGGGGCAAGAATACCTGTGACATCATTAAGAAAGTTCAGCTACATTCATTTATGCAAAAAAAATCAGATTTGAAGCTTACTTTCTTGCAATGTTCACGTATTTACTGAAACTTATATATAAGTTCGTTTCATATCTTTCTTTTTTCTTTGGATTTACATTATTAATACAAATGTAGAATCAACATACAGATTAATAACCAACGTATCCTGGAAAAGGAGTGTGGAAGATGGCCATTAATCTTATAAGCTAAAAAGCATTAGCACTATTAACTAAGATAACCCATACACCGGCATAAACTGTAAATGTGGCAAACATAAAAGGTATATCATTGTGGGTACTTACAACTGTCTGTTTACCTTTGGCATTCTATCCACTGTGTTCATAGTGCACTGGAAGTCAGAAGTAAAAAAAAACGATGTTGGACTGTTCTTTTCTCTCTTCGTTCACCACAGAGAGCTGTTACAAACATATATGATACACGTCAATTATATACAATTTGATGGTTAATGTTAACACTTGGTTGTATCCAATGAAACTCTGATGAATTCTTATTAAGAAAAATCAACCACCAACGTCACAAAATCTGAAAAACATCCTAAAAATCAACACTATTAAAAAATATTTATACCTTAAAAGTTTTATCCCAGCTTCCTGAGACCAATATATTCATCTCTGGAATCCAAGCAACCTAAGACACCGCCATATAATGCATTGCAACATTTTGTGACTCTTGCTAATCCATTAACTAAAACACTAAAACAATGCTCAAATGATTAAATACTAAATCAATGCACAAATGATTGCCTCCCACATTTTCCTTTCTCTTAAACATTCCATCGAACATCTTCTATGCGACCTTCAAATAAAGCGTATGCAGTCGACAAATACACAATTATTCGAAAGCAGATATAAAAAAAAAACCCCTAATTTTTTAAAACCCTATAAACAGATATAAAGAAGCCCTAATTTTTTTAAAACGATTCATTAAAAAAAATGCATAACACATACTAACCGTTAAATCCTGGAAAACATGTTTCGGGTCTTTCAACTGTTCTCTTTTACCGATATAAAATATATAAATTATCCCTGCATATGAAATTGAAAAAATATATTATAACAACCGAAAGTTATTTGGTATTTTGGTTACAACACCTCTATTTCTTTCTCAAAATCATCAAACATATAAATTTTCTTGAAGTATTAATCGATTTGCAACACAAATTATAAAAACTAATTCATGAATGTGATTTCCCCTAATTTATTTTATAGGGTTTTTAAATCGAAACGCTAAATAAAAGTATAACCTCCATTAAATTGAATCAAAAAACAATTAGATTGATTATTAAAAAAAACACATCAAAATGGTTGTACTATGGGATTTAAATGAAAACCCTAAATAAAAAACTTGAAAAGAAGCAATACTTACCGATTTTACGTTGTTGATAGCAAAGAACTCACTGGAAATCAAGAAAAAGTCGTATGATTGCTCAAATCGGTGTTAGTCATAGAACTCACTTGACTATAAAGATGTGATTTATTTTGAATGATTTTCGCAAGCTTTATGACATTAAATTTGATTGAAACTGCTTGATGGTTTTGCCAATAAAAAATTGGAATGAGAGCGTAGAGAAGAAGTTAATGAGAAAAAGGAAATCATGAAAGTTAATGTTGACTTTTGTTTTTTTGTTTTAGAAAAAAGAATGCATCGGGGTGTTTGTACGCTTTAAATCACCGGCCAATCACAAGCGAGACACATCATCGCATTGATTGCATGGGCTGCTTCAAGGGGTTGTAACATGTAGGTGTTTATTATATAGTATAGATATATTCATGTGCAAGATGCCAAACATCTCATTATATCTACTCTTTATAATGTATTTGGTACCTTATATCTTTAAGAAGAACGTCTAAAATCCCTCTTTCTCCGTATTACCTGTGACATTCTGGTTTTGCATGCGTTAATAGAACTGAAAGAACGAAATCGTATTGTTATTTCTCACGATTAATACATCTAGGCACATATCACATCATGGGTTTCACATTGATGTGACAACGAGCGCTTTATGTTACAATTACTCAATTATATCTACCTATCAAGTTGAAGCTCTACGGCCTAGCAGTTTTGACATTCTGATGGTATTTCCGATGCAGATGACACTTGGGTTTGGAATATGGATGGTAAATCTCACTTCTCTGTTGCAAATGCTCGGCGGTTCTTTGACTATAAATTGCTTCCGAAAATTGAAAAGCAGACAAGATGGAATAAGAAGGTTCCTAAGAAGATTAACTTGTTTGTGTGGCGCCTTCTTCGCAATGGTATTCCTACTCATGTTAATCTTTTTGGCCGAGGCATTGACATTGATACGGTTCGATGTTACCTTTGCTCCAATGGGTATGACGATGTTAGTCACATTTTTCATTCATGCTCGTTTACGTGTAACATCAGAGATAAACTTAGTGTTTGGATGAACATTGACATTCCTAATGTCGATCCTAATGATATGGTGACCTGGTACAAGCATCTTCAAATTAATGGTTACAAACGAGACATTGTTGAAGCCATAGTGTTCATTTGGTGGTGGCATGTGTGGAAGGAGAGAAATAACAATCTCCACAACGGATCTCATGGTAATATTTCTGACACTTTCAACTCTATTGTCTCTCTCGCTTTTCTTTGGATCTCTAACCGTGACAGGAAGCACAATTACTGTTGGAACAAGTGGATCGTGAATCCCCTAGAAAATGGGTGAGTTTCGTGTTTTTGAACTGTCCGTTGAAGTGTGGCGCGACTGGATGGTTCGGGTTGACTCTTTTGGCGTGGTTTTAGTGTTGGGTTGGCATCCTCGGGGCTTGTTTGGGGTTACATCAACAACGTCGCAGAGTGAAAACCGGTGGCGCGGCCTCTGTTGTCGGGGATTTTTCTCATGTCCTGCATTGCGTAAATGGCATGAGTTTTTTCATCCCTTTTGTGATCCTAGCAGTCAAAGTTCCGAGTGGGTTCTAGCGAGTTTTTTTCGTGTTTTTTGCTAGGACTATTTTTTGATTGTTGTACTGGTTGCTGGCTTGGTTGTCTTTTAACGATTTGTATTTGTTTTTCTTTCTCTACTAGCGCCTTGCTAGTTGTTGCTTTTTATATATTTCTGCCGTTCTAAAAAAAAAAAAAAGTCAATACCTAAGACTAAAGGGAGTGAGGCTACCCAACTAAGGGGCGACTCGCAACACGTGGCGCTGAGTCAGCATGTTGGGTAGCCTCAAAAAAAAGGGGGAGTGGGGCTACCCAGGAGGGTGGGGCGACTCGCGACACGTGGCACTTGTAATAATTGTTTTTTTTTTTTTTTTTTTTTTTTTTTTTTTTTTTTTTTTTTTTTTTTTTTTTTTCAATATTAGCTTATTAATAATAACTAAAAATACATTTTATATAAATAATAACTAAAAATACATATTAAAAATTATTCTTATAACTAAAAATACATAATTGTAAAAATAAATATTACATAATTGTTATACCTAATAATACTAAAAATTATTCTTCATCACTAACAAATTCGTCGACTTCTGGAGGTGCGTTTTGTTCATTCGGGCCACGATTATCCCATAAATGATCCACCAAATCCGCCTTAAGCATATTGTGTGTTTCGCGGCTTCTAACGACATTTGAATTCTCAATGCGTTGCTGCATTGGAGTTTCTTGAGTCCAATACTCGGGGTTTAATGTCTGATCGTGCTCGTTGAAATCTTGACAAAATGCCTTGTCCTCATCCTCCAAAATCATGTTATGGAGAATAATACAAGTATACATGACGGCATGCATTTTCTCCTTGTCCCAATATCTTGATGGAAAACTAACAACTTTCCACCTCTTTTTCAAAACCCCGAACGTTCTCTCAATATCCTTCCGTGCCGACTCTTGTTTCTTCTTAAAGTATTTTCTTTTTTCATCAACTGGGTCGGTGAAAGTCTTCACAAAGGTAGTGTATTCCGGGTATATGCCATCACCCAAATAATACCCGGCTCTGTAATAATTACCGTTTGCATAAAAAGCAGCTACAAATTGAAAATGAAAACGTCTTAGTAAAACATAAAAAGTTATAAAATACATAATTCATTTATTAAAAAATATAATAACCTGTTGGCGCCAACCCAGATATAATTTCTTCAAGTATAGGTGAAGACTCAAACACGTTGATGTCGTTGTTTGATCCTTGCTGACCAAAATAAGCGTTCCAAATCCATAAATCGGTAGACGCAACCGCCTGAAGTATCAACGACGGTTTCCCAATATCCCCTCGTGTGTGTGTGCCCCGCCATGCGGTCGGACAAATCTCCCAGGGCCAGTGCATGCAATCAATACTACCAATCATGCCCGGAAAACCATGAACCTGCTCATGCACCTCGTAAATACGTTGTAGATCCGTCCAAGTCGGTCTACGTAGATACGTCGGCCCATACATCTCAATAATACCTATTAATAGTTAAAAAGTAACAATTAAAAAAACACTAACTAACTATACTAAAAATATGTAGCAATTCTAACTAATAATGATACAACTAATAATTCTAACTAATAATAATACTACTAATAATTCAAAAAAATACTAACTAATAATTCTAACTAATAATAATACTACTAGTAATTCTAACTAATAATAATACCTTGACAAAATTTAGTCAACGTATCCCGTGAAGTCCTCGCTGACATTTCCAGGTTCTCGTCAAATGAATCGACGCTCGATCCGTATGCTAGTTGACGAAGCGCGGAAGTACATTTTTGTATTGAGGTGAAACCTAACTTCCCACGACAATCATAATTTTGTTGAAAATACGGGTACTCTTCTTCCAAATCATTTGCTATCTTCAAAAAAAGCCGCTTACTCATACGAAAGCGTCGTCGAAATACCCGCGCATCGAACACCGGTTGATCAACAAAGTAAAAACGCATCAACCTCTCGTTTGCCTCCTCTCGACGACGATTCACATACGCCCTTCTTCTTAAAACGGGGTCATCATCTGCTACCCGCTCTTTCACGTCTTCAATAAATGTATTAACGGTGTTATAAATGGCACCTTCGATCGCCTCATATAGTTCCGAAGAATCGGAACTTGATGATGAGGATGACGAATCTTCAAAATCTTCCATAAAATATTTTTTTACGTTATGGTGGGTTTTTTTTTTTTTTTTTTTTTTTTTTTTTTTTTTTAAATAAGAGTGTTGTGTGTGTGTGTGTGTTTTTTTTTTAAAAATATATGTTGTGTGTTTTTTTTAAATGAAGATCGAAGGTATATATAAAAAAAAGAAAAGAAGATGTGAGCCGTTTACAAACGGCTATATTTATCGAAGATACAAAACGAACCGGCGATCCATATCGATCGCCTGAGGCCCAAGTCGCCGGGGGGGGGGGGGGGCGGTGTAGCCGGCGATCCGGCGGCGATCCACCGGCGATCCAATGGCTAATCGCCTCTGGTTCGCTCCACTCCGCTTAGCCTAAGGTTACGAGCTGCCAGCCCTGCTATTCTTTTAGTTTTTAATCTTTTATATTTTATAACTATATAAGAGCACAAGGAGTGGTCCTCGCCGAGGCTCGCCAGTCACGCTGACACACTCGCCGGATCTCGCCACGGCACCTCCTTCCCTCGCCACCATTCGCCACTTTTCCCTTCGTCGTCTGCCTGACATTCTTACCGTTTGTGGGGCCCAAGTTTGATTTTTTTTTTTTTTTTTTTTTTTTTTTATTTATTATTATTATTATTATAAATGGGTTGTGGATTGTATGTGAGAGTGTGTGTGCAGAGAGTGTGTTTGGTGAAGACGATTGATTTTTTTTTTAATTTTTATTTTATTCTTTTTTTGATTTTAATATTTATTTTGTAATTTAAAAAAAATATTATTTGTATTATCTGAATGAAATGAATTTTGTTTATTTGGAAAATTGAATAAAAAATAAAGGTTTTGTGGTGGGACTCAAATGAGTAAGTTGAGATTAGTTGTGATAAGGAGGTTGTAAAGGGAGGTTTGTTAATGTGATGTTTCACTCCGTGGGCACCAAATGAGGAGTTTTGGCTAGCCACCACACCTTGTGCTCTAAGAGTTAGCGCTTTGGTAGCAGAGACGGACCCAGGATTTTTAAGAGGGTGTTGCACAAAAGAAATGATGGGCTAACTAAAGTTACACCGTAAGAAACGAAAGTAGCAAATGAAATTTTTGGGGTTGAACACACCACAAAAATGGCAGTTTTAAAAATATTTTGCACTTCGTGATCTAAAATCGGGTGTAGCCTGTGTCACACCCGGCATACATGTGGGTCCGTCCATGTTTGGTAGGCGATATTAACATTGAATGAATGTCAAATGTGTTGGAAAATTTGTTATAAATTACTTTTTCTATTATTTTTTTTATTATTAAAATTTTTGTTATTAGGGGGATGAACGATGTAATATTCCAATTTTTGTATCAATGTCGGCTATTGTCTTTTTTTGCGACTTACGTTTGTCTTTTAGCAAATAAGATGATATTTTTATCACGGGATAATTGATTGAAAATATATCAAAGTTGCTAATTTTTACAAGGGTTGTGTTATCCTAACACCTCTTATTATGTGAGACCTAGGCTATATTAGTCAAATGTATAACCCATAAAGCAGACAGTACAACAGCCTGATGCATCTAATGATTTCAAACACCTCCTATAGGAGGTGTCAGGATAACATCAGTCTTTTTACAATGTTGTTATTCTTTTATTTTTCTTCAAATAAATGCACCAATATTGCTAATTTTCCTATATTACTCTATTGTATGTTTACTGTTGATACATAATCTGGCGCGGACTGATTCAACGACTCTCCTTGGGCCGTTAGTCGTCTTCTCGAGCCCTGAGTAGACCTGTTCAACAAAGAGAACCCGTTAGGAGTGGACCCGAGGCCGTAGCCCCGGGATCCACCTCCGACGGTCAAGTTAGTATAGGTGATATAGCGTATCGTGTCTTAGCGTATAGCGTATGCAAGAGTTATTAGGTTTAGGGTAACCTGTTATAATCTCATGAAGAAGGGGATCCATGCCATGTATTTATAGGCATGGATTAGGGTTTAGGTGTAGGATGGGCCGCTGTCTGCGCGGGCCTGGCCCATTCCTGGCCCAGTCCGGACCATACGTCCACAAGCCCCCCAAGTTTAGTATGACATAGTGCGTGGCTATGTTATGCTAGACTTAAGTTCTGTTCCTGGCCGCGTAGGCCCAATCAACCAAATGCGATAGTGCGCACTGAACTCATGGCTCATGTGTGCACAACTAAGGTGTGCGCGCGACCCCACTACGACAGTGCGCACTGGGAGTGGCGCAGTGCATGGTGACCACGTAACACCCGTTCATGACGGGGAGGGATGCGCATATGTTAGGTTTCCCGCCACAGTGTGACGGTAAAGACCCCGTAAGAAGAACACGTAGTTCTATAGTTGGGGTAACACTGACATTGCGATTGTGAGAGTCTCACAATGGTGAAGGTGGATACCGTATGCCGCATCCTGGGTAAGGGCGTACCTTTTGTACCAGTAGCGATGCAGCATGGTGCGACAGAAGACGTGCTTCTGTGGCAGAAGTGCGCGTTGTGCGCGACAAAGGTGCGCGCCGTGCGCGATAAAGATGTGCGCCGTGCGCGCTGTGTGCGAACTTTACATTCGTCTTTACAACCGACAGAGGACGTCTCCCCTGCGGCGAGATGGTGCGAATTTTCAAATTCGTCTTTGTACTGGGCTCGCGATACCTCTTACGTACGATCTGCTTCCAAATATACCTGCGTGATGCGTACTCACACAGTGCGTATCCTGGTAGCCCCCCAAGTTTGATGGTGCTACTCGTGTAGGAGCATTAAACTTAGTTATTCAAATCCTATCGTGAGGTTTTACAAACTACATAAAAGAAGTAGCACGTAGCTAATCTACGAACGCAGTACGCTCATGATCGTTTTCTTTTTTATATTATATATAAAAACAATGGCGCGGATGGATGTACCATGACCGCGACTAATAGTTTCAATTGCACGCACAGACGCAGATGGATGTATCGTGACCGCATAGACTCTAACGTTTGTGGATGATCGCAGATGACCACGGCTTTCGTCCAGTGCGCTCATAGCGATTGACTAGCATCGTGGTGCCTGTACGTGACAGTGCGCTCATGGCGCCAGTCTGCGAAGATGTCCGGACGCATGGCCTAACGCGGGTAGATTTATCGTGACTGCGTTGTTCGCGGCTAAAAGATAAAGTAGGTCCGATCGTGCGGACTTAGTGCGACTATAGATAAAATCGTGTTTTACCAAGTTAAAAGATTTACATAAAATCTTTTGAATATTTAAAAGATAACATATCTTACCGATTTAAAAGACATGCACAAAAAATATTGGGATATCTTTTTAAATTTTAGAAAACATTGGTAGTATCTTATTACCAATTTAAAAAGATCAAAATACCGGCTTTTGAACTCGATGGTTGCTTTCCGGTGATGTGAGAGCCGAAACTTGTCGTGTCCCACGGATGGCGCCAACTTGTTGATACATAATCTGGCGCGGACTGATTCAACGACTCTCCCTGGGCCGTTAGTCGTCTTCTCGAGCCCTGAGTAGACCTGTTCAACAAAGAGAACCCGTTAGGAGTGGACCCGAGGCCGTAGCCCCGGGATCCACCTCCGACGGTCAAGTTAGTATAGGTGATATAGTGTATCGTGTCTTAGCGTATAGCGTATAGCGTATGCAAGAGTTATTAGGTTTAGGGTAACCTGTTATATTCTCATGAAGAAGGGGATCCATGCCATATATTTATAGGCATGGATTAGGGTTTAGGTGTAGGATGGGCCGCTGTTTGCGCGGGCCTGGCCCATTCCTGGCCCAGTCCGGACCATACGTCCACATTTACCGTAAAAACGACGTCCTTTTATGCGACTTCAAACGACGCTATTTTTTTTTTTTTTTTTTTTTTTTTAAAACGACGCTTTTTTTTTTTTTTTTTTTTTTTATCCCAAAAAGATGGATCTCTTCAAGACAAACAACAAAATGTAGCATCATTTTCGTTATTCTATAGAATAATAAATTCTAAAAGAAATAAGACAAAATAAATGAATATTATTCATCTATTATTGATAAAAACCAGAGTATAAAAGTACCCAAAAACCATTGCCCTCAAAACAAAGACACCCACCACCAATGAGCGTCATATCAAAGCACATGTGAAAGAATGCAAATTGCAAGCTTTTCGAAGTCGAACCAAAAGTATTATTTGTCCATATCAGACAACTAGACAAGTAGGCAACTTAGTGAGTACCCCATATAGAAAGAAACATATGGCCAAAATTCTATTATCCACACCCCCTATATGTGGGGTCCGGCTACTTTTGAAAGAATGTACAACCCGACAAAGCAGACAGTACAAGCGGCGGCAGCAGGGTAGAAAGTCAACACCCCCTAAGGGGGGTTTAGATAGTACCCCAGATGGGCCGAAACATATTACGAAAATTTTATGTAAATCAAAACTAGCTTAACAAGTACATTTTATTTGAAACATAAATAGTCTTTCGGTACTACATGCATCACTCGATATAAAAAGTATATATTACTGAGTAGTTTTTTAGATGCTACACAAGTACATGGTCTCGACCATTTAGGTTACTTTAAGAAAAAATTTCATTCAAATAAGGTTAACTATATTTTTATTTTTACTACATATTAGCTTACCTTCTGTGATCATATATATTGTTAGCCGCTAGTAAAGTAGTAAGTAGTTGAATTGATCTTACATACCAAAAGCAAAAGTTTCAAAGCTACTTGAGAATATTGAGTGTTCATGCAGTACTATAGGCTCAGAAGCTTTTGAATCCACGTAGCTTTGTTAGGACTATATGTTAGTCTTGATTTTACGATTTATTTTATTATCATCATATACTTATCATTCACATTGCTACATTACCTACTAAACCGTAAATTATGCATGGCTAAAGACAACCGACAGATTAATAAAATGCTAGCACATTATTGTTTAGAAAAAATATCCTATCCGAAAACATACAAACGATAGATTAATAAAATGCTAGCACATTATTGTTTAGAAAAAATATCCTTTCCGAAAACATACAACCAAAAATGACATATATTTTAAATACCCGTGACTAGAGTTATTTATTATTTAAACAAGTTCCTCATCTTTATTGAGTAGTTTAGTTTCGTCTACTCTCTTCCATTCAAACATGGGCGGCTGTTGTACAATTTTACTCTTGATTTGTATCACACACTTCTTTGCCATCAATGCACAAGAACAACTTATTCGTCGAGAAGCACTCGAAATAATAATCGGTGGTGGTGGTGCACCACCACCCGATACTCAAGATTGCCCCCCTCCACCTCCCCCTCCCTGCCCACCACCACCTAAACCTCCTAAAATATCACCATCACCGCCGCCACCACCCTCACTAAAACCACATAGATCACCACCACGACCCTTACCACAACCACCTAAACCACGCTTACCAAAACCACATAGATCACCACCACGACCCTCACCACAACCACCTAAACCACCATCACCACCATCGAGTCAATTCGAGAGCCCGCAACTCGAAATAGCCTACAATGTAATCAAGAGATTCCAAATGAAAATAACAGGAGATCCCACAGGCATTACCAAAAAATGGAAGGGTAAGGATGTTTGCAATTACGGAGGCAGCTTCACATGCGACTATGCACCCGGGCAAAAAAAAAGAACTTTAGCAGGCGTAAACTTTAACAACCGAAACTTTTCTGGTCACGATCTAACCATAGACGAAATCCTCGTAGGTTTAGAAGACATAGTATTCTTCCATGCAAATTCGAACAACTTCCAAGGTACCATCCCAGTAAAAGCTAGCAAACTAAGATATTTCTACGAACTCGATGTTAGTAACAACCAACTTGAGGGCCCGTTCCCGAACGAAGTCCTAGCTGCAAAAAAATTACTTTTTCTCGACCTACGGTTCAACAATTTCGCGGGCTTTGTTCCACCTCAAATATTCACTCTTGACCTCGACTTGCTATTTATAAACAACAATAACTTCATCCAAAAGATTCCCGACAACCTCGGAAACACGACAGCACTTTATTTAGTCTTGGCAAATAGTAAATTCATTGGTGGGATACCTAAGAGTATTGGCTTAGCTAGGGAAACTTTACTCGAGGTTTTGTTCTTGAACAATCAGTTAACTGGTTGTTTGCCTTATGAAATCGGGTTGTTGAAGAAAACTACGGTGTTTGATGTTGGTTTTAATCATTTAATGGGTCCGATCCCTCAATCGTTTCAGTGTTTAAAGAAAATGGAGCGATTAAATTTGGCTCATAATAGTTTCTCTGGGGTTGTACCGGAGGCGGTTTGTCGCTTACCAAACTTGTCGAATTTTACCCTTTCGTATAATTATTTTACTCAAGTTGGTAACAAGTGTAGGAAGCTGATTAAAGACGGGGTTCTTTATGTGAAGATGAATTGCATTTTGGATCTTCCTGACCAAAGATCGCCTGCCGAATGTGCCAAGTACTTTTCGGTTCCTCACTCATGTCCAGATGAAAAGTCTTTAACGTATGTGCCTTGTTCCTTAGGGGAATATGGTAATGAGTTGGAGTCCTCGGATATGCAGTGGACTACGTTGATGCCAGAACTGGCACCCGCGCACGCTCCACTAGGGCGAAGCTATGGTGCTCTTTCGCCACATTAATTAGTTAGAAACAAGTGTAATTAGATGCAAATTAAACGGTCAAGAGTGAAGTTTGTTGTTGGTTTTTACTTACAATAAATAATTGGCCTTGTAAGGATGTTTGTGATTATTTGTATTTTAAATATATGTTGTTCCAATTAAGTGACACTTGGTTGACTTAATGTTAACAATTGTAATGTATGTATGTTTTGTGTTTTTAACCTAAAAAAGCTAAAATGAGGGTATCACATACTCACAATAAAGTGTTTCACATATCACACCGATATCAAACAAGAAGGCTTATTTTCATCCTACATTGAGTTTCTTCTGTTCTTTTATTTTTCACCCAAAAGATGAATTGAAAATAATTATAAGTGCGTTGCCGAAGAATAAACACAAGCGTATGACGGCAAGTTTTGTTTTTAACATATGCTTATCCAATAATACGCTTGAATAAGAAAAGTTCTCAAACCTTTCATGGTTACTTATAAAGACCGACAAAAACAAAAGGAATCATCAATTTTTACATTCAAATTTCGTCATCCATGTCAATTTTTTAATTTTTAGTCTGAACTTCAGATGAAAAGGGTATATTAGTTTTCATCATACATGTTAAAATTGTACAAATCATAGGAAAAATGAACAATATATCGATCAAATTCAACTATAGCTAAAACATTACAATACACTAAATAGAAAAGACACCGACAAAACCCTAACTATTAAACGGGCCTAAAAAAGTGGGTCGGGTCAATAGGGCCTTTATTATCTAATATCCCCTTTCAAACTCGCAATGCTGCAGCGATAAACATTGAGAGTTTGCCAAACAAAAAATAAACTAAAACTGAAAAGCAAACGTAAAGCGGAGTGTCCCAGAGTGCAGACTCAGTGCTAGACGAAGTCTCAATCCGATGCAATCCAAACTGTTACAAGACGAAATAAGGTCCGAAACAAACGGATCAGGTCGATGCAAAACCAAAATCGATTGTAAAATCAGGGCAGCGCAACAAAAATACGAATACGAACGAGAGCAGATTCAGGCAGACAGATGTAGATTCAGACAGGAAAATTTAGACAGACAGATTCAGATTCAGACAAATTCAGATTCGGATTCAGATTCAGACAGATTCAGAGTCAGATTCAGACAAATGCAGATAAAACCAAGCGGAACCAGATGCATAACCACATGTGAAACCGGGCGAAACCTAATCTTGTTAATGCCGAGATGCTACAAATAACTACTCAAGACATAGTCTGATCAGTTAAGACTAATATCTCCATCACCAACACCCATTCAAAACCAATTTCCAATACCAACTCTAAACAAATCGAACCAAATAGCTAAAATTGGAACCAAATCCGAACGACAAAATATATTGCTAACCACATGTTCCAGATTAAAAAATAATCCAACAACCATCGATCCTTGAATTCTAATTAGTTCCATATTACTTTTCCTAATAGCAAATCAAGATTTTCACAAAAGAAAAAGATGTACCAAAATTCCCTCACGTGATACAAATAATCCAATCAACACTTATTAAGTGTCCACTTTCCAAATGCACAAAGTTTTAGGAAATTCCACTAACTACACTCTCCACCAATCAAATATCACTATTACCCACTAAAGTCTCTTCTCATTGGTTGAAAATATTCCCTGGACACTTAATTTGAGACATCCCAATATTCCATTATGGACACTTAATATGGGACGGAGGGATACAAATAATCCAATCAACACTTATCAACTACAAGAATGATTAAAATTTTGACCGACCAACCAAGTTCTTGTATCAATCAATATCATGTTTTTCACCCTTCAATACTATATCCAAACGCAATAACCAGAATTTCCTTTAAACACTTACGGCAAAAAGATACAAGATACAAATTGCAAACAATTTAACTGAAAGAGTAAATTACACGGATGGTATTTGTGGTTTGTCAAAAATTTCATGTATAGTCCCTCAAAGTTAGAAGTTGCATGTATCGTCCCTCTCTCTGCAAAAAAATAACATCAATGGTCCCTTTGTTGGATGGCCGTCTATTTCGCCGTTTAACATCATCCACGTGATAAACACGTGAGGGTAATAACGTCTTTTTCACTATCTACTTGACTAATAATTAAATAATGGTTTTCTTTTCCAATAAAGTATACCTTCTACCTTATAAACCATTACTTCAGCTTTTTTATTTCTCATTCTCTTTATTCAATATCAACAACAATGGTTAACTGTTCTTGTGGTAGAAGGGCAATCATTCTCACATCTTGGACTGATATAAACCCTGAAAGACGATTTTACAGTTGTCCTATAAAGGTAATTGTTCAAATATTAAAGAGTTTCAATATTAAATTAGGGTTTCAATTGATTTTGCTCTGAGCCCTAATCAATGGTATTTTTGATTGATTGTTTTTTAGGGATCCACTTGCCCATTCATTGGTTGGTATGATCCCCCAATGTGTGCGCGTGCTGTAAACATCATACTTGGACTTTTGAGGGCAAGAAACGTGCTTGAAGCAAGATTGTTGGAAGCTGAAGGAAATCGCCAAAGAATGAAAAAAATGTTGGTTATTACATGGTTATCAGTTTCAGTGTTTGGTTGGTTCAAAGTGTTCACATAAGTTGTTATTAGTATTTGGGTATTATGTAATGGATGTATGACTTTTGTAGTCAATTTTGTATTTTGTAACAACCTTGACTATCTAATGGAAAAACTCTATTTTGGACATATGTACTAGTGTTATGAATTGTTTGTGTTTGATTTTGGTTGTGTTTGTGTATAATGTAATGGCTATATTGACTTTTGTAGTCAATAATGTGGGTGCAAGTAGTGGTTATGTTTGGTTTTGTTTGGTATACTAGCAACTGAAAATGCCCCATTTATCCACATTGCACAATAGAAATAACTAAATGCCACAATGCCAACAAGATTTAGCCACAATGCACATGAGCAATAACTGCAAATAACACTTTTAAAACTTAGAAGGAACAACTGTCATAACAAGTATAGTTTTAAGGACCACATGCCATACAAAATAGATTACTGCAAATAACAATTCTAACCAACATAACAACTACATATTGAACAGTTTTTTTTTTTTTTTTTTTTTTTTTTTTTAACAAAAAAATTTTTTTTTTTTTTTTACCAAAACAAGAGTGTTTTTAACTTGCAGCCTTCTTCACACAGATTTCCTTGTCACAACTTTCTTCTTACCCTTTGGACTTGTGGTCTGACTTGGATTTCCACTTGCAGTCTTCTTAACCTTCTCAGCAGGTTTACTTGCAGACTTCTTTTTTTGACTTGGAGGTTGACTTTGACTTGGAGCATTAAACTTTTTTTTTTTTTTTTTTTTTTTTTTTTTTTTTTTTTGCTTTTTTGACAACCTTGAGTCTTGCAGGTTCTTTTGTTGTGTCCTGTCTGCTTGCACAAATCACAAGTAACAGTCTTCATGGCTCTTGAAAGCTTACCATCCTTAACCATATCTATTTTTTCACTAGCAAATTTCTTTCTTGCCTTGTTTGGTCTGCCTGGTTGTGGATGATATGCTGGTGGACGGATAGTTGTCTGGATTTGACACTTAGGCCACATTGTTGGACCATTAATTAGACCAATGGTGTATGAGTACATTTTCCTCCATGTCTCAAGTCTGTAACAAGGGTGCACCCACTCTTCTATTAGACCAGGATTTATATTGTTCTGAGCCATGTCCCAATTAACAGCTACTGCATGCTTGCATGGTAGGCCAGTTAATTCCCAAAACCTACAAGTGCATGTTCTCTGAGACACATTAACTACACACTGATCAAACCATGGCCCACAAACTTGGTACTTATCACCTCCATTCCAAGAGGCTACATAATCAGCAGCTTCATCAGATATACCCTTAAGGATTTTAGTAGCAGTGGGGGTTAGAGGTCCTTCACTCTTGTCTATGATGCCATTAACAGTCTTAATTCTCCTCATTAAATACTCCCTAACATACTCTAATGCACTAATGATAGGCCTATCCCTTCCTTCTACAAGTTTACCATTGAAGACCTCACACATATTATTCAACAAGACATCTGATTTAGCTCTGCCTGTTAAATTGAATATGTTACTATATATTACTACTTTGTTTCAATATTTAACTCAAATAATAGTACTTGTTAAGCAATATAGATACCTAAAAAATGACTTCTGCTCCAGTGGTGTGGAGGAATCTTGCATAGCCATTCATAAGCCTCCTTATTGAATGCTTTCAGTTCATCCATAGCATGAGTAAAATGTGGCACTGTGGTAGCAGTAGCACATTTCCATAGAAGGTCTTTGAATGCTTTACCACCCCATTTGTTTCCTTAACTCCTTTAACTTTTTTTTCCTAGCCTTCTCTACATCATCATCTGCATCATCCCCACTATCAAATTCATCATTGTCTAATACCTCCACATCAACAGGTTCTTCAAAAGTAACATGTTTCTTTTTCCCACTGCCCATAAACTCTTCATTCACATCTACATTAGCATGGAAGTTTTCCATGTCTACTTCTACTTCATTGATATCATTAATCTCATCAACAATGTAATCACTGCCTTCCTCATCATCAATATCTTCCCCACTTTTACTATCTTCCCCGCTTTCATCATTTGCTACTTCTTCTACTTCATTAGTGTATAATGTCTGCTCAATCTCTGTAGCCTTAGCAACTACCTCATCATCATCTAAATCAAGGAAATGATCAAAGTCTGGGTTGTCCAAAGCATCATAAAAATCTTTTGCAAACTCACTTTGACCCATTTCCTTAGCACCACTACTTTGACCCACATTATTAACCCCACTGCTTTGACCTATTTCACTCCCAAACCATTCTAAAGTTAACTGCTTAGCACAAGATTTGTTAACAACAACTTCCTCATCTTCTATTTCAGTAATGGTACACCTCTTAAATGGTGAAGGAGTATAAGTGTCTACTGTTGTTTCATCATGTTCAATGTACACATTCAACAACCTATGACCTAACAATACATACCTACAAAGTTCATGCACATCTTGGTCAGGATCAAATATTGGTAGTACATTATCCTATCCCCTTCATAACCTAACATCAAAACCATCTCACTCAACTCAATCACACTAAACAAATCCACATCTACGTTATCAACATAGCTAAACCTACCATTAACATATTGCCTTCCTGGTGACTCTGAAAACATCCCTCCATGATGAATCTTCAGACTAAAGAAGTTAGGGTCCTTGGCTGGAAAAAACACAATAAAAACACATTATTAATTAGGGTTTTCATAGAAGAATCTCATTAATTGATATAAAACCTTCAAAAACACAAAAGTAACTTACCATAAACACGATCATAATCAACGACTGCGTCATTTTTATTAGCGTCACGTATATTCCACACTGCCATCACCATTGTGCATAAGATTAAACTTGATTTAATTAGGGTTTGGGATTGAAGATAAACAGTTTAGGTGGATAGATGGTATTAGAGAGAGGAGAGGGAAAATTAAATGTGAGAAGAAAGTGATTTGAGTTTTCATTGGGAAGGAGAAAAAAATTTAATATCAGTCATGTACATAGGTTGAAAAAGACGTTATTACCCTCACGTGTTTATCACGTGGATGATGTTAAACGGCGAAATAGACGGCCATCCATCAAAGGGACCATTGATGTTATTCTTTTGCAGAGAGAGGGACGATACATGCAACTTTTAACTTTGAGGGACTATACATGAAATTTTCGACAAACCACAGGGACCATCCATGTAATTTATTCTAACTAAAACAATAAACTTCCACCGGCAAGAACTATTAAACAAACAAACCTTTTTTCCTTTTCTTTTTCTTAATGGACAGCAAGTTGTATCGGCAACGGAGCAAATTGAAATACGGATTCGTATCGACAACGGAACAAATTGAAATATGGATTCATGGCTCCGATACCATGTAGATTCAAGTATAATGTTACAATACAAAGACATTAAATAGAGAAAACAACACCTAAACCCTAAAAGCTAAACGGGCCGGGCCAAGAAGGCCTTTATTATCTAACAAAAATAAATGCTATTTGTTTAATACCGCCCACATGTTTTGTACTTTCAACAACCTCCGCCCCCTTCGACCCGTTTACAGTACAACACAGTTTTTTTATCAGTTTCGATTCCGTAGTTTTTGTCAGTTTAATATTTTTGACTTGTTAAACTTTATATTTTTTGTTTGGCACTTTTCGTTTTACAGTTTTATAATATAAACAAAATTATTAAAAAAAAAAAAAAGTAAAAAAAATGAAGGGTATTACTTTTAAAATAGAGGGTTTCAAGTACCCTTATATGTATTAAGCTTTTAGCTATTGATGCAGGTTTTCTGACCAGGTTTTAATATTTATAAATTACTCGTCTACCTATGGTCTACCTTATGCACTAATGGGCAAAGAACCCGATCGTGTGTAGTGTAGTATTTGGTAAAACCGAGGTCGTCCCAAGAGCTATGTGTGTTTGGATCCTAACTTAAGTCTATGTCACATTTTAAAAGGGGTTTTAAGTTGTTTGATTAATTGAACTAAAAAAAAGAAGTGAAATACTGAAATTAAATAGAGTTGAATACAGTAGGGAGAAAGTGTACTAGCTTAATTATTCATCCTATCATGCAATGACTATCTTTTCTAATAATGCTTCCTATCGCTTCAAGTGTGGTTTAGATTCACTAGACTCCTATGGTCAATTCATCTAGCCTATATCCCCTAGAATCCTACTCCGATATCAAAGGTTCTACCCTTTGGATTGACAGAGGTCACCGGTAGACTAGGTTAAGTCATTAAGTCCCGCTACATGCTAGATTCATTCTAATGTGTGATCCGGCCTCTTGGATCTTAGACCACACATCCCTAACCTCTTAAGTTTATCCAACATTGGAAGGTGATCCTTTGGTCCAGTCGCACACAAGGGATTTGGTAGTCCTATGGTCAATTCTTACCGACCCTCGCAACCTACTACCCTAGGGTCCTTTGGTCCATTCTCCTAGTGTAATAAGTACAACCACCCTTCAAAACTACCAAAGCTAGAGGATCTACGAATAAACTAAGCATGCATACATTAGAAGCAATAATAAAAGCGCGAAAACATAATCATAACATTAAAGGAATCATAACTAGACTAGCACCAAGGGTGCTTAGCCGATCATTTCAAAAAGTACAAAAGATTCAATGTTTTGCATAATAATGAAAGACATGAAATCAAAAGTATAAATCAAATGTGATTTGCTAAAACTTATTGATGTTATGGCGTGATTCCTCCCTTGGAAAATGCTCTGTATGCTGTTGGTAATCGTCCTTGTGGAACCCTACTTCGTTCTCTGACTTGTTGTGGTGTGAAAGTTATCTCAAATGCAGAAATAGGGTTTGTATTTATAGGCCCGGCAAAGTAAGGGGTAACCTCTAGGTATGGTTACACCGTAACTAGTGTATCTTCATTTGATCCTTATCCGATTAATAATACTTATGGTGTAACTTGATGGATAGTTACGCCGTAATCTTCATACGGCAATAATTACGTCGTAATCTTCTTGATGGTTACGCCGTAATAACTTCAATACCTTTCTGTGTAATTTTTACGCCGTAACCTCTTGCATTGGTTACGGCGTAACCTTCATAGTCACGAATTTCTTCTAAGTGTCCAAAATGTTACGGCGTAATCTCTAATTTGCGTTGACTTGGTCTTCGTGTATAAATCCTTAGCTACGGCGTAAGTGGAGAGTGTAACTATGCTGTAACTTCTTCAAAGCATACTAAAGTGTGTATCATCATAAGTACTTTTTCAATTCCGCGTAACTTTTGCTCCTATGCTCATTTATAACCTGGAAACGAAATATAAAGAAATCAAAGCATATATCCATATAAAAAAATACGAATAACGAGCATATTAGGGGGAAATTGACACTAAAATATCAAGATTATTTGATGTAATCAAATATCACCCCACTTAAACTCTACTTGCCCTCAAGCAGACCTTATTAGAATCATTTTTAAAAAGATATCCCCAAGTTACTTGGGAAATATGAGATTAAAAATTTCCTATGCTAGAATTTTTCAAAGCCGAACACCTCATGAAATGGGAAACAAACACGCATCTCTCCTTAATCTAAGTGTCAATTTTGGGGTGATCACTCAACGCACAGTCATAGCATGTATTCTATCATAGGCTTGGCGGTTACACATATCTCCACCACTAGAGCTAAAGTCAAAACAATCTTCGAAGGCAATATTGGGTGAATAAATTATTAGGCTAGGGGTGGTTTGTCATTGCTAACGTACCACGGCGAAGGCGACAAAGACCATCGATACATGACCAAATCCATGACCAAGACACCAATGACTGCTCACTCCCTCACCTAAGTACGGTTCATAACCTAAGGGTAGGATAAGACATGGGATACACAAAATTGGTGAAAAATAAAAAATAAGAAGCAAATAGTCTTAGCCTATAACCAAGTTGTCACCGCCCACCGTCCATCCAAAGTTCAAGCTTTAAAACGCGAAAACCAGATCATGATCTAGTAAGTTTGTAACACCCCAACCCGCCCTTGGTTAAGATGCCACATTATGGTGTCTATCAGAACATACAAAATAACACAAGCGGGAGACTTCATAAATAAAGTTAAGTCAAGAACATCATGACTTACAAAATACAAGCTCCCAAAAGTCTAAACAAATATCCAATGAAGTGAAAAGAAATAAAATATCCAGCATAAGTCCAAATCATATCCAAGACAATGGGAAATCTAATAAGGTAGGTCTTCTATTCCTACTCACATCACTCTTGCCCCGCAATCCCGCTTATTACCTGCCGCATGGAAAAGAAAACGCGGATGAGCTTAAAAAGCCCAGTGAACAGATATATAAACAAAGCAGAAATGGTAAATAAGCATAAGCAAACGAATATGAATCAAATGGACCAAATGCACAAATATCACGAGTCAGAATAGCTCTAAAAGTCAAATAATAATAATGATACGGAAACGAACGCGTCCAAATGAGCCACTCGAACGGACCAAAGATACCTAACAGATAGCCACAAGTCTGTCTAAATGAGCCACTCGAATAGACCACCTAATCACATATACATATCCGTCATTTCTAAGTTGTACAAGGAGCTGCAGACTCCGATGTACCAGAAGTGAAATGGGGTGCATGAGACGCACAAACCAATCACTAAAATCACATCATAATCATTCCAAATATATACCTAGGATGCATCCATACGCCCCCTGCAAAACAGAATACATATGCAAGTACGAGACTATACATACATATAACAGAATGGCCAGCTGTGCCATAATTATATAATCATAACAGAAGGGAATGTCGTGGATCAATCACACCTCCATAGAAAGTATCATGCCATTGGTGCCTCAATGACATGGCCATGGTACCTCTATGGCTAGTTAGCTCGGGCGACAAAACAGATCATAACAGAATAAAACTATCCATAACAAGCAATCATAATCAACAAAGGCATATCAACTGAAAATAATCTCAATCAAGGAGATAATAAACAGATCATCATAATAGAATGGATAACAACTGAATCATATCAAGGGAATCATAGCAATGGATTATATTAAATGGAATCGTGGCAAAGTATGTAAGTCAAAGTCAAGGATCGAAAAGTCATGAGATCAGAACCCTTACTGAGAAAGGGTAGAATATCTGTACCTTATGCAAATCAACCAACCTAATAAGAACGCATTGAAACAGGGAGTCACTCCTTCTTTACCGAACCTATACAAATTAATGATCACGTATTACTTATAAGCTCATTTTACAAGTTCACTGCTTATACTTATTTAAACTTCCCATTTATGTTTTCATTCCATTTTTAGAAACTTTCCACTTTTAGTAACTTTCCATTTTTAGTAACTTTCTATTTTTAGTAACTTGTCATATTTAGTAACTTTCTTTATTTAGTAACTTTCATGATTTAATGACTTTGAGGGTTATAATGACAATTAAATAAACTTTAAGACTTATTATGATCAACATTATAGTTTAGGGTTTATTATGACAACTTTTAATAGTTTAGGGTTTAAACTATCATTTTATCAAAGTTCAGGGGCTAAAGTGTAAATTACATATTTATACGAAATTCCATATATTTTTTATATTCTAGCACCTCATTAAATGTCCCATGCAATTAAACCCTAGTTCATGTTTATTAGAAACCCTAACTAGCCAATTAACCTAACTTGACATAATGACACGAAACCAACCAAATAAACCTATCCCCAAACCACATACGACCCAAACCAATAGCCCCCGTTCGACCTTTGTCTTTACAACCATCACAACACACACATTAACAACCATAACAACCCATTATGACAACCCCATATACACACCAAACGACCACATAAAATTATAACTCACACCCTATTTTCCCCATACATTCAACCCATATTAGACCACATGAAATAACACTCAAGGACAAGTCCACTCGACACACTCATAGCACCTTTATTTGACCTAAATTAATAAGACACAAACATGCATGTAAAACTTTCTCATATTATACGTATATATATATATATATATATATATATATATATATATATATATATATATATATATATACTAGTTGTTGAAGCCCGCCCGATGGGCGGGCATGACTCATAAGCCCTAACGGGCAGGTAAGCCCGCCCGTTGGGCGGGCATGACTTATTATTATCATTGACATACGCCTCAGGCGGGCATGTCTTATAATTATTGTTGGCATATTTTACTGTAGCGAAAGTAGGGTAGTAGAAAATGATCTTATGATGCATGTTAATATATGCATGAGCTTCAATCTGAAAAGACATTGGTACCTACACCTCAATCGTCGTACGGAATCCCCGACGATTATGAAAAAATACCTTGTGTCCCTCACCTCAAATACAGTAGCCCATTGAAAAGACGGCTTGACCACTAAATATAACATATTAATTTGCAAGTTTCAGTAATCCAAAAGTTTATAAAATCCAATTTAATTTTCCAAACAATATATATCTACCTCCTCATGCACCAGATTCCTATGTGTAGTTTTTCATGTGTGACCGATAAGGATCATCTGATGCATGTTAATATATGCACGGGGTTTATTCACCATGATTAAATCATACCTGTATTTCGGGTAAAAAATGTTCGGGTTATGTTGACACGTTGATTTCTTTTGTATACAACATTTAAATGCATTGATTTACTCATTATAGTCCGTTACTTTGTGATAGACAATATATCTCAACAAAAGCTTTGAAATGACAGTTTATTCCCTGAGGTCTTAGTTTAAGTAAGATTTTGTCCAATACCTCAAATATTAATTTTCATACAACAATCTTAGAAAATACTAATAGCGATATAACTCTTCATTTAGAAAAAAGTATATATATATTATCACTCGAGTATGAGTTATATCCATTTTTTGTAATAATCATACCTAATTCTTGAAGCTCTTGTTCTTGTATACTTTTTTAGGCATCAACTATTATGTAACTTCGGCTTATTTATTCAATAAGTTCTAAAATAGTTATGTCTCGAGATTTGTGGTTCTCTTCAACTTATTATATACTCTTTTATTCCTAAACTATTGTGTTGGCAAATCATTAGTCACACACATAACGAACAGAAGATCATTACGGATTTACGATTATCCAGACATATAGCACTACTAAATGCCTTATTAATATAGAAAGACAGTTCACAGTTCCATGTTTATTTAGTATGTATACATTACCAATATACCAAAAAGATATTTATTTGCTAATTTGCACATTTAGTAGTTTAGCATAGGTCTGAAGTAGCTTGTTTATCCAATAACCACGTGAGAGTTCCTTCAGGTGAAACCTTTTGCACAAGTAAAGGGTAACTATCATTAGCATGTTTTCCCAACGCATCTTTAACTTCCATCAGCTGCATCTTCTCCTGTTATCAGTTAATCAAAGCCATTGATGTAAAATTAACTTCAAAATTATATCAGTAGCTTAATTCCTTACTACCTGGTAAAAATCTTTTACGTATGCCAATGACAAACGCTCCTTACAGAGATGAACCATATAGCTTTTTTGTAGTTTTCTGACGCCCTTATTAGATTAAGGGTGTGTTCGGGCAAGCCTATTTGAAATTGTACTTTAGAAAGTGCAAAACAGTCCCACTTACCCCTTACTTCAGCTAAAGATAGTCATAAACACCTCTTAATTCAACTGTAAAAGCAGTCTCAAATGCCGCTTAATTCAGAAGTAAAACAGTCTCAAATATCCTGGACCAAGCGTAGACTTAATACCTCTCCACCTGAGCTACTCAGGGCGGCATCAGAATTGGTACAACTGCCTATAATATTCTATTTCTAATGGGTTAAGCTGATAAAATAAAAAGGAAAATGGGTCACTAAGTTGTCAAAAGTGTACTTCTATTCATACATCTTCTAAAATTCAAAGAATTAGACTATTGATGTAAGTCATATTTACGCACTAATTATTCTTTTTGGATATAAGGTGTTTCATGTCAACCCATCATGTTTTCACTTATGCCAAAAATATACCCGTATTGACCTATTACACAACTGGCCGCCTATGGATCTTTGTGGCATATATTTTCTTAATTTTCTACATCACATAATTACTTCCAAAATGCAATGCCACACACCCTTTATTTAAAAAAAAAGGTTACTTGAAGGGGTGTTTGGGTAAAAGCTGATTTTAGCAGCTTATTGCTAATTGCAGGATGAAAACAGAACAAACTGTTTTGAGTACTGTTGAAAACTTTAATAGAGCTTATGAACACCATCTACTTAATAAGTTTTCTGATCGATTTGGGATCAAGGTTGTTTAGACCTTGATCTAGGTGTAAAAATGATAAGCATGATGATAATATTGGCGGAATATTCAATGAAAGAAACAATACTATCACAACAAGGTTTTGCCAATTTCTCCGTTTGTTATTAAACTCAGCCCCAATGCTATGTGATCAAATATAGCACGGTTACTCTACTACAATAACAGGGATCAAGGAAAACCTTGATTACCTTGAGGCTTAACAAATCTAACAACATCAGACCCCTTGTCTGATGTTCCCACACACACTCTTTTGATGTTTTACATATTGACACCCTTTGGTGTTTAAATTCTAAGCACACTAGAACACTACATAAAACATTCTGGTGTCTTCACAGATAACACATGGTGAAGCACAAAGACACACTTAACTTCTAAGCTAAGATCTCTCTTTTATAGAACAAAGGAGATCATTACAAGACTTGATAAGTCTTATCTACTACTTGCTTGTGTATGTCAGTCATTAAGATACAACTTGTATCTTTGTTTACAACTTTGTTGACTGATCAAATATCTAGATATTATCTACCGTATATAATTGACTCATATACAAAATATCTTCTTCATACTTATCTAAAACAAGCATCGAAGATACACAGCATCATTTCCTCTTATAATTCCTCCATCCAAGGAAATTGCACCATCTTTTAGGTCAATGTTTGAAGACTGAAGATGTGTATTGATATTGTTAAAGTCAAAGAACAGAAAGCAGATGAGTTTCTGAGAAAGATATTTAATCTTTTGAGAACAGTTGATGCAACATTGGATTTAAGAATCCAACATGCTGAGGCCTTAACAGCATTTGCCCTGTTTTCCCTAGCAGCAGAATGAATTACATGCTTAGCAGCAGAAACTGCTAGCTTTGTAATTGTTCCCTTAATTTTCTAAACTTGTTTTTGGACCACTGCTTTTGTTTGAATGGGCTTTTGAACAGTCTTTGATGCATTTGTATAAAAAGATTTTACATTTTTAACTGTTGGTCTTGGGTTAACAGTCATGAATGGTCTAGCAGCAGAAACTGCTTTGACAACTGCTCTGGGTTTTGTTCTTTTAGACTTAGAGTGAAAGAGAGTTTGAGGAGTTTGCCTTTTGAAATTCACCCTATTGTTTTCATACCCAGATACCCATTTGTTACAGAAAGCTAAAAGATGATCAAAACTACCACATGTATAACAAGCTTTGTTGTAAAAAGCAAAGTCATCACCTAATTGGTTAGACTTGAGGTTATTCCAATTTCTTTGGTTACCTCTGGGCTTGCTAGTGGTTCTGTATTGTTCACAATACCTAACTGGTTTCCTAACATGTTTAATGTTTGATTTAGGCCTATCAGTATCCATTTTGACCACTTTAGGAACCCTTGTTCCTGCTTTCTTAACTACTTCAGGTTTAGACATAACCTGTTCATCTTCTTCATCATCAGATACCCAGTCTTCAATGACTACTCTATCTGATCTTTTATCAGAGGACACCTTGTCCTCAGAAAGTGAAGTTTTACTTAGGTTGTGTTTGTTTTTTTCTTTCAGATCTGAATGACGTCTGAAGTCTGATTCGGTCAGACGTAATCAGATTCAGACTGTTTGTTTTTTTTCAGATCTGAAGTCTAAATACATCTGAATAGGGTCTGATTCGTTCAGACATTGAATAACGTCTGATTACATCTGAAAAGCCTAAACTTTAGTGATACTTCTTTTCAATCCTTATCTCCTCATCTTGGTCTTGATTTTTTATTAATAATAACGAATGGAGGGTCGTTTGGTTTGTTTTATAGCGAAACGATTGTTTTTTGTTTATTCAGACATTCAGATTCAGACATAAAAACAGACAGTCTAAAATAATTCAGATTCAGACTTTTGGACCACTCATTCAGATTCAGAAGTGGTATTCAGATTCAGACATAAAACCTCTAAAAAAACAAACAGCACCTTAAACTTTCACTTACTTTCTTAGATTCATCAACAACTAGCTTGGTCTTTGGTTGTACACCATATTGTAGCTCAGGTTGTTGAAATTCAGGGACACCTGAATTTTCTAGGTCAATCCCTGGAAGTTTAGGGATACCTCTGTATGGAGGTGGGACACTCTTATATCCAACTCCTGACTTAGCTTTATTAATCATTTGACATTCTATCATGTTGGTCACACCTCTAGAAGCATGTTCTAGTGTCTGTGTAGTCAAGTGAATGTTTCCATTTTCCTTTTTGACCCTATCAAAAGCTTCTCTTAAAAGCTTAATTTCAGCATCTTTAAAGAATATGTCCTGTCTTAGGAGAGCTTTGTCATCAGAAAAAGCAAGTTCATTTTCTTTATAGTATAAGATCTGCTTTTCTGTTGATGCTAATCCACACTTATAATCTACTAAGTCTTGAAAAGTTCTGCTTAGCTCTTTCTTTTGGTCATCATAATGTTTGATTAAGGTTTGTAATTCTTTAAGAGCAGTACAAGCATTTGAACAAGCTTTATGAGATTGTACCTCAGTAGTAGAAAAAGCCATGAGTCCCATTTGTGAAGAATCTTCTTCTTCGTCAGCCATGAAACTCCAATCAAAACCTAACCCATCAATAGCTACCATAGCTTTTGAGTTCGGCTTAGAAATCTCCCTTGTTTTGGATGTGCTTCCAAAACCTTTGTTCTTGCTATCTTGCTGCCTTGGTCTTCTACATTCTCTTGAGAAGTGACCCATCATGTGGCAGTTATAGCACTCTATCTTTGACTTATCAAAACCAGCAGCATCAGTGTTGCTGATTACGAGCTTCTTCCCCGTTCTTTGATAGAACTTCTTGGCTCTCATGCTAAGAAGAGAAATTTGCCATTTTAGATCCATTTCCTCTAGATTATCATCATTGATCTCTTGGAGGTCTTCATAGGTGAGCATGGACCCATTATTTTGACTTGTAAGAAATGCACAACAAGTCTTTTCATCTAAAATACCCATGGTACTGCTTGATGAACTAGCAACACCAACACCATCAACAATTTCACCTCTTCACTTGATTTTGAGGTACTAGGAGTTGACATAAAAGCCATGTTCCCAGTATTAGAACTAGTACCTCCATTCTTCTTCAAATCTTGCTCCACAATCTTAAAGTTGCTATACAAATCAATAAGTTCCATTGTATCAAGGTCTGGCTTATTCTTCCAGACAACAAAATGCATAACCCACTCTTCTGGTAAGCTTCTCAGAAATTTTGAGTTCAAATCTTCTTGAGGTATTTCAACCCCAAGAATAGCAAGTTGGCTCACAATATTCTGAAGCCTGTTAAACATATGGTCAAGAGATTCATTGTATGTAGAGGAGAAGTTTTCAAACTGCTGCTTGAGCAGTGTCTTGTGGGTTTTCTTGGTGGCTTCATTTCCACCATATCTGGCAATAATAGCTTCAAATAATGACTTGGCATCTTTGAACTTGCTGAAGTTTAGAAGTTGATCATTGGGAATGGTCATCATCAACATGCTTCTTTCCTTTAAGTCATTTTTCCTCAGTATTCTTTCTTCTGCAGATTTTGGCTTCATCTGCAGAGTTGTCAACACTTTGCCATCAACAGTTGATGTAGTGGTGGTAGGCTTGAAAGAGTCTCCATCTTCAACAATTTCCCAAAGTGCATAGTTTTGCACTTGGAAATATTGTTCTATCCTTATGACTCACTGATCAGCAGCAGCTTCATTTGCACTAGCAGCAGAATGTTTGCACTAGCAGCAGAATGCTCTGTACCAACAGTAGTATAAAATACACTAGCAACAGTATGATTTATGCCTAGAAGCAGAATCTACTTAGCGTATTTTGATTATCATTTCAGTATTCTTCATGTTTCATTCTTCTTGTTCTGTGATCATCAAATCTATGAAAATATAATTCCCAACAATCTTCCCCTATTTGATGATTACAAAACAAAAACATTCTTGTACGAATTTCCCTAGACGAAGTAGAGAAATTGAGATAACTAAATCTCACCATGAATGAAACCATACTGTCTTCCCCTTAATTTATGCTATCCACCACATCTCTTCCCCTTTTTGTTATCAACAAATAGAGAATATTACAAATATGATCTTTACAACTACGAACTAATACTACACATCCAATCTATCCTTCTAATGTCTCAAATTATCCTCCATTAAGTTTTCCGCACTAAAAATGAACTTGAGACAGTAAAAATCTAAACCATTAGTAGTAATACTAATCAATAATAGTAAGAATCAACAACTTCCCCTGTAGTGATGCACAAATATAATAAATGGTTAAACACTTGAACATTTAAGCTTCCCCTAAAACCAATATGTTAACCATTCGAATCTCCAATTCTGTAGGCTTTTATGATTGATGAAGAAAAACCAACCATTACTAACTTGATGATGAAACAGAATAAACCATCCTTGTGTCTTATATCTTGTACTAAATCTGAATTCGAACGTATGCCCAACTTTCTTGTATAGGGAGACCGCAATCTCATGACAATAAACTCATCTTCTATGAGACACTGAGTACTACAACATATCTCCTTTAAGTGTTTGTCATTTCGTAGTCACTTGAATGAACGAACAAGTTACCTTCTTACAAAAGGTATGATAAAACACAATTTTGAAAAATTCAACTTCAACTTCAAATAAGCAACAAATAATCTTTTTCACCAATAATAACTTGATAAACAAGCCTTTAATCTTTTAAGAACCAACTCTCTTCTGTGTGTGTATTCTTCCCCTTTGTGTGTGTAAACCAAGAAAGAAAAACCAAAAATTCATACCTCAACTGTTTCTGCAACAGTTTTGAAAAATTTAAGCAAAACGAATTTTTCTTCTTTCTTTAGCTAAAACCTTTTCTTTTCCTAGATCCAGAGCCCCCCCCCCCTCTCTGATACCACTTGTTGAAAACTTTAATAGAGCTTATGAACACCATCTACTTAATAAGTTTTCTAATCGATTTGGGCTCAAGGTTGTTTAGACCTTGATCTAGGTGTAAAAATGATAAGCATGATGATAATATTGGCGGAATATTCAATGAAAGAAACAATACTATCACAACAAGGTTTTGCCAATTTCTCCGTTTGTTATTAAACTCAGCCCCAATGCTATGTGATCAAATATAGCACGGTTACTCTACTACAATAACAGGGATCAAGGAAAACCTTGATTACCTTGAGGCTTAACAAATCTAACAACATCAGACCCCTTGTCTGATGTTCCCACACACACTCATTTGATGTTTTACATATTGACACCTTTTGGTGTTTAAATTCTAAGCACACTAGAACACTATATAAAACATTCTGGTGTCTTCACAGATAACACATGGTGAAGCACAAAGATACACTTAACTTCTAAGCTAAGATCTCCTTTTTATAGAACAAAAGAAATCATTACAAGACTTGATAAGTCTTATCTACTACTTGCTTGTGTATGTCAGTCATTAAGATACAACTTGTATCTTTGTTTACAACTTTGTTGACTGATCAAATATCTAGATATTATCTACCATATATAATTGACTCATATACAAAATATCTTCTTCATCCTTATCTATCCAGCAGCAGTATGACTCACTGATCAGCAGCAGCTTCATTTGTACTAGCAGCATTATGTTTGCACTAGCAGTAGTATCATTTGCAGTAGCAATAGAATGTTTGCACTAGCAGCAGAATGCTTTGTACCAGCAATAGTATAAAATACACTAGCAGCAGTATGATTTATGCCTAGCAGCAGAATCTACTTAGCGTATTTTGCTTATCATTTCAGTATTCTTCATGTTTCATTCTTCTTGTTCTGTGATCATCAAATCTATGAAAATATAATTCCCAACAAGTACCCAAACAACCTATTACTGGAGGCGTTTAGCTAAAAGAGCTTATTCAGCTAATAAGTGCAAGTTCTAAATGCAAGCATTGTAGCAAAATAACATAACGTAAAGCTCAAATAGTTTAAGTTATCAAATAGCTTTTATGCGTACAATACAACTCAGACCCTGTTATCTACAGAATAGAAAGTTAAAAGGATTAAATGCAACTTTTAAAAGTTCAAAACCGGAATGCAGGAACTTATGTAGCAGAGTATATCGTTTTCCTTCAAACGAAATAAAATCTACCATCAACCGATTCCAGTACAAATAATACTAATATTTGACAGCTCAAACTTGTAAAAAACTTTAGCAACTTACTATTGTTATACACTAAACAAAATCTAAAAATAAGAAATATATACAGTTAGGCCTGAATTAATTAGTGTAGGTCATTTGTGTGAGTGATATAAAAGATACCTGGCTTCATTTTTCTTCTGAATGGTTGTAATCTCTTCATATTTTTGTATTGTCGAAACCACCTCAAGTACGAATATAGTGGCCAATTATGTAATCTAGCGCACCCTAATCCCGGATCAAGCTTGCACATAACACTAACATGAGAAAGCATCCAACTTTTTTTAACAAAAACACAATCTCTTGCTTATCAGCTATTACAACTGTTTAATCGTTTATGTTGCAATTCGTTTTCAGAAAAATGACTACTTTGTAAATGAGTTGTAGTTATCTAAATCGGCTAAAATGGGGCTAAGGAAAGCATCTATATGTTATGTTTTATTGCATGTCTTGCATAAGAACTGAATGAACCCATGAGAAGTCAATTTTAATATGTTCAAACAAAAAATGCCGAGACACAAATACCTTGCCTAAGAGCTGACCGAACCCATGAGAAATCAATCTCTTATATAAATATACTTTATGGCACTTCTTCTGTATTTCCACTTTTACCTTTTTTAGCAAGCAAAAACCAAACACTACATTATGCAGCACTATATCACATAATCACCTCTAAAATGCATGTGCAAACACCCCATAAGATCATCAATAATGTGTAACACAAATTCAAGAAACAAATGTAAATCCAAACACTCTCTCGTACAATAAAAGAGAAGATAGAGATTTTTTATGGTTTGAATTTATTTAGAAGAAAAGTTTAAGGAAGACTTACTTGCACCTACATAATACTGATAGGAAGTTTTTTACTTAGTACCTCCACTGGTGGATTAAGGGGGTGTGAGCAGGTGTAATGATTGCTAGTTCATTATTCTTGAAGTCTTCTTTCCAATTTTCCATGTAGACAATGTTTGAGGGCATGAAAGAATTAAATTATCGGAAACAAAATATCGGCTTATCCAAACACTAAAAAGTGATTATTGCTAGTGTGATCACGTACCTTATACCAAGTAAGTGGTTGTTTTTGAGCCACATAAGAACCTTGAACCCATTTGACAGATGAACTTCCACTAAGCGAGTGAAGACTTAGAATTTCGCCTTTAAGCCCAACCTGATCAATCATTTAAAGTTCAAGAACAACCGAAACATTTAAAAGATGGTCATTTAACATTGAAAAGTTAAAAACCTTATAAGACCATTTCTGCCATGATAAGTCTCTCCTCCCTTCATTTTGACCAGAAAGCATAACTGGACCAAGAAAGCTAGCATTCCACGTCTCAAAATGCAGCCCAATGTTCTAACAGATCAATGAAAATAAACATGAGTTTTTATAATTAATGCTTTAAAATCTCGTTAAGAAACGCTTTTTGAGGATCAATGAACGTACTGGGAGACCAACAGCAATGCTTAGCAGCGAAATCTTGTTAAGGTCAGCTCTTAGGTTGACAACGCCATTAAGAGTTATTTTCGAATTTTCTAGACATACGTAGACGGTTCTTGTTAAATTAATTAGAGTAAGATTCCCGAAACCAAAAGATAAGTTTCTTCAAATTAAATATGGAAGTTGTTATAACCTGATAGTTGACCGTTGATGAAAAACATGTAAAGCATGACCAGCAGATAAGGCGGTAAGCATAGGCTGTTCCCCCTTACCAAGAACCTTTAATTGGCGTCAATCTTGACACTAATTACAAAATATAACAATCAATTTTCTGGCAAACTTATTACTCCATAATTGTTTTGAACTTCTTTTTATACATCTAACGATTATTTGTGAATGAAGATCGTCATGCACTTACTCAATCATGTACCACAAGTAGTCAGAAGCATCTCTAGTCACATTTAACTGCTCCAATAATCCAACTGTTCCAAATGTATTGTCTTCATAATATTCTGTTTCATCATTATATGATTGCCAAGCAAATCCTGGCGGTTCTCGAGTCATTTGCATCACTGTAGTCTGTGCGCCTACCTGTTAATCAACCACTTTCCGCGTTATGATGTTCTAATTTTACATACGTATACAGCCATTTGAAGTTACATGAATCTGTAATGATATATTTATCACCCTTGCAGTATTAAAAACAGTGTTCTTGCAGTCGGGTAGGATGCTGACCGACCATCGAGGCAGATTGTAATGCTTATACCGGAAATTTACTTTTGCAAAAGCAGATTTGTCATCATTCGCCAGAAAAGCTGCACAGCCTCCTATTTTGTTTTTGTAAACATATGCCTGTTAGAAAACGATGAATGTCAGAGGTGGGGCCCTATTTAGAACTCGAGAAGGATGGATTACAAATCAATGAATGAAAGAAAAATCTTACCTTTTGATAGTGTCCAAGTGAAATGACATAAGGGTCTCCGCTTACTAAAACGGGCTCACATAGTTTTATGGCTCTGTGCAAATCTTTCAGGTGTCCCCATTTAGCTTCCCTTTTTAGTCCTATGTATAAAGTAACAATTCTACATCACTTAATATAACCCAAATGTAGAAATAACCATTACAAAAAGTATCATTCAGTTGCGTTTTGTAACATAATAGTCAACTTTGTGAGATGACAAATATGAGCCTCAATCTGAGATGTTGCGTAATGCATCATAAAACACTTTTCAGCTTCTGTACTCATACTTATGAGGCTTCGAGTAACATGGCTGACCCAAATTAAATCATCATATTAAAAAGAAAAAAGTTTAACAGGTAAAGAATAATGCATGGTGAAATTATGTTATAGCTAAATATGGAAGTATGAACATATACTTACAGTTGTTTCGGGTTGTCTATGATTGTTGACTTATATTCTTGGGAACCAAACTCAGTTATGCATCTGAATCGAACATCATCCGATATGAAAAGATTGCTATCCAATTATATTTAGTTCTTCTATTGAAGAAACCGTTTGGCTCCCTTGCCAAATGACACACTAAGAAAGAAATTACTAATAAGTACCATAAAGGTATTGTCTTCCTAACTGATTGGTACCATATCATTACATTTCATTTACCAAGTAAATTATGATGTTTGCCTTCATGTGTAGGCCTACGTACAACACCTACATTTTCCCCTGAAACATGATAAGAGTATGCCCATTAACAGGAGTGTAAAAAATCATCTGAAAAGTCAATAGAAAATTTTCTTAAATAGTTTCTGATTGCAAACATTTGTTTTTGAAAAAAGTCTTTTTTTTTCCTTTACTCAAGAGATTACAGCATATAGAGCATATATAAACTCGAAAATATAGATTAAGGGCCTTTTTGAGCAGACATGCCCAGGAACATCAACAAAATAGTTGCAGGGTGCACAATAATGTAGCATTTATGTTTTCTCAGATACAACTAAAGAATATATATACCTTGTACTTGAGATTCTGATTCAATAATAACTTCATCAGCCCAGTCATCGGCGAATAGCTCCGTTGATTCCACAAATTTTGACCAAATGGACTCCACCAGGTCAACAATTATGGGGGACATATTGAACTTATCAACCAGGGCCTTGATCTGCAGTTCAAGCATTATCTGTACTCCCATCACATATCTCATCCTAATTTCTGAGTAATAATCTTCATACTGCAATGGTCTAGATACTCTGGCAAAATCAACCGGTCCAGTAGGACCAACACCATCACCTGCTTCAGCCTCATTCTCTTGGGTTTGTAGAGTCTCCCAAAATTGTGAAGGTGGTTGGGATTGGGAGAGTTGTTCGGTTTTAACAGAAGGTACGCGCCTTTGAACCAAACCCCCTACATTCTCTTTAGTCAACATCATATCATCAGTTTTTCAGCTAGAAGATGAGTAATACGGCTGGACAGAAATTAGTAGGGGGTCCAATTTGTTCCTCGATTTCAAAAAAAGCAGCAAAATAGGGAAGCTTATATATATAAGCATGTATGTTTGCTTTGCTTTGGATAGCAATTAATTAAAAGAACATGTTAGCATATAAGAGAAAAGTTGGAACACAACAGAAAAAGTAATGGATGTGACTCAACACTTACTTCATCATTAGTAGTATGTGACTCTGGCAGAGGCATGTCTAATACTGTGTTGCACTCATTGTTGCTTCCATCTCTTCATTTGTGATTGTCACAACTCGTAATTTTAGGTCCTTTTTCAAGCTTCAAATTTCACTATTCATCTCGAAAATTACTATTCACTAGTTACTATTCATCATTTCACTATTCATCATTTTTGAAGTCAGCTTGAGACTTTGAGAAGTTTTCAAAAATTTTACTATTCACATAACACTATTAATTCCCGGAGGGAAATCACTATTCATGGGCATCATTCATCATTACGTAAACTAGATTTACGGGTATTCAAATTCGCGTAACCAGTAAGGTTTAGCTGCGTATTCATGTATCGTCAGTTAAGGCACGTCATACAGTCTAGGGTAGTCTGCATATCATCAGTAACATCATTGTCATATCAGTTCATGCACGGGTTTGTGTGATTTTCATTAACGTATGCTTAATTGTTTAAATTAACGTTACCACTCAGTCATTTATGCTAACATCATACCCAATACTCCTGACTATGATCTTAACACATTTTCAAACTAATTATAATGATATAGAGATTATATTATTACTTTACCCGGTGTTTTTAAATCAATCGCTATATTTTTCGTTTGACGCTTATAACTCCGTCGGTTTGCGATATTTCAACCCGATAATCATTCTAACACCCGATTCGTGCAAGGAATATGATTTTACAAATTTTACAACTTTTTCGTATTTTATTTTACCTCGTCGTGATTTATTTCTAGTTAACTCGGGACACGATAACACCTAATGTATACCCAAAACTAACTAATTATAATTAATTGGGGACACAAGCATTAATTAGCATCAAATCCACCCTTTTTATCCCACATGTGCCGCCCCCCCTAAGCACCCCTAATTCTCCATACACTTGATTAATAAAACAAAACTCTTAATGAATTTTCACCCTTTTATTTCCATCCCACTGTACAAACACTTCACTTATATATTTCATTAGCTAAAGAAAGATCAAAACCCTCTCCTTCCATCTCCTAGGTTCGGCCATATCAAGATCCACAAGAACAATCCATCAATTTTTCAAGTTAAAGTCATAATCAAGCTCCATTTACCTTCATTGTTGGGGTTTTGTGATAAAAGCCCCAAGGTTTTAAGCATTTTCATCCAAATCTCATCAAATCATCAAGTAAGCTCAAGAACATCTCTTTGATCATCTCATACTTTCATTTTATTTATATATTGTTGTAATATCAAGTTTTATTTTAACTAATCATGCAAAGTTTATGTTATTCATACCACTTGTTTCATACTTTCTTTATAAACACTAGATCTATAAGTTTCACTAGTGATCTCATGAAATCCACCAAGTTTGGTGATGTTTAGGACCCCATGACACCCTAAGAAGGTATATGGTAGGATTTTCGAACTTGTGGAGTTGATTTGAAGTGGTATGATCAAGTTTAGAACCAAGGAAATGAGTTTTTAACAATCTAAATAACCTACTGTCTAAAATCGTGTAAACTGGAAAACTCAGAAAATGTTGAACTATTTTGGCCTTCATATTCAGAAAGTTCTTTCAAAAAGGAAACCGTGGCCGCTTGAATCACTAAAAACCGACCTATAACGAAGGAGATATGATTTTTCAAAGTTAGGCGACGAAAAACTATTTTCTGAAAATAGCTTGCTGTTTTTCCGAACTTCAAGGGACAAAACGAGACGTTAAACGTGATCTAGACAAGCCGACCTATTTAAAATATGTTAGTTCATATTTGTACGAATCCGTGGATATAAAGAACGTAGAAAACGAGCTCATAACGACCGAGATATACGCGTTTAAAGCCCGACGAACATTAATCATTTTGACAGCCCACTAATAGAAAAATAATACAAGAATATAAACTAGTGTTTTTACAAGACATAACATTGATAGCCGATTTTCTAATTGATCGAGGCGCGTATGATCAAAAGTTAAACGAAACGACATTAAGACATGGTTACAAGGTTTTCAAAAACGTCAAGTTTGATCACTAACACTTAACGTACAATGTTTCACGATTAGCTTTACGAGGCCATTTTGGGCATATTTTCACAAGTTAAGGAAAATATTAAATTGTGCCGAAAACATTATATTTTGCCGATAGAACACCAAACAAGGATCATGGAGTACCGTTTCAACATATTTATACGAAAGGTAGTTTATAACTTAACGAGACGTCAAAAATGTATTTTTCGACGATAAACGTTATTTTCAAAATTAACAAGTGGTATCGTTAACATACGTATTTGCATGTGTTGCGTTAATTCATTGCTTACACGAGATAGGCGACTGACGCCGCGTTGCGGGCGTGCCTGTTTTTCGGCTAATGTTTTAAATGGCTGAAAAGTAATTAAAATAAATAGTTGTATAATATTAATAAATGCAATGTTACAATATAAGTGCTAATGTTTATTTCATTAAACTTTTTGTCTTATTATACGAAATAAAAAATTCCAAACAGTAGTTCCTAAAGCTAATTTTCAGCTTATTAATAATGCCTGATTCTGCTGCAATCTACCTCTGTAGTATGATCTTCAGGTGGCAGGACAGCATTCTTGGATGTACCCTACAAAATAATATAGCACAACTATGAGATTTTGAGATGGTCAATAATTCAATATGATAATCTGCAAATTCCACTCACCGAAATCGAGAGGTCCTCCAAAGCTGGGGAGCAACAAATTAAGTCAATAGCACACAATACCATAATAACACTGCGATAATCTATGCATACAATTGATAGTGATGCATAGTTATGCATAATCTATGCATACAGTATGAGACAAAATAAGCTGATTGGTATAAGCACACTATTAATCCAACACTAAAAACTTATTATTTTGTTTGTGACTTTAGTAAGGCAATGATAACACTATAACGTTTTACAACATAAATCGATAATCTGTAAATACCACATCAATAAAAAGGCACTTACACGCATATGTTTGGCAATGAGAATTTAAAATATGAAGCATATCATTATGGAAAATTTAAACTATCATGGCGATTGGCGGATGGTTGGTCCTTTCATTGACACACCTAATGGCCAAAATAGTATAAACGTAAGAGAAAGGCCGATGACACATGTATGCCGAAGATAGCATAAACAGTAAAGAAAGACAGACACTAATGCTTAAAAAAAAGGATCCAATATACCATTTGTTATAAGCAAAAGGAAGCCATCATCAAACAGTACCTACATCTATGTAATAAACCGAAATACTTATCCTATTTATCCTATTGGTCACAGTAGTTAATTTTAACCGACGTATGCACTTCTTTGTTTGTTTCACTTCAGTGACGTTAAGAGGCACCAGATTCTGCAGTAACAGTTCACAGAAGAACCTTACTGGTGATAGATCTGAGATTTGATCACCGGTCTCTCTTCTCCGACTCTTTTATACCATCGACGACATCAGGTATTACTTTGTGCAATAACAATTAAAAAAAAAGTCACGAATCTAAAAGTCAGTACACTGATTCTACCAGCCACTTTGGCTGCGTTATAAAACTGAATAGCCCATAACTTTGCTAATTTTAAAAATCAGCCTTATTTTCGTTGATGTTTGGTAATAGTTTACGTTTCTTGTGATAGAAAACATGGTAGCAGCCAATTTATATTTGAAGTTGAACATACATGGATCCTGTCAATTATGCGCCGAGGTGAGCCTTGTCTTCTGGCAGTAGTCTAATAAGCACAGAATCTGCAACTTTATGCTGCAATTCATTGTCAAATAGAATAGGCGTTAGGGAAAAAAAAAAGCAGAAGTTAAAAGCTTTTTAAACTAAACTAATATATATTTTATGAAAATCAACGTGACTACCTGAATGTGTTAAAGCTTGTGTGACACGCCTTTGTCGCCTGCATCCATTGGAGTAAGGATAGCTGATCAGTGACCCATGTTACGACCGTGTGTATAGCAGAATATAAAATAAGTTGAGAAATGTTATTATGAGTCACTGACCATGGCAATAACATTGTTTAAAAGAAAAACAGGGACAGATGCATTAGAAAAGTTGGACAATTGACCATCTAGAGGAAAAGTTGTTTCAGAGTGTGCAGAAGGTTATTCATGAGTCACTGACCATGGCAATAACATTGTTTTTCTTTGAAACAATGTTATTTCCATCTTGAAACTGTGTGAGTTAAAGTGCGCAGAAGGTTATTCAAATAACTTAAAAGGAAAAGTTGATCATTGGATATATCATGGTATAAATCAGATTTATACATACATGGTCCATATTTCCAAATGACCCGTTTAACAGTAGTGTGTGGGCTGAAGTCAGTTACAAAAAGGAGCGTTTGAAAAGCATATGATGCGAATCATTCAATCATTTTCAAAACGCAATGCCAAACACCCCTTAAAGTGAAATCTGAAAATTACCTTGCGTATTTAAAGCCTGGAGCCGTGTGGACGTAGCTCTCTCTCCGTTGATGCTCGCCTAACCAACACTGTATTATTTGTTCTGCTATCAGGGACGTTCATATCCGCAGTAGCCACCTTCTCCCTGGTAAAAAAATTGTGTTAATATTATCAGAACTGTAATGAAAATGACTATGGTTGATGAATGATGAGTTAACATTTATATACTTAAGGTGGAGAGCAGTGAGTGATTCATTTAGATGCAAATATGTCGCTTCAGGAAACTATTAACAGAAACATCATTATTTACTTCAAAAAATTTACAAAGGAAGGCCTACGGATACCCAAAATACAGTAGGAATCTAGTATACGAAAAGGGAAATTTTGTTAGCTTGATTACCTAGGGTCTTTTTCACCTCATGTGTGGTTGCTACTATCAATAAAAAATTTGTCGGACTGACAATAAGTAATAAGTACCAAGTACGTACCACTGTCAAAGAAGCAACAAAGTTGTGTCCGAGTATCCCACAACTAACCACAGTTGCAAACTACCTTGATGAGAACGGCTTGCCACACGAACATGGCAAGACTCTGACGTTTTCGTAGAAATAGAAATACCTTTTTCATAGAAATGCTGTAAATTGTGATCACCCTCTGGCTTTTTTATGTTCGTTGGTCTAATTTTTGGGTCCTGTAAGAAGTAAAAATGGGTTTTAGAAACAGAGCATATTGGGTACAGGTAAAGGAGGCAGGATTTGAAGCCTATGTTTCTTGCTTATTATTCAGCTTTTGAGCTTATTTCCATATTTCAGTTACAATAAGGTCGTAAGAAAAAAAGATAGGCTAGATAAAAAAGGCTTGTGAAAAATAAGAGTGTTTAAAGTTTATGTGGCCAAACCCACCCAAACATACTCGTTTCAGCCCACTTCAACACGTACCTCAGTCCCCATTTCAATACCCAAACGTACCCATCTGATCCCCTATTTCAGTCCCCATTCCCACATCCGGTTCAGCCCCCATTTCAGGCGCTGAAGCATAGACATTTCGCAGGATTTTTTGACATAATCCATTTCCCATTTTATATTTCATGTAAATCTACTCATTCAACAAAATATACTAAAAGAAACTTACGACTCTTTTACTTGCTCGTTTAATATGAGTTCTGAGATTTTGATGTAAAGTATAACATTTTGGTTATGCCATCTTTCATGAACCGGTCAAGTAGATAACCATGTGGTCCATGTATTTCAATGCCATCAAAACCTATGATATAATACTCTAATTAGAATTCAGTTGAACCTGATATAGCTTTATTTATTAAGGCAAATATTAATGTATCAACAACATAAGATGTAGCAAGCTTGTCTTCACTTTTTAAATAATTGAGTGCAAAATGTATATAACTAACCTGCTTCAATAGCATTAGTAGCCGCAACGCGATGGTCTTCAACCACCTCTAGTATTTCATTAGTTGCCAATGGAAGGGGCTCAGGATACGCGGCACAGGTTGCATCTAGCATTAATATTTTCCACTTCTTTGAAATGAGCTTGCTGGTTGATGATATTGGCGCAGCACGACCGGGATGGTACACTGTTTTTTCAACAAATACACACGTAAATACAGCATAAAAATTATTATCTGTTAAGCTTTATGAAATGATTCTGAACATTAGATGCAACACACTTACGACAATATGTCATATTCATCATTCATGAAATAAGGCCAGAAAAAATTTATCGGCTAACATATAACAGTGGAAAAGCAATCTTGGTATAGTCTCGCTTAAAATGATTAAATGATGGCTGACCCATAAGCATTTTACTTGGCTAATGTACCACGTATTAGTCTATGTAGTTATTACAATTAGTATCATATTTACATGTTACAGTCGTTTAACGTGCGTTGTATACTTGTATTGACTTGAAGCAAAGACATATTGAATTTGATGAAAAGTAATTAAGCACTACCTTGATGAGATGGTCTACCAACATGCCACAGCTGACAAAATATGACACCCCCTCCTTTGTGAGTTGCATCAACCACTTTCTTCCAACGCGCGACTTGTTCGTTAGTAAAAATACCCAGTACATGTGGAAACCTGACCCAAACATTAAACAAAGTGATGGTAAGTCATGGTACTATTAGTCAAGCAAATTGTGACTTTAAAAACGTTGTGCATAAATTAATATTTCGATACGAAGGCACTGAAACATGATGTTATGCATAACAGACGGGCAAACAAACGAAGTTTTTAATGTTCAGGTTACTTGAGGAGGGAAAGTCTTTGACCCAGATGGGTAAATTTTAGAAAATTAGGTGAGACGGGTAAATTTTAGAAAATTAGCTGAAAGGAAAGTTGTGATTTAGTTTGAGCACCTCATGATTAACCACACGTTTATTGCTTGATAATTGATACAGTTCAAAATATAAATCAAAATTTTTGAAGATCAATCCAATCAATAATTGATACAGCTAAAAAAAAACCTGTTTTGACCCGTTACTCATATTGACCTATTCAATTTGCTATAGATACTCACAGGTACTGGTTTGCCTTCAGGATCAATTTTCGCACCATGTTCAGAGGATTCGTCAAGCCGGTTGCAGTAGCAATACACTGACACGAAAGGAATAGGTGCGTCTAAAAACCAAAAAAAAAAAAGCCTTCGCTGAATATGGCGACCAGATTTTATAAAAACCATCATATTTACTTGGCTTGCTACATTAGCATTTACTTGTTTAGCTTTAATCGTTATCATTTGATACTGAAACTTGTAAAGAATAACGAAATAAAAGGGTAAAGTAACTAAAACCCAAACCTTAATTTGTAAGTGACCATCTGCAATTCTATCCCGCATCCAAGAATCTAAACTACAAAAAATCATATAAATGTTATAAGAAACCGTGTGAACGCTAAGGTGTACAAATTGAAAGAAATTCAGTAAGTATAATCCTTTAAAGTTTCTTGATGAAATTTTATTTTTCTCAAGTCTCAATAGGCCAATGTAAAGTTTAATAACACCCAGTGGGATACGAATGGTATTACAAACCTGCTAGACGCCGGCATGTTTCTGGTGTTGGTTCCGCTTGTGCTTCTGGGACTTATGTGTGTGAACTGCTAACTGGTGGGGCAGGTACAATATGCGGGCTTGTGTTAGATCTTTCAGGCACATCTGCGACAACCATGCTATCAGACGTTTAAATACAATTGGTAATGCATATAGACAATGATCAAACGCATATATGTACCTTGTACGACACCGTCTGTATCCAAAGTTGCAGAACCAAATGCATGCACAAATTGTTGGTATCCTGGCTGTGACGAAGTGGGTGTTGTATTTGTGCGGCCTGCTGTTGACAATGGCAGACGACCACGCTATTGACGGTTTCTCTGTGAAGGACGCTGGCCTGATATTATGAAACAGCATATGAATGACCAATTAGCTCAAAGAGGCTTTAAATAGCATGTGTCCATATATATGAGTAAATGGATGTACCTTCGGGCATTTCTGTTCTCAGCCTTTTGTGAACACCATGTGTGGGTGTATCGGTTACTGTAATTGTGGCATACATGTTAGCATAAAAGACGACAATAACATAGAACGAACATCATTAACACCCTATGAAAATTTCATTACGAATGTTGTACAAAGGATCAGCTCCTAATTCAGTAAGCAAATGAAGGTCACGTTCCAGCATATTTGCATCGTTAATTGCCTCATGGCATATTAATTAGGCCATCTCAAAAATCGAATAACATTGGACCACGGCCTTCGTCTGCATATACTGTTATAAAGAAACAAAATGGAGTATGTGTATGACAATAACATTGTAAAGGCAGATGAAAGCAGTCGAAAAAACCAACCATTTGAAATGACGTTGACTGAGGTATGAGCGTCAACTGGTTGCGAAACAACATCTGCAACCTCATGAACCTGCTAAACAACATCAGTTATCAGCATGCTAAAATAAAGTACTTACTAATTAAAATGTAGCTTGCGAGCTTTTAAAAATTGAGCGCATAAGCCGGTCAAATAAGCTTTAAAAAGACCTCCCAAATTGCTTTTATAAGGAAAACCATACTTAAATTTCTTAAGCAAGCAAGTCAGTTTAAACCATGTTTAGTGACAGTCAACACTCTAAAGCCTTATAAATCCTTCATCTCTACTTGTTTTATTAAATTTCTACTCCAAAACTCATTATTGTTAAAATTAATCCAAAACCCACTTTATATTTACCTTTATTACATAACCCTTTAATCAATTTAATTAATTATTGGTTTTTTTGCCAGTTTCATTTTTTGGGTAAGTTTTTATTTAGTGAAAATAAAACTGGCAAAAACTTACCCAAAAGCATAGGTTCAAGCGCGCGAAGCTTATCCTCCACATCAAAGTTATTCACCTGACGGCTCCAAACCTCGGAAAAATTTGCAAATGCAAAATCAAAACCCCACAAATCAAAAACTTTCAATCTTTTATATAAAAGCTCGAAAGGGAAATAATTTAAAGTGAAATTATTAAACCCCAATTCATTTTTAATGATCAAATAATTAAACCCTAACTGATTAAAAACTTTAAAAATTATATGATCAGACTTACTATTGATGGTAGGAGTGAAGATGACGGCGCAAGGTTGCCCGGAAAACCCAAAGACACGCCGGAGGCTTAATTCTTAATTCCACTGTTCTTGTCTCTTCAGCACCAGCCATCTTTTTTGTTCACTGATCCCTTCTCACGGCGCACCTTGAAATCGACAATTGTTACCACCGGAATCATGAGCCAGTACTTACAAACATCGATCCAAAAGATAGCGTGGTACACTGTTTCGGATCTAGGGTTTTATTATCAATGTTCTGGAATTGTGGTAAACTTATCATATATGTATAAAAAAAAAGCATCAAATACCGCCCGGGCCAAAAATTGGCCTGGGATTATAGGAAAATGGGCTAAGGGTTGGGGCTAATTTTTGGCGGGAAAAAGGGGATGAAACGGCACCGTATGCTATCTAGGAAAATGGGCTAAGGGTTAGGGCTAATTTTTGGCGGGAAAAAAGGGGATGAAACGGCACCTTATGCTATCGGGTTTAATATATATTATAATTAGATCATATCATCATAATAGGTCGCGGTTAGAGACCGAGCCTCATCTCATCATATCCATTGTTATCATTGTTGCTATCATAGCAGGTGAGTTTTCATAGCCCCGTTTTAAATTGTTTATTGATTTCTAAACTCTCGGGGGAGAATACATTGCACCATTTTTATATGCGGACCAAAGTATCCAAACTCATTTACATTGCTTAAGTTACATCATTGCCAATTTAAAGTCCCCTTTTATTTATCATGGACCGTTAATTGTGAGCAAGCGAAGGTGATTGAGTGGATAGATCTATTGAGGGTGACGCCTCAGTTCGGGTTGGTAGCACCAATTGGTCAAACGAACGCATTTCATTTCATACATTCAGAGTGTTTGGCAAAGCACTCCCTTTTGGGGCATTTATATTAGTCTAGCTTCGGGGTCATGAGCTTAAGAGCTAATGTAATATTTTTATGTGACATTTTGTCATACAATTTATACTTGTGGTTTCCGTAGAAGCATTTCATTTACATAAACCTATGAACTCACCAACATTATTGTTGACCATTTTTAGCAATGTATTTTCAGGTAATTAAGGTATCGCATATTGGCTTGCATAAGGACATGCATGGAGTCGCGGAGTCGACGCGTCTCACTTTACATTTTTATGCACTTATCTATCGTTTGATTTGTATGAACTTGGTTTTCCGCAAACATGTTTCACCTTTTGGGACCTAAACTTTGTAACTCTGAACGTTTCAAATAATCAAACGATGTATTTTCTAAACGACACTTTAGGTCGTTCAATATAACTGTAACTGTGGTGCTATGACCAGTCGCGCCCCTGAATGCTTCATTCCGCTGCAAGTCACGAAATTTGGGGGTGTGACAGATTGGTATCAGAGCAAAGGTTATAGCGAACTAGGTTGTATCATTGACCCTAGACTATAACTACATCATCACAGCATCACATCAATTCATCATAAGTGCATATTCACTATACATGCGGTTTCATACATACATCATTTCATCATAACTCGCATAATGTGAGGTGTTATTCACTTTCATTTTACGTCGATTGTCACAGAGATGTCTTCACCCAGCCACCCTATTATCATTTCAACAGACTCGGATATCGAGGATGCTTTTTCACTCACTAATACACCGACATCACCACTCTCACCTTCTTACACCTCGATATTTCCATATCACTCACCATTATTGGCTGATAATTTCCACCTATTGGAGGTATTAGCACTACCTGAGCCGGACTTAGGAGATACTACCAGATATAACACCGAAACTTTTGAGATTCAGGGGACTGCCCTTGCCTTCCCATCACCACCAATGTCATTACCCTTTTCCATTCCCACGTATCAGGAATTAGTTGACACCTTGTGGATAATACCCAGATCACCGACTCAACAGGAACATCAGCAGATTCCTCAAGAATGATTTGGAATCTACACTATCTCGGACATGATCGATGCACTACTCCAGACCCCACATCAGGACTCATCCCGACCCCAAGATGCCACAACCCTGGATTCACTCAGAGGAGCACTAGGGAATCCCTAGACTAGACTTATATCTTTACTAGCTTTTACCATTATCCTAGCCACGGGATGTGTGGTATGGTTCAAAGAAACTTGTAGTATTTTGATTGTTGTACAATGAAATCACCATGTATTGACTTACTATATGGGTATGGTTGTGCTATCTATGATATCGGTCCATGTAAGACCGAAATTTTCATTTTAGATATCCACGTATGTTATGGTTACAAATATGACATTTCACGATTTCATCTTATCACGATTTCACCCCTCTTATACGTGTCATGGTTGAGTATATGTGAGTATGATGATCTTTATCACTTATAAATTCTCATGGTCTCTTATGATTTTGAAGCAGTTAGGTTAAAGCAAGCCACTCCAGACATGACACAAGCCACATCCTTCGCCAAAAATCTTACCCATGAGGAATTTATGGATTGCAACCCCCACACCTTTAGCGGAACTGAAGGAGCAAAGGAAGTTTACAAATGGTTCGAAGAAGTAGAAACGATATTTCGGTGTGGCGACTGCCGCAAGGAAGACAAGGTCAAGTTCGCCACTTGCACTTTTCGGGATCATGCCCAGGAATGGTGGACTAAACATGTTCAGATAGTAGGGGTTGACGCTGCTTACTCAATCTCTTGGGAGAAATTAAGAAAGATGATGACTTTAGAATATTGTTCAAGAAGCGAACTACAAGCACTAAAACAGGAAATCCTCAACTTTACCATGCTAGGAGATGATGTTGTCAAGTACACTACTCAGTTTTACAAATTAGCACGATTAGGCCCAACAATGGATGAACCGGAAAGCAAGAAAATTGAGAGGTATATCGGGGGACTCTGATGAAGCGAAAAGTGTACCGCTTTTAAGGGGTCATTTAAGCCCTAAATCGTATTTATTTGATCAAATATTGCCCTAAATCATTCCTTTTGTCATTTTAGGTACTTTTGAGGAGAAATCTGGAAAAGGAGGCATTTTGGACGTTTTTGGAGCATAAAAGTGAAGAAAACGACAAAGTCTCAAAAATCGGCTAAAAGTTACCTTTGACGGCGTCAGGATTTACTCCAGACGGCGTCATGGCTTGGCAAGAAAAGGTGGATGTGAAATTTACTCATGATAAGCCAGTGAAAATTGCATGTGAATTCTGACGGCGTCACGCTTTAACCTGATCAAGGGCGTCACGGCTTAATTCAAAGAGGGACGGCGTCACGTTCAAGGTCTGACGGCGTCAAGCCTTGATAAGCCAGAACGGATTTTGGAGAGCTAAAGAGGGACGGCGTCAAGAAGGTCACCCGAGAACCCTAAAAGCGGCGAGGTGACGGCGTCACACTCCATAACGTGACGCCGTCAGATGTAAAAATCTATATATAGTTTTGCAATTCTTTGTCATAAGTGTGGAACTTAGTGTGGAATTTTTGGGAGAAAACCCTAAGACGATTTTAGCATCTTTTTCAAGGCTTTTTGCCTTGAGATCTTCCATGTTACATTGAAGATAAGTTATCAATTAATCATTCAATATGTCTATGTGTTGTTTGATTCTATCTTATTCTTGTCTTTTGATTAACATGTTAGGCTAGATTTATCTTGTGTTTGCTTAGATCTAATGAAACCTAGCTATTGATTATTGGTTATTAGTGTGTTATTAGTTGTATTGGATGATTGTTTATCTATGTTAGGCTTAAGAAAACTGGCTAACTTCCTATTCGGTAACTTACTTGAACGTCTTAAGAAACATGAACCAATGCGTACTAAAGGTTTTTATGGTTGTATTTAATGCACAAGCGAATTCTAGTGATCCCATGTTAGGAGCTTCCTAGCCGGCTTGACATAGGAGTGAAGTAGGAGCTTGTAGAGTTGGGGAAGTACGTACGCCACCCCACGATTGGTATTAAGGAATACACCCGTCATCCACGCGACTAATACACACTAATCAACCGGTAAAAGATAGTTAGGGAGTAAGGAAATCTAAGTAAACACATTTCTCTACACTTAAGTTTTCACCAACTTTTTATTTTCAGTTATTTATTTTATTTGCATTCGTAGTAATTTGGGTTAGTTGACTAGCAACTAATTCCGCCCACTCTTTCAAACCCGAGATTTTACTTGCTTTCATAAAAAATATAAAAACATAAAAAAAGAATCTTCCTCAACCCTTAGACCTATTAGAGTAGTCTTTCATACCTAACGAACACTATTCCCTGTGGAGAACGATCAATCCCCCGTACTTACCACTACACTATACTACATCGGTCAGGTACACTGCCTGGTGGGGTTGTAAGCCTCTTGAGATCCCTCGAGAGGTAAAACCTGTTGTAAGGTTGCAAAACCACGCATCAAGTTTTTGGCGCCGCTGCCGGGGAATAGTTATTGTTTAGGTTGAATTGTTATTTCTATTAGGTCTACTCACTAGATTCCTTTCTAGTGAGATTTTTATTTTATTTTTCTAGGTTTTCTTTAGTCTATCTATTTTCTTCGTTTCTTTGTTCGTAACCATTACCATTCGACATCATGGAAGATGGTAATATCCTTAATCCCAACAACCCACCACCACAACAACCACCACCTCCTAGAGCCCGTACTTTAGGAGAGTACTCCCGTCCTAGCCACCATGGCTATCGAAACACCATTGAGCTCACTCAAGGAGCCAATGTCACACCCTTGCGATCCGACACCATCCGGTTGGTGCAAAGCGGATGCGCATTCCATGGACTTCGTTCTGAAGATCCTAATCAACACCTCAAGGACTTTCTTAAAATCGTTGATTCTATAGACCTTGATGTTGCCACTCGAGAGACGACCCAATTGCGTCTCTTCCAATTCTCTCTGTGAGACCAAGCTAGTCAGTGGCTAGAGCGTCAACCCGCAGGATCCATTACCTCTTGGGATGATCTCACTACTCGTTTCCTTGCTCAGTTTTTCCCACCGGGAAGAACTACCAAGCTAAGGAATGATATCTTGATGTTCCAACAACGTCAAGGCGAAACTCTCTACGAGGCATGGACTCGATTCAAGGACTTACTCCAAAAAGTCCCTCACCATGGCATAGAACTTTGGCTCCAAGTCCAAATCTTCTATGACCATATCAATCTCTACACGAGGCAAACCATTGACCAATCGGCCGGTGGTAAGCTACGTGATCTAAGTGCGGAACAATCATGGGCTCTCCTAAAGGATCTTGCTCTTTATGACAACGAAAGTTGGAGTGATCCCCGTGATTTGAATAAAACGGTCAAGGCAATATCTTTGCCTTCGAACAATTCAAGCACTTTCGACCGTAGGATCATAGAACTTGAAGACCAAGTCAAGTTTCTTATGAAATCCTACGAGGCTCCTAAACCTTCAAGCCAAGTGAACAAAATCACTTCTTCATGTGAATTATGTAGTGGTCCCCACGACACTCGTGATTGCATGGAACTCCCCGAACAAGCTTTTGTGGACTACGCATCCTCGCGTACCGACGGAGCGGGAGACAAGTGGTACACTTTCAAACCTGAGCCAAACCATTACGGTGATTCATACAACCCCTCATGGAAAAATCACCCGAACCTTAGGTGGAAACAAAACCAAAACACACAACAAACCAATTCTTCCAACCCACCTAATCGTTTCCAATCAAGCGGTTCCAACTCGAACCGTAATTTCAACAACAATCCTTCCGGCAATGGTAGTACCGATAGCTTTGAAGGATTGATGTCTCAATTTATGGCATCTCAAGAAGCTCGTTTAGCCAAGTTTGAAGCCGATTTCAAACAGAAACAAAGCGAGATGACCAATAAGATTGACACTTTGTTGAAAGCCCTCAATGACCGAGAAATGGGAGCACTCCCTAGTAACACGGTCAAGAACCCGAAACTAAACGTCAACGCTATTTCATCGGTTTCGTCCCCTAGTTCTTGTCCACAATATTATTCGGTCAATTCCATGAGCACGTGTTTCAAACAAACCCAAGTCGTTCCAAATGACCAAGAAGTTATGACATCCAAATTGGTCAACAACATAGTTGAAACACCTCCCACTCAAAACCTTGACGAAGAATTCAAGGAGCTCCACCTTGAAAGTCCGGTTGTTGATGAGTTGGATGAAAAGAAGCTCAAGTTAGGCGAAAAAGGGACCGCCTTTGTTCAAAACAAGCTACCTAAGAAATTAGATGATCCGGGCCTATTTGTTCTACCTTGCAAGATCGGTAATTCGGAGGCTTATGACACATTAGCCGATCTTGGATCAAGCCTTAACCTACTTCCGTTACCTCTCTACACCTCTCTAAAACTTGGAAAACTTGAAGAAACCGAGGTGATAATAGGTTTAGCGGATGGAAGTGTTGCTTACCCGGTTGGAGTAGTTAAGGACGTGTTAATACACATTGGAAAACTAACCATTTTAGCCGATTTCCACGTCCTTGATATGGTTAGCGACCCTACATGCCCCTTGTTGATAGGTAGAGGATTTTTGGCGACCGCTAGTGCTATGATTGATTGTAAGGAATCTAAGATAGCGGTAGGAGAAGGAGATACTTGGTCAGTCTATGATGTTAAGAAACACGCCTATGATACTAGTGAGGAACCGACACCCCATTGGTTAGAATTAAATAGGAGACCATCTAGATATGGACCTTGGATAGATAGAGGCTTCATAGGACCCCAACGCCCATTTTACCTAGAAGAGGACTTTGTGAACCGAACACATACGGTAAACAACTCTTGGCTAGGGACACCGAATTGGATCCATTTGAAGACCCTCTAGTTTTTAGAAGGATGATTGAGTTCCTAGGAGTTTTGCCAATTAACCTAGGGATGAATAAGTGGAATTGTGAGGAGGATGATCACAAGTGGGATTGGGACAAACCACCCAAAGATGGAGATGGGTCATGGCATACTAAGATGACATTGTATGACCCGGATGGAGAGAAGTTTGAAAAGATATATCGTACTAAGCGGACCAATAGGAAACTTCAATCCAAGCTTAACCCTAAAGACGTCCTCGATGACGAGCTTACTTATATAGGGTAGCGTGACTTTGAGTCTAGCTACAAGACTCGTTAATAAAGAAAAGCGCTTCTTGGGAGGCAACCCAATCTTTATTTGCTTTGTGTGTTTATTAATTTGTTTGTTTGATTTTATTTGTTTCCGTATGTGTGTTTAATTTTTATTCTTATTGATTCATGTTCAAAACTAATTTGTGAAAATGCTTTTTTTTGTTTTTAACTTCGTCTTAACTACATATAAAGGTATTTTGCAAAAGATAAGTGTAAGGGAAATCTAAATCGGTTTATTAGAACACAAATGAACATGAATCGTAATAATAATAAATTAGCATACATATTAGTATTCGTTTGAGTCAAATGCTTGTATCGAGTCATAGTGATGTTTTGCAGGATTTCCAGGAAGTAAGGTAAAGGTTTTTCCAAAAATTTTCCGGAAACTTAAAATGAGAATTTTTGTCAGGTCATTTCTGACGGCGTCAGGGTTTATAACCTGACGGCGTCAGATTTAATTTTCAGAAATTTTTGAAAGTTTTGTTTTTAAAAAAGTTTTTATTAAATCTCCAACTTATAAATTCCAGGAATCTGCAAAATTATCATTCCACAAGCATTATATCCTTATATATATAGATTTATCCCGCCGATGTTATGCAGGTTTTCGTGTTTGTTTTCTCAGGTTTAACAGGTTATTTTGGACAAGGAAATGTTTTTGAATCAAGCTTATGGCGATGCATTAGTCATGGAGCTTCAACATTACTTTGGAAGAAGATCTAACCGTGTAACTTCATTATCCACCGAGCGAATCAGGGGAGTATTTGATTTCAATCTTTTACTTTTTGCTTTTACATCTTGTTATTTGAACATTGGGGACAATGTTCATCTTAAGTGTAAGGGGGGGGGGTAAAAATACGATTTTAGAGAATACAATTACGCTTGATTTTTGTTTGTTTGATAGTAGATGTGTAATAAAACTGAGAGAAATACATGTTAGGGCAATTTTAGTGCCAAATTTAAAATTTTTACAACATATAGGAGTGAAACTTTGATCTTAATGAGCGTCTCACGGATAGGAGTTATATGACTAGCACAAAAACCGTACCACTAAAAAATTTTCCACCCCCAAATATGTGAGGTTCGCCCCTAGAATTGGTAGGAAAAGCATTTATGCTATGATGTGTGTACCGGTAGCACTTAGATTCTAGAACTTGCGTTAGGACCATTCCGAGGCCACAAGTGAGACTACATTTGTGTAGTTAGATTTACTACATGATAAGAGGCATTAGGATTAACCCATTGTTTTACACCTGTGTTTTTGTTATAATTACATTGGCTACATTGGTCAAGTAATTCTCCCACACTCTTTGCGTTGTACTCATTTTTAGTACACGATACCCCTAGTACACCCCTCAGAGCCTATCTTTTCGTTTCGACCTTTAAGCATTTTACTTAAAGGAAGAATTTGTTTACACCCCACTAAAATGTACACCCAAATCGCCTTAGCCTACCTTGTATGCACTCATTTTTAGTGCATTATTGTTACAACATTTGTTTAAACCCAAGTTAATTATCTAATTGATTACATGGTTGCTAAGTCGAGTCATATACTTGTACATATTGTTTTGGGACGATTGGGACTCATGGGTAAAGTACTAGTGTAATGGAGTAATGGGGAAGAACATCATTCATTACCCCCATATGTGCTAAATATTTTAAAAGTACTCCAAGTTTTTCAATTATCTTAATTCGAGTCATTAGAATAGTTATTTGTAAAGTTATGTAAAAGTTCAAGTGTAAGGAGAATGCAATGCCCCTATGATGTATTATTTTGGATGGTAGGGCAAAAGTGTATGCAAAAAAAAAAAAAAAAAAAAAAAAAAAATCGAAAAAATCAAGAAAAATACAAAAAAATGAGAAAAAGAAAAGTAGAAAAAACATACGGACTACCATCCCGTTTTATTTTATGTTTATTTTATGTTTTTGTTATTTTCTTTCATTAGCTTAAGATTGAGTCGATTCTTGGCTTAGCAACATTGTATAGTACATGTAATTGATCAAGATCTTTAACTCGCCACCAGTAAAATATCCTTTATCCAACAAAACCGTGTTTTCCTTTTCCCTACACCTAATGTTATAACCCATTTAAAAGCCCTCTTTGATAGTTTATCTTAGGTGCTTACGCCTAGTGGAGGAGGTTTTCGATCCTTTCCCAAGCCTATGGTAATCTATTTGCTATGACAGGTAGTGAGAGATATTATCCGTTTCCGTTTATGAGATTTATTTTGATGACACTTGAGAGATGTGAGTATCTAAACACTACTTGTGAGGTGCTAGTTTATAATCTCCGTGCTTATTATGATTAAAGTGGAACGATTATTTGTTGCAATTACTTTTATATTAGCGTTAAATGACCCCTAACTTGTATTTTGATTAGAATAAAAGCGCATTTGCTTGAGGACAAGCAAATCTCAAGCGTAAGGGTATTTGATGAAGCGAAAAGTGTACCGCTTTTAAGGGGTCATTTAAGCCCTAAATCGTATTTATTTGATCAAATATTGCCCTAAATCGTTCCTTTTGTCATTTTAGGTACTTTTGAGGAGAAATCTGGAAAAGGAGGCATTTTGGACATTTTTGGAGCATAAAAGTGAAGAAAACGACAAAGTCTCAAAAATCGGCTAAAAGTTACCTTTGACGGCGTCAGGATTTACTCCAGACGGCGTCATGGCTTGGCAAGAAAAGGTGGATGTGAAATTTACTCATGATAAGCCAGTGAAAATTGCATGTGAATTCTGACGGCGTCACGCTTTAACCTGATCAAGGGCGTCACGGCTTAATTCAAAGAGGGATGGCGTCACGTTCAAGGTCTGACGGCGTCAAGCCTTGATAAGCCAGAACGGATTTTGGAGAGCTAAAGAGGGACGGCGTCAAGAAGGTCACCCGAGAACCCTAAAAGCGGCGAGGTGACGGCGTCACACTCCATAACGTGACGCCGTCAGATGTAAAAATCTATATATAGTTTTGCAATTCTTTGTCATAAGTGTGGAACTTAGTGTGGAATTTTTGGGAGAAAACCCTAAGACGATTTTAGCATCTTTTTCAAGGCTTTTTGCCTTGAGATCTTCCATGTTACATTGAAGATAAGTTATCAATTAATCATTCAATATGTCTATGTGTTGTTTGATTCTATCTTATTCTTGTCTTTTGATTAACATGTTAGGCTAGATTTATCTTGTGTTTGCTTAGATCTAATGAAACCTAGCTATTGATTATTGGTTATTAGTGTGTTATTAGTTGTATTGGATGATTGTTTATCTATGTTAGGCTTAAGAAAACTGGCTAACTTCCTATTCGGTAACTTGCTTGAACGTCTTAAGAAACATGAACCAATGCGTACTAAAGGTTTTTATGGTTGTATTTAATGCACAAGCGAATTCTAGTGATCCCATGTTAGGAGCTTCCTAGCCGGCTCGACATAGGAGTGAAGTATGAGCTTGTAGAGTTGGGGAAGTACGTACGCCACCCCACGATTGGTATTAAGGAATACACCCGTCATCCACGCGACTAATACACACTAATCAACCGGTAAAAGATAGTTAGGGAGTAAGGAAATCTAAGTAAACACATTTCTCTACACTTAAGTTTTCACCAACTTTTTATTTTCAGTTATTTATTTTATTTGCATTCGTAGTAATTTGGGTTAGTTGACTAGCAACTAATTCCGCCCACTCTTTCAAACCCGAGATTTTACTTGCTTTCATAAAAAATATAAAAACATAAAAAAAGAATCTTCCTCAACCCTTAGACCTATTAGAGTAGTCTTTCATACCTAACGAACACTATTCCCTGTGGAGAACGATCAATCCCCCGTACTTACCACTACACTATACTACATCGGTCAGGTACACTGCCTGGTGGGGTTGTAAGCCTCTTGAGATCCCTCGAGAGGTAAAACCTGTTGTAAGGTTGCAAAACCACGCATCAGACTCTCCCCTTGAAATTCGCATGTTGGTTGCCTCATTAGAACCCGATACCATGCTTAAAGCTATCCATATGGCGATTGAGGAAAAGGAACACATAGCTCACACCCAGGCCGTAGGAAACAATATGGACAACAGACAAAAATGGAACAACAACAACAAGAGAAAATGGGACAACAACCAGGGTGACAATGCTACCCCGCAACCACCTAAGATACAAGAAGTAATGGAAGCATGCACTGTTGGGCCAAGTAAAAAGAAAGGATATGCAGGGACACTACCCAAGTGCATTAAGTGCCGGTTTCACCACAATGGACCTTGCCCCACTCAATGTGGAAACTGCCAAAAGGTCGGGCACAAAGCCAAGAATTGCAAGGCCCCCACCCACGTAATGAGCCAGAAAGTCACGGTGACCTGCCATGAGTGTGGAATAATTGGGCACTTCAAGAGCGAATGCCCAGCGCTGAGAAACCAGAATGAGGGAAGAGCTCGTTGAAATGTGAATCTCGTCAAGGCAACAACGACAATGACAATGGATAAGAACAAGGAACTTCTGCCTTAATAATAAACCATATATGGAGCCCGCTAGGGTTGTATTTCTTCAAGTAGCTTATCTTAAGTACTTTCTTGTAACCTCTTTGTATCATGTACTCTTCTATCTAATGTAATCCCTATCTTTTAGCATCGCCACCGTGATCACAATCTTCGTTTATTTCATTTCCTATTTCGATTATGCGATTTTCAACCATTTCACAACAACACACCACTATCCTAGAAGGGGGTTAAGTAAGGATTCGTCTCCAACTATAGGCTATTACCATTCCGTAAGGTGTTCCACACATCCCATAACCCATTCAACAGATTTTGTTGCAAGACATTTTAATACCGCTTATTAAAAACTGTCTCACCTAACCTTACTTTAAGCTATTTTACTATCATCTCAGGGAGTTATTTCACAACATTTCCAAAACAAGTTATGTTACTATAGCCTTATAAATTGGCTTTCTGTCATCCTACCAACTATTTACTACCATTTTACCAAACAACACGTTGAGCACCATCTAAAACTTTTGAGAAACACAAGGCTATTTTGACCAAACCAAGCATCGCATTATTTGCCCTCAATTATACATAGCCTGATCACCTATGTCTAATTCAGGGAAGATTATGCCATGAAGGAAACAATTATCTTTTCAAGATTTCTAACAACAATTTTCATTCAAAACATCCCAAGAAAGAAAAGCTTTGTAAACAAGTAAACTCTTCATAAACATCCTTATCGGCCAACTCTCTCTGAGTACCTACACCACATGTCACTTACTTAACAGTAAGTTGGGTTTTACCATTTAACTTTCTAGGAAAGACTTTCCCATCTACAAGGAGAATTTCACGACATAAGAAAACAACGAAAGGAGTTTTGGAACCACAAACAAGGACTAGAAATATACAGCCAGTTGATTCGTATCGCAACGGAAAACATAAGATCTCATGAGGCAATCCAAATCACTATCTCTGGCATAGTCACCAAATTCTATCAATTCAGAAGTACTAGTTAGGCCAAGTAGGACAACGGACCTAAGTCATGATCCAGTTTAGAAAGGATCAAGTAAATTGGATATGCATACCCACAAGTCTTACCCAAGATTAACCTATAGGCATTATTCAACCCCAGAAACGAAATGCTAGACATTTAAACATTCAGGCAGACATACCTACCGACTACTTTATCATGTTTGATGCTTCCAATTCAAAGGAATTTTCTTTAAAGAGCGTTTATACAACTCATATACCTTGTAGGAAAGTAATTATCTGATATGTCTGTCTTGACAAATAAATCCTTTATGGTCAGCCTTTAACAAAACTACTGAGCACTAAGAAAAGTATAACACCAAACTTTGCTAAAACATTCCTATCCACATCATGTCAAAAACCTATCCATAAAATCTTGGGTCGTATTTGAAAACCAACCACCATACTACGACACTTCATACAATTAGGATCTTGTGATTGACAAACAATAGCATGGGAAATTTTTGACAAAGGAGATCTAGGGAAAAACTATTAAACAGCACAAATTTTGGCAATAAAGACCAAGCATCTTAGGTGAAGAGAGGCTCATATCTTGACATCAGTTATAGCAAGACACAAGGAATCAGAAACCGTTACCGTAGCTTTGTTCTTCGATAACCCATTTCTGACAAACTACCGTTGTAGGAGTAGTCACGAGACACGTTGTACAAATTTCAAATGCTCCTAATAAAGGATAGACTATGCACCTCAAACTTCTGACAATTCCCTTAAGATATTTTCTTTCCAATCAGATATACACACGCTCTACCATCTTTAGACCAATGGGCAATTAAGAAAGCTAATGTTGTGGCAGATGCCCTTAGCCGGAAGGAAAGACTCAAGCCTTTGAGAGTCAGACCATTGAGAATGACAATCATATCACCTTTACCATCACGAATCCTCGAGGCTCAAGTTGAGGCACTCAAGGAGGAAAACCGACAAAATGAAAAACCCCATGGTATGCCGAAGGATACAAATGGTTTAATGAAGAGGTCAGACGGAGTATTGTGCTTCGAGGATAGAAGCGGGATACCTCTTGATGGCGGAATAAGAGAGTTGATCATGCACGAATTGCACAAGTCGAAGTACTCCATTCACCCAGGTTCTGATAAGATATATCAGGATCTCAATAGACTTCATTGGTGGCCGAATATGAAAGCAGAAATAGCTACGTATGTTAGCAAGTGTCTTACTGGTGCTAAAGTAAAAGCCGGATACCAGAAACCATCAGGATTGTTTCAACAACCAGAAATCCCTTAGTGAAAGTGGGAACGAAACTACCCAATACATCAGGAGGTTTCAGTGCTACTTGGGTAATCGTTGATTGACTCCCTAAATCAGCCTATTTCATCCCAATCAGAGAAACTTATTCTATGGACCAACTAATCAGACTTTATGTCAAGGAAATAGCCTCAAAGCACGGTGCACCAATTTCTATCATTCCGACCGAGATAGTCGCTTTACTTCAAACTTTTGGCAGTCATTACAAGATTCATTTGGGAGCAAATTAGACATGAGTACTGCCTATCATCCTCGGACCGATGGTCAGAGCGAGAGAACGATTCATACATTGGTAGACATGCTCAGAGCATGTGTGATTGACTTTGGAAATGGTTGGGCTAACCATTTGCCATCAATCGAGTTCTCCTACCACAATAGTTATCACGCGAACACTTAGACTGCACCTTTTAAGGCATCCTATGGTCGAAGTACCAATTACATAGTGACAGACCGAAATCGGAAGGTCAAGTTCACTGGTCTAGAACGTAATCGTGAAACAACAAAGGAAATGGTACAAGTCAAGAATCAGTTACAAGTAACAAGAGAACAATAGAAAAGTTAGGTCAGTTCAGGATGCAAAATCATGGGGACTAGGTTTCCCTAAGTAGTAAACCATTGGGATACGAGTTTTAGAACAAGCTATGTTGAAAGCCTTGCCTTGGAAAAGCATGATACAATTTTGGAAACTCGGGAAACCGAACCCTAGGTATATTGGACCATTTAAGGTTCTAGCTAGAATTGGCCAACTGGCATACAAACTTGAGCTTCCGTCAGAGCTCAGCAACATACACTACCCATTTCATATTTCAAACCTCAGGAAGTGCCTTCCAAACGAATCACTCGTAGCATATTTCATTTCATTCCATTAGAAGGAACTCAACTCGACGGTAAGCTCGATTTCGTTAAAAGAACCAGCAGAAATCAAGGACCGTGAGGTCAAACGGGTGAAACAGAGTCAAAATTCCTATCGCGAAGGTTCGCCGGAATTCTCGAGGAAGTCCCGAGTTTACTTGGGAACGGGAAGACCAGGTGCGACTCAAATACCCGCATCTTTTCACCAAGTCCACTTCAGAGACCAACATCAATTGAATTCAGGGACTGAATTCCTTTTAGGGTGGAAGACTGTCACAACTCGTAATTTTAGGTCCTTTTTCAAGCTTCAAATTTCACTATTCATCTTGGAAATTACTATTAATGGGTTACTATTCATCATTAACTATCCATCATTTTTGAAGTCAGTTTGAGACTTTGAGAAGTTTTCAAAAATTTTACTATTCACATAACACAATTCATTCCTGGAGAGAAATCACTATTCATGGGCATCATTCATCATTACGTAAACTAGATTTACGGGTATTCAAATTCGCGTAACCAGTAAGGTTTAGTTGCGTATTCATGCATCATCAGTTAAGGCACGTCATACAGACTAGGGTAGTCTGCATATCATTAGTAACATCATTTTCATATCAGTTCATGCACGGGTTTGTGTGATTTTCATTAACGTATGCTTAATTGTTTAAATTAACGTTACCACTCAGTCATTTCTGCTAAAATCATACCCAATACTCCCAACTATGATCCTAACACATTTTCAAACTAATTATAATGATATAGAGATTATAGTATTACTTTACCCGGTGTTTTTAAATCAATCGCTATATTTTTCGTTTGACGCTTATAACTCCATCGGTTTGCGATATTTCAACCTGATAATCATTCTAACACCCGATTCGTGCAAGGAATACGATTTTACAAATTTTACAACTTCGTCGTATTTTATTTTATCTCGTCGTGATTTATTTCTAGTTAACTCGGTACACGATAACACCTAATATATACCCAAAACTAACTAATTCTAATTAATTGGGGACACAAGCATTAATTAGCATCAAATCCACCCTTTTTATCCCACATGTGCCGCCCCCCCTAAGCACCCCTAATTCTCCATACACTTGATTAATAAAACAAAACTCATTAATGAATTTTCACCCTTTTATTTCCATCCCACTACACAAACACTTCACTTATATATTTCATTAGCTAAACAAAGATCAAAACCCTCTCCTTCCATCTCCTAGGTTCGGCCATATCAAGATCCACAAGAACAATCCATCAATTTTTCAAGTTAAAGTCATAATCAAGCTCCATTTACCTTCATTGTTGGGGTTTTGTGATAAAAGCCCCAAGGTTTTAAGCATTTTCATCCAAATCTCATCAAATCATCAAGTAAGCTCAAGAACATCTCTTTGATCATCTCATACTTTCATTTTATTTATATATTGTTGTAATATCAAGTTTTATTTTAACTAATCATGCAAAGTTTATGTTATTCATACCACTTGTTTCATACTTTCTTTATAAACACTAGATCTATAAGTTTCACTAGTGATCTCATGAAATCCACCAAGGTTGGTGATGTTTAGGACCCCATGACACCCTAAGAAGGTGTATGGTATGATTTGCGAACTTGTGGAGTTGATTTGAAGTAGTATGATCAAGTTTAGAACAAAGGAAATGAGTTTTTAACAATCTAAATAACCTACTGTCCAAAATCGTGTAAACTGGAAAACTCAGAAAATGTTGAACTATTTTGGCCTTCATATTCAGAAATTTCTTTCAAAAACGAAACCGTGGCCGCTTGAATCACTAAAAACCGACTTATAACGAAGGAGATATGATTTTTCAAAGTTAGGCGACGAAAAACTATTTTCTGAAAATAGCTTGCAGTTTTTCCGAACTTCAAGGGACAAAACGAGACGTTAGATGTGATCTAGACGAGCCGACCTATTGAAAATATGTTAGTTCATATTTGTACGAATCCGTGGATATAAAGAACGTAGAAAACGAGCTCATAACGACCGAGATATACGCGTTTAAAGCCCGACGAACATTAATCATTTTGACAGCCCACTAATAGAAAAATAATCCAAGTATAAAAACTAATGTTTTTACAAGACATAACATTGATAGCCGATTTTCTAATTGATCGAGGCGCGTATGATCAAAAGTTAAATGAAACGACATTAAGACATGGTTACAAGGTTTTCAAAAACGTCGAGTTTGATCACTAACACTTAACGTACAATGTTTCACGACTAGCTTTATGAGGCCATTTTGGGCATTTTTTCACAAGTTAAGGAAAAATATTAAATTGCGACGAAAACATTATATTTTGCCGATAGAACACCAAACAAGGATCATGGAGTATCGTTTCAACATATTTATACGAAAGGTAGTTTATAACTTAATGAGACGTCAAAAATATATTTTTCGACGATAAACGTTATTTTCAAAATTAACAAGTGGTATCGTTAACATACGTATTTGCATGTGTTGCGTTAATTCATTGCTTACACCAGATCATATCATCATAATAGGTCGCGGTTAGAGACCGAGCCTCATCTCATCATATCCATTGTTATCATTGTTGGTATCATAGCAGGTGAGTTTTCATAGCCCCGTTTTAAATTGTTTATTGATTTCTAAACTCTCGGGGGGGAATACATTGCACCATTTTTATATGCGGACCAAAGTTTCCAAACTCATTTACATTGCTTAAGTTACATCATTGCCAATTTAAAGTCCCCTTTTATTTATCATGGACCGTTAATTGTGAGCAAGCGAAGGTGAGTGGATAGATCTATTGAGGGTGACGCCTCCATTCGGGTTGGTAGCACCAACTGGTCAAACGAACGCATTTTATTTCATACATTCAGAGTGTTTGGCAAAGCACTCCCTATTGGGGCATTTATATCAGTCTAGCTTCGGGGTCATGAGCTTAAGAGCTAATGTAATATTTTTATGTGACATTTTGTCATACAATTTATACTTGTGGTTTCCATAAAAGCATTTCATTTACATAAACCTATGAACTCACCAACATTATTGTTGACCATTTTTAGCAATGTATTTTCAGGTAATTAAGGTATCGTATATTGGCTTGCATAAGGACATGCATGGAGTCACGGAGTCGACGCGTCTCACTTTACATTTTTATGCACTTATCTATCGTTTGATTTGTATGAACTTGGTTTTCCGCAAACATGTTTCACCTTTTGGGACCTAAACTTTGTAACTCTGAACGTTTCAAATAATCAAATGATGTATTTTCTAAACGACACTTTAGGTCATTCAATATAACTGTAACTGTGGTGCTATGACCAGTCGCGCCCCTGAATGCTTCATTCCGCTGCATGTCACGAAATTTGGGGGTGTGACAGGGATCAACCACAAGTTCACTGTTATGTGCTACCCATTGCTTGTGAGCTCTATTGGAATTATTGTTATAGAACTTGAGTGATCAATAAGATCACTATTAAAGGGTCATAACAAAGATAATATACATGTAAAAGAAATGTAAATAATAACAGCTCCATATATGTCATATGTAGGCATTCAAATGTCGCACACGACCACTTGCCTATAATCTGGCACTTGGTTTAGGCATATATCTGGTAGCACAACAACACATTAATTCTTTTATAATGTGGGTGTGCACTACTAATAATGTCCTCTGGTGTTTGAACCTGGAACATGGGAAAGTTAAACTAAAATACCTGTGTAAAACAATATACGCACTACCAAATAAAATCACAAAGTTATGTATAATAAAGGTGTGATAAACCTGGAATCAGTAACCCATCGATCAGAGGAAGCATCGAGCATCGTGGGTAGGAAAGAACATAAACACAAAGCTAGCATATGATAAAGATTCCCCATGTTGCATAGATTGCCTACTTGTGCAAATATTTTACCAACCTCGATAAAACGTCATCACAAATCCATGCACAACCAAGTAAAACACTCACGTATAAACTATAATACTAAATTAAAAAGAAAATATAACACGTTTTAGTATACGGACACATTAAGAATTTAACATACACCAATGGAAGTTTAGCATAAAGAGATGTTAATCACTTAATCGTACCTGATGATGATGGCGGCTTACTTTTATTGAATGATTTTGGTTATCGGTTTTTTTAATAACGTAGTAATATGTTCGTATATAAAAACCCTAATACATTTAATATTTGACAACCTTGACAACTTTATGATTCTTGCAATATCCAAATTTTATCACAACCACTGGAATGCTCCAATGGTTGAGGTGTTGTTTATTTGTGCCTGCCATCCCAAGTTCGAATCCTGGCAACTCCTTTTTTAGATTTATTAATCTGAATTTCAGCTCATCAAAAATAAAACACACGAAAATTACTAATTAAAAATGACAATATGGACAAAACCGATGACATGGATTAATAGTTGCTTAGTTGGACAAACTATGATGACATGGCTTTAAATGAAAATTACATGGCAATGACATGGACATATCTTGATTAATCTACGTGTAACGCCTCTGTTAAAATATATATATAATATTATATATATATATATATATATATATATATATATATATATATATATATATATATATATTTTAAAAAGTTTGTAATAGTGTTACTAACACTTGGAAATCTACTTAGTGAACTGCAAAGAACCTAGAGATACCCTAATTAAGCACTAAAGCTACCTTATCCTATAATAATCTTATTAGAACAGTTCCTACATCAATTCCACCAATAACCAATCCAAACCTATCAAAACTTCCAAAACAGCTTAATATAAGCCACAAACAACTTATCTAGATCCAATTAAGCACAAACGAAGTTCACTTAATGGTCAATGAACAATGGACATCAGTTTGACCCACTTTCAAGCTTATTCCAAACACCCCTAATTGATACTGATTTTGAGATTTGACTATCAAATACCAATATAAGCTATGAAACTGATTCTCTTATGATTAACTAACTGATTTTAACCTTTATGAATAATTTGCAAATGTAAATAAGCACTGTAATAAGCTATGTCCTATATAAGCTATATTTTTTTGATTTTTTTTATTAGCAACATGTATGTATTATGTTAAAAAATTAAAACAATAATTTATGCTAAAACTTGCTTCTTTTTTGTAAAAATACCTGGTGGATCTAATATAGTCTCATTAATTTCCAGATGGTTTGATTCTGTAAATACATCAACATAAATATATATCTTATGCACTATAAACTAAAACATTATAAAAACACAACCCTAACTTGTTTATGTACAAATAACATAGTAAGTATACACAAATACCTGGTCGATCCAATATAGTCACATCATTTTCAACATGGTTTGCTTCTATAAATTTATCACAAATAACATGGTATGCATTAATTGGAAAATTTATACACCAATGAATCATTACTTCTTAATGACCAACATACCTCGTAAATCCAGTCGAGTACCTTTCTTCAGTGGTTGCTTTGCTGCTAACAAATCATCAACACATACACATCACAAATATATCAGATTTAAAGATCAAACAAATAAATTTATATATATTCATTCAATTAAACTTTTCTTCTTATTATCAAATAACCTGAATTCATTCTAGTCTTTTTCTTTTCCTCCTGTTGTTTTTCGGATGCATTACTTTGCTTTGCTTTTGAAAGCCTCTGTGAGTATCTCTGCGGCTGCATGTTACTGTGAATATTGAATTGACTTTGTTATTATGATGTAGGTCATTAAATAACGTTGTATATATAGTGTAAGATTAGGTTAAACATTAAGAGAATCTTTAAGATAACAATTGATATATACCAAACTTATCTTATATTTTTTTTAGGAAAAAAATCACAAAATATAAAATTATACTAATTGTAACAAAACTATTTATACCAACACATTTTTTTAGAGAAATATATAGATACACGTTTTTTAGTATTGTGGTAAAAGATAAATCACCTATAATACCCTTAATCATCTAATACACAAAATTAAAGTGCTTATTATATCAAAACACAATAAGCTGCTGAAATAAGGCAGCCTAAATGCCATATCAGTTGGCATAAATATTCACATATAAGTTGGCACCAATTACATATCAGTTGGCAAAATAATCACATTTTATTGGTTTAAATTCAATTAATACATACTCTTAACTAATTATTCATTTAAATTCAATTGAACCTTAAAATGAGAAGTTACCTCCATCAAACGATTCCTTGATAACTGATTTTGGGGATTTTTTTATAGGTTAACTAATTTGGTGGAAAGCTGATTTTCGGTTCGTTGGTTAAATAATTTGGGGGGAAATATGATTTTCGGGTATTAATTTTTAAGGTTATGAATTGTTTTTGGTATAAATGATTTGGTGGGATTTCTTTTTTTTTAAAGAATATATTAGGGAGTTTGTGACATATACGTGACCGGATCTACACACACTCCTTGTGTTAGATGTGATACGAAGAATTATACTTAGTCTAGCACGCGGAATTTACTAGCTAGCACTTAGAAGACCTTATGAGTTTTGTATGATTTGAATTAAACAAAGAACACAGAATAATGACCTTCAACGATTCAATATTATTAGAATAATAATACGAGTGATCTTCTATCACTAGGGTTTACAACCTTGAATCTTTCGTACTTCTATATCTCTCTGTATCGTAATGTATATAAACCTTAACCTAGGCAATCCTTTTATAGACCAAGGATTCCTTTACAAGATAACTATCAATCTAATTCTATACGATATACACAATATCTTTTCCATATTTATCTATATACATAAATCATAAACCGTCTTAACTTCTTCACTCAGCAGTCTTAACTGCTCATGTCTTCAATTCTCTTTCAGTAGTCTTAACTTCAATCTCCAACAGTCCTAACTGTTACCTCCAACAGTCTTAACTGCTTAAGCTTAATTTCCTAACAATCCTCCCCTAAACTTATGATTTCTTCCCAAATCACTAAGTTTCTTCAAATTAAGCTTCTTCTTCTTAATGCTGAAAATTCTTTCAAATACCCATCAAGCCAATCTCTTAGATCTAGCTTTTACTTCTTGTGCAAGGTTGAATATCTTTGCCACTAGCATATCAGCCATCTCAGACTCTTCATTAGCTTCCAGTCTAACACATGCCATCATTGTCAAAACACCTGGTCTGAGTGGATAATTCTTTTCAACCAGCATATATATCTCTATTCCATCCTTTGTAGATACTCTGTGTACTCCACATGTACCAAATAACTTCCAAGAGATATCCTTGACTTGAGCTTGAAATCTCCATATCGATTCTCCACCATCTGGTTCATATATTCTCTTCAATTGAACCCATAGTTCTTTGTCTTTATCTTCAACAGGATCAATATCTCTGAATTTTTCTTTCACTAAACTCCATAGTTGATTTAGATCTTCTCTGTCAAAGCCTTTAAGTAAATATTTAAACAACTTATATCTTTCAGAAATATCTCCAAGTCTAATAATCCTCAATCCCTTCATTCTACCATCAGTAAACACTTCCCAGTCAATGATTTGATGTTTTACCTGCAAAGGTTTAATGTAAGAAGACTCTAGAATAATCACCATCATGCTTCTGATCTTCTCATTAGTTAACCCTTCTTCATCAGACTTCTGTTTCTTAGCAACTTCTGATTCCATAGATTCTGCTTCCCTCTTCTTACCTATTTTGACACTTCTTCTTGGAGAATTCAAAATAGCATAAGTTTCACAGAATTCTTTTTCAATTATAGCATAAGACTTTCCCTTGAAATCATTCATTGAGTAATTTGCTGAGTTCTTCAAATAATAATTCATATCCTCAACAAGTTCCTTCTTTGTTGGTAACTTTGTCTTGTACCCTGACTTCTGTCTTTCTCTTATTCTATGAATCAGATCATCCCATGTTGCAACTCCATTCTTCTTGAGTATAAATTCCTTAAGCTCCTCTATCTTGTCTTCTTCATTCAACTCTTTATCTTTAAGAACCATTGAAGCTTGTTCTCTTACAATCACATCAGAATCCAGAAAATATTGTAACTGTTCATTGAACTCTTGTTGATTCACTTCATTTGATCTTTTCCTTTCCATGAATTCAGCTATATTTCTTATATCATCAACAACCATTTTCCTTGCAAATTCTTCATCATGAGCAATCTGAGCTTGTTTAGCTTCCTCTCCAGCCAAATCTTCTTCTACCAATTGCCTTGCAACCTCTGCATCATGATCTATTTGTTCTTGAGTTTTTGGTTTCAACCTTTTAAGCCTTTCAAGTTGTTGAACAGCAGCCACTTCTTCAGATGTCATAGGCTTCTTCCCTTTATCTGCTCTTCTCCTTTCATAAGCTTGTTCAGCAGAAGTTTCTTCAGTTGGAACTGCTTGTTGCTCTGTCTCAGCAGTTTAAACTGTTACTTGCTCTGTCTCTTGCTCTGTCTCAGCAGTTTGAACTGCTTCTTTATTTGGAACTGCTTGATGTGTCTCAACTGTTTCTTCATGAACATGACCAGAAACTGAATGAATATCAAAACCTTCTTCTTGTTTAGAACCTTCTTCATACCTCCCCTGAGATCCTGATCTATCCTTATCTCCAAATTTCCTCTCTTTATCAAATTTCCTTCCCTTTTTGGAAGAATTTTCATCATCCCCGTCTGAACCATCTGAATCATCATCATCAGAATCTACATCCAATACCACTCTTGCCCTTTTCTGCTTCAACTGTTCTTCAAGCTTCTTCACCCTTTTTGTTAGCTTTGTATAAACTTTGGCAAAAGTCTCCTTGTGAGCTTTGAATTCCTCCTTGGTTTGCTTTAGCTCCTTCTCCAAAGTGTCAACCTTGGCTACTAACTTGGTACATAAAGCCGTCAATTCAGTTTGTGAAGAACTACCCTCATCACTTCTAGCTGTATTACCTGCTATGAGAGGTGAATCTGTGGGCAAGGATTCAGTCACAACCCTAGTTAGACTAGGTTTAGACCTTCTCCTATAAGTGATAGGTGGTTGTTGGGTTGTTTCAAATACTTGAGTGGATGTGTGATGGGGATCAGTTGGAACTACTGAACCTTCACCCAACTCAGTTTGAATCATTTGAGGAAACAATGGAACAGGTTCCCCTTCAAAAAGTCTATTAGCCATAGTCATATTTTGAAAAACCTTTGATTGTAGACTAGGCGTAGCAAAAATTTCAGTTGGTTTTGTAAGCAGGTTTTTCTTTTTATTTAGAATTGTTTGAACAAACCTGGGATACATTAAAAACTTTGTTTTACTATCAACATTTGATGCCATACCCACAAAAATATATTTTGAAAAGTTAAAAACTCTGTTTGTAGACAAACAAATGAGAGCAATAGCAATATTACTACTGAATTGTTCCCAAGCAGTTTTTTTATTACTTAAACAACATAGAAGAGTATGTATCAAAAGTCTCCATTGGGGTGAAAAACATGCTTTTTGGAAAGTCAATTTATGTTCAGATGTATTGTACCCCATTTTTGTAAGTTCTTCCCAAATTTCAGTATTTAGCATAGTGTGGATACCATCTGAGTCATTTAATTTAAGATGTCTCCTAAGTATAGACTCGGTAACAACAAATTTAATGCCATCTACTTTAGTATGAATTTCTAAGTTTCCATCATCACTTGTCAAGATAGATGAATTCTGCCAGAACTGTGTGATGTGCGAAACATAAAGAGTAGGAGAAACAATTAGAGCATACCTTATGTGAGAGTGATTGAGAAAATCCACAACCTCATAAAATTTTGGCCCATCTCCTTGTTCTGTTTTCTCTAAAAACGCAACCTGGTTGTGACGCTTAGCAAAATCCAATCTTGCCATTCTTAGTAGAAAATATTAGTTAACAGTCGTGAATAGTAATAAGATTGAGTGAAAAGATAGAAGATGAAAGTAATATTGAGAGTTTATGGAGAGAGTTGTAGGGTTTCAAGTTGACCGACTTAAAGAATATGGTAACTATTTATTTTAGTATAAGAATATAATAGAATAAAAGTTAAAATATCTCTAAGAGGATCCCTCGAAATCCGTAATCCATCTAGTAAAAATCGCAACAAACCGCCAACGGCTTGTTTTTACCCCAAAATTAAATACTGACACGTCAGTCATAACGGCTAGTTGAACCGTACCAATATTTTGTACTAACCGTCCCAACTGTTAAAAAAATTTGTTGAGCCGTACCAATTGTTTGAAATAAGAATTTTAAAATACCATGGCTCAAACATAGTTTTTAGCAAACTATCAGCTATCAACGGATTTGATATGTCTTTACCAATAGCCGTTTGCTTTGGACTAGCCAACTCTTCACATTTAGATATGGTGAGCTGATAACCATACAATTTTTGGTAAATTGTCAACCATCAACGGATTTGATTAGTCTTTACCAAAAACTGTTTGCTCTGGACTAGTTGGTTCTTATGTGGATAAGACATGGTGAACCAATTACCATTTGTTGTATGCAAGGATCACATACTAAACTTCAGAACACCATTTAGTCCAAAACATCAAGCATTCATAATCCCTTGGTGTTTTCTCTCCAATCCTGCAATTGTTAGTCCAAAAACAAAGAAACAAAATACAAGCATATGACTAACAATGCACATTACAAGAAAAATTAATTTCCTTGTGGAACCCAAGCCAAAATAGACTTAGGCTTTGCTCTAGCATCAACATAATTCATTCTTTTCAAAACAGTCTTAGCACCATTGGGTTTAATTGGTCTCCATACCCAACATGCTGAAGCATTCACTCCATTACCCATGTTTCCTTTAGCAGTGTTTTTATTCACACCAGTACCAATTACCCTGCTAGCAGTTGGAACTGCTGACTTGGTAGTTGTTACCTTAAGTTTCCAAACTTGATTTTGTACAACTGCTTTGTAATGAAAAGGTCTATTAACAGTTTTTGGTGCTGATTTGGAAAATATTTTTGCACCTTGAACTGTTGGCCTTGGGTGAATTGGTCTCATAGGTCTGACAGTCTGAACTGTTGGTCTAGGAGTTTGAACTGCTTTAGGTCCAGACCTCAAAAGAACTGATCTGGGTATCATCTTGTCATTCCTAGGAAGAGTTTTAGGTCTTTCTAGACACATGCTTTTGTTTGAATACCCTCTAACATACTTATCACAAAAAACTGCAAGATGATCAAAGCTACCACAAGAGTAACAAGCTTTCCTATAGCAAACAAAACCCTTTCCTAATTGGTGGGATTTGACGTCATTCCAATTCCTCTGGTTACCTCTTGGCTTGTTTGTGGTCCTATACATCTCTGCATACCTAACTGTTGGTCTAAAAGGTTTGGCATTTGAGCTAGGCCTAACAGTCTCAGGTTTAACCATCTTTGGAACTTTTGGTTCCTCCACTTTAGCACTAACAGGCTTAACCACAGCCTGATCATCCTCATCATCAGAAGTCCATTCCTCAATTGTTGGAGCATTTGAGTCCTTAGGTGAGGACCTATCAGAAGACACCTTGTCCTCAGATAGTGACTTATCACTTGCACTTTCAAACACAGGTTTATCAACTACATCCTTCTTAGGTTGAGGACCATAGTTAAGCTCAGGAAATTGAAATTCAGGGAGTCCTGTATGTTCTAAGTCTACACCTTTGGGTGATGGAATTCCTCTATACGGAGGTGGAACTGACTTATATCCTAGGCCTGACTTAGCTTTATTTTGGATCTGACTCTCAATTATCTTTTTAACACCTTTTGATGTGTATTCAAGTGTATCTACACTCATCTGAATGTTCTCCTTAGCTTTCTTAACCTGTTCTAGCTCATGTTTTAAAACAGTGATCTTATTCTCCCTAAACATTAAGTCTCTCTTAACAATAATCATATCATCAGAAAACTTAGACTCATTGTTTTGATAATGAACAATTCTTTCTTCTAACACAGCTAAAGCTCTCTTATGATTTGCTAAGCTAAAAGCAGTTTCTTTTAATTCTTTCCACTGACTCTCATATCTTGTTTTAAGTGTTTCTAGTTCTTTTAAAGCTTCACAAGATTTAGAACATTTTGAAACTTGTACCTCAGAATCAGAAAATTCCATGAGAGCAACCTCTGTAGATGCTTCTGCTTCTTCCTCTGCAATATAGCTCCAGTCAAATCCTAAGCCATCAATGGCAACCATGGCTTTCGAGCTTGAATCAGTAACCTCCACAACTCTTGACTTGTTTCCATATGCTCTATTCTTTCCATCTTGTTGACTTGGCAATCTGCACTCCCTTGAGTAATGACCTTTCTTGTGGCAGTTGAAGCACTCAATCTTGGACTTGTCATACCCTGCAACATCATTACTGTTTATGACAATCTTCTTGCCAGTCTTCTTCAAGAATCTTCTAGCTCTCAAACTGAGAAGAGAGAGCTGCCACTTAATATCCATCTCTTCAATATCATCTTCATCAATCTCTTGAAGATCTGAATGAGTCAACATACTTCCATTGTGCTGAGTAGTCAAGAAAGCACAATAAGTATCATCATTCAAAAGTCCACTAGTACTGCTTGAGGTGCTAGCAGTACCAAGGTTTGTACTAGCAGTTCCAACTGCTCCAGCAACTTGCACTTCTTCATCTGGACTTGAGGAACTGGGAGTTGATACAAAGGCCAAATTGCCTGAGCTTGAGCTTGAGCTTGATCCAGCAGACTTCTTAATCTCATGTTCAACTATCTTGAAGTTGCTATACAGATCCATTAAGCTCATGGAATCTATATCAGGCTTGTTTTTCCATACTACCACATGCATAGCCCATTCGGTTGGTAGACTTCTCAGAAACTTTGAGTTGAGATCTTCCTGAGGCATCTCAATTCCTAGAACAGCCAATTGACTCACCAGTTTTTGAAGCCTATTGAACATATGATCCAACGACTCACTGCTAGTTGCCGTAAAGTTCTCAAACTGATGCTTGAGAAGGGTCTTCTGGGTTTTCTTTGTGGCTTCATTCCCACCATATCTTGCAACAATAGCTTCAAAAAGAGATTTAGCACACTTGAACTTGCTAAAATTCAACAACTGATCATTGGGAATGGTCATCAGAAGCAAACTTCTAGCTTTAACATCATTCTTGTACCTTGCCTTCTCTTCATTAGTGGTTGGCTTTGTCTGCATAGTACTCTCAGATTTACCATCAACAACAGTTGTTGTTTCTACAGGCTTAAAAGAGTTTCCATCTTCAATGATCTCCCACAGTGCATAGTCTTGCACTTGGAAAAACTGCTCAATACGAAGTCTCCACATATCGAACTCATTAGGTTTAAGCATAGGAAGCTTAGCAGCAATGTTGGTTGTGGATGGTTTTGTTTCCATGTCCATCTTTGTTCTTCTCGGATCTTATAAATCTATGTATCAGCAACCTGGCTCTGATACCACTTGACCGGATCTACACACACTCCTTGTGTTAGATTTGATACAAAGAATTATACTTAGTCTATCACACGGAATTTACTAGCTAGCACTTAGAAGACCTTATGTGTTTTGTATGATTTGAATTAAACAAAGAACACAGAATAATGACCTTCAACGATTCAATATTATTAGAATAATAATACGAGTGATCTTCTATCACTAGGGTTTACAACCTTGAATCTTTCGTATTTCTATATCTCTCTGTATCGTAATGTATATAAACCTTAACCTAGGCAATCCTTTTATAGACCAAGGATTCCTTTACAAGATAACTATCAATCTAATTCTATACGATATACACAATATCTTTTCCATATTTATCTACATACATAAATCATAAACCGTCTTAACTTCTTCACTCAGCAGTCTTAACTGCTCATGTCTTCAATTCTCTTTCAGCAGTCTTAACTTCAATCTCCAACAGTCCTAACTGTTACCTCCAACAGTCTTAACTGCTTAAGCTTAATTTCCTAACAATACGTTTGTTGTGATGATGTTGTGATGGTTATGTCAAAATAATTTCCAACCTTATTGATTCATGCATTATTAATTATGACTTGCAAATTACATCACAACTATTGTAATGCTCCAATGGTTGAGGTGTTTGTTTATTTGAGCCTACCATCCAAGGTTCGAATCAAACAATGGACAAATTTTTTAAATAATCCCAAATTTATTGCCTACGTGGACACAAACCGATGACATGGCTTTTAATGACAATTACATGGTAATGACATGGACTTATGTGGCATTATCTACGTGTAACGCCTCCTGTTATATATATATATATATATATATATATATATATATATACTCGGCGAGTATATATATATATATATATATATATATATATATATATATATATATATATATATATACACTAGGCGAGTACCCGTGCATAGCAACGGAATTCATAGCGGCAAATAATTAACGATTTGTGATATTGTGGTGAGTGTTTTGTGTAGCGTTCAAAATAAAACGTGAACCGATCAGAATGTAATTGCGAACGGTTGTACTACACGATAACTAAAGTATAGAAAATATTCTTAACATCTATCAAGCAACATTTAATGAAACTGAAAGTAAAACATTACAATAGTTACAGATTGTCATATAGTTACAGATTGTCATAGGAAAGTTAAGTTGGAAGCTAACAGTTGCAGCAGCTAGTGCAGGTGCGTCATTAATACCATCACTAACCATTACCAGACCTCTTCTTGCAGAACAACCAAAATAATTAGTATTATTTACAATTCTCAGTACACAGGCTGCTATATTGAGGAAGTCATATAAATATCTAAGTAAATTAATTGGTAAAAGGATAATTTTACTCGGATATTAGTAAGAGTAGATACATATAACATGTAGTAATAAATCCACTTACACACCTATGAGATGAAAGAGTAGATAATTTCAGAAAAAGCATTTAAGCCGTAGCCTTATTATGAGTTAAAATTTCATATGAACCTATATGACATGTCGGATCAAATGTTTGTGGCCTCTAATTGGTTCCTCATTGGTATTAGCTTGGTGTTTATGATATAAAACAGACTGATATATGAAGACTCTGTCGCATCCTAAAAATGCTAACAAGAAGCTTAGAATCAAAGCCTGAAGGAAGCTCACCTGTATCTCTAGGGATGCTGGTCACATGATTGAGTTTATCCTCGGGTTTTAGGCCATAATGAATTTCATCAATGCCCACTGTGTTGGCAACCCTGCGTGCACTAAGCTCATGGTCACCAGTTAACATCATTACGTGGAGCTTTGCTTGTTCCTTCAATTCCAATATGACATCCTTTGTCCCAATTCGAGGCTTATCCTCGAAGTGAAAAAGAGTCACCTGCACATAGGGAATACAAGACTAAGATTAGTATCCGCCAACGAACATCAGAAGGAAACAATCATATTAATAATTGTAGATGCAAACAATAGCTGATTAGTTAGAATATCAAGGACCATAATAAGTTATCATCTATTGAACTCACCTTTTTGTTGTTCACAGAGAGAGCTGCACGGACCAAGTCAGTTCCATGAGAAGACCTGATCACTGCGTCCGTAATCTTCTGTGATTCAGCTTTAGAGTTGAATTGTGATGTGATGTATTCAACGGAACCAAGTGAAGCCTTCAACTCTTGGTGGTCTCCAAAACCTGGCTGTAACAAACAGGAAAATAAAAATAAAAAGGGAAAGAAGAAAAAGTAACAAAAGTTCATTTTGCTTGCTATGAGAAACCTAATTATAGGAATTATGCTTCTGATGTAGCGCGTATTTACAATATTTTTTGTACAACAAGAGACATGTGACAAGTGATGTGGTATATAAGAGGATATGTATATACATATAGAACGCACTACCTCAAGGCTAGACAGTGTTGCATAAACTCCTCTACCCGGGAGATTCTCAAAGCTTTCAACATAAACAGCAGGAAGCTCTTTTTCTTGACTATGATTTATGACAGCTCTACAAAATATAAACATGCATCCAATATAGTAAACATAAAGGCAAGATAGATTCTAGATTGCAGCTGCCAGAGCAAGTGCTTCTTTCTCACAAGTGGGTACGCAACAAGAAGTCGTAGCCTCACCTCCTCTGACATGTCCATGTATCGGCTCAATTGATTTGCACACAAATTCCCCTGTTGTCAACGTCCCTGTCTTATCAAATGCAATCGTATGGCAGGAAGCTAGAGAGTCAAAAAAGTGTCCTCCCTTCAGCAATATCCCCTACACACAACAAATTTGTCAAACCTAGACCGGAAGAAGCATTGCATTCGAAATTTTAAAGTGCTTATTAGTAACTTTTCGGATGAATATAATTGCAAGAAATAATATAACTACTATTTCAAATGTTACTTTTCCATCGCTGTTGGCATCCATGTGGTCAAATATTTCGTCTAGTTTCCCTGGCTCAGTGATATCAATAGTTAAACAATCGTCTGGTAATGCCTACACATAACACAATCATTTTGTTCAAATAAAGTTAACCCAAAAGGCTGCAAAAAGTCTAATTGGCGACTAAAAAAATATGTATATATCGAATAATCTTATTTAGTTGTTTTAAAATCGCTGTTTTAGGTTGGCTTATATGAAAAAGCTTCTACTTATTCGAGATAAGCTGATAGTGCGCATACCCAAATGTTATCTCATGCATCGTTATACACCATAAGCTCTTATTTAGATCTACTTTATTCGTTAACAAACACATATTGTGTAAATTAAGTTTTCCCAAACACCCCCTTAAGTAGTGTCAATGTATTCAAAATTTTCTTGCATCTAATTATCTAGTAGTATCTAGAGTAATTAAGAACAAAATAAAGTAAAGCAACTACTAAAGTACTAATTATACCACACCAGATAAAAACCAAGAGCCACATACCACGAAAACCGGAAAACTCGAAGACTGATGACCAGAAACTCTCTGGCAATCAGTTTTCATCATGAAATAATCTTCCCCTTTCCTTGACTGAGCAGCGTGGCCTTATCGAATGGTTGGTTTCTCCATTTTCTCATTTTTAATCTCTCTACTAATCAATGCAGCTAATGGCACAAGATCATTTTCTTGATACTGATGCCTCTTTACTCTTGATCACATAATTAAAAACACTTACTCAACTTTTATAAAAAATAAAAAAATACCCTTTTCCCCAAATTTAATTTCCAACAAAGTATACAAATAATTATAGCAAAACTTACAAAAAAAGGAGCTTAATAACTAATTTTAGAAACAACTCAAACATCTCCAACAACAGCAGATTCTGATGACGCCAGCGGCGATTCCGGCAAGGCAAAAGTGGCAGCGACGATAGGTAGAGAATCCAGAAAGGCTAAAAATTTTTTTTACAAAACAAATAAGAAACTCAGATCTATAAACACAATATACGGATCTACAAAAACTAAATACACTATAACCATTATAACAACATTTACCCAATAACAATTATTACAAGTATTAACAATAACTTTAAAAATAAAGGATACATGTTCCTGTGACACAAGCGTCGGCAGTAGGAATTTTCGGCAACCCCACGGCGGAAAAAGCTATTCCGGCAACACTAAGGAGGCAATACCAAGCAGCTGTAACATATTTTTCGGCGACGAAGCGGCGGCTATGCGGCGGCTGTAAAAAAAGGACCAAAAATGTTTTTTTTTAGGTTAAAGTGAGAGAGAGAGCTGAGAAATTGGAGATATGGGTGTGTATTTGTGTGTGCTTTTGTTAATTGAGAAGGGCAAAATGGGGAATACAATATTTTCAACATTTCACAATCTTTTGACTTTTCACTTTTTCTATGTTGACCATACACCCATTATATGTAGTATAAATATATATATATATATATATATATACACGTTCAAGTTCAAGCACAAAATAGATCTAATGCAATGCTCTAATTATCTGATTCGAATAATCCAATATTTGATTATATATCGACATAACCTTATAATATTACAGGTTCCAAAATCTAGATTAAGAGCCATGTATTGATTCGTTATTCATGTACAATAAAGATCCAATTCTCAAGCAACCAAACTGATTTAAAAAATCCATATAACATTCTGGTCGACCCATTTGGACATCATGAATATGCATGCAAAATTTCTATGTTATACGCCACACAAGACACCTAGGATACACCCTATTAATCGACATGTACATTCTATAATTTCATGCTTTAGTTTCCAAATTTGAAGTTTACAATGGTGCTCGAATTAAGGTTAATAGACTAGGTTCATACGCTCAAAATACTAATTCGAATAACAACACCACCCCTATGTCGACTTGTACATAGGCATTATTTCATGAGATACATATTTTATCACTTTATGCGACCTCATCCAAATTTAGAGTATATATTAATGATTAAAACACCCATTTCTAATCCAGAATAGTAACCACATGAGACCCCATATTAACCCCTATTCAACCTTGTTCCCACTAGTTCGACACACCCAACACAAACCACAACAAGCACTCAACAAATGACCTAACCTAACCGAACAAACCCTAATCTTCCCATGCATTTCGACCCATCTTTTTAGACCTATTTATGGCTCACACTTCAACATATAACTGGCCAAACACAAACAAATTTTACAAGCTACAAACAATAAAGGTGTTCACATAGAATCATAACCGATACATCCTCCTGACACACATACATTTACACCTAGGTTTTCATTTAAACATGCTTCATTAATGATCATTAATTATACATTTTTAGGGCTGGGATTATGGCCATAAATATATCGAGATGGGGCTGCTAACGAGTCACCAAAAAAGTCCTAAAACTCGCCACAGAACAGAATACAAAGGCGTTTAGATTCATGATTATATGTGACTCGCATTCCTGATTTAGAGTGTTATATAAGTGGTTAATCCAAAGCTTACATACCAGATCCATATGCTCCAAATACTTATTTCGAATAGCCACAAAACCCTCATGTCGACTTATATTGATTTATCTTTTCATGCATACACATTCTATTATTTTATGTGCTCTTATAAACCTTTATTTAGTATATATCTTTGATTGATTAAAGCTTCTTTTAGGTTACAACATTCTGCGTTTCATGTGTTCATGTCAAGAGAAAACAAGATCAAATGTGATACCTTGGTGTCGAATGAAACATGAACAAAATGAGGACGAAAGAACTGGAAATCGACCCACAAGAACACCTCACACCAAAGCGTCTTTTGAACAGAATTTAACCACGATCAAGCTACCCTTGCACCTGCTACCACACGATCAAAACACCCTCCTGATAACACCCTTGTGCGCCTCTTGACACCTCCTTTGAAACACTTTTGCTCGAATGGATGGAAGAAAGAACTAATGCTGCCACCAGGATTTGTTTTAGGGTTTTTCTGAGTTTGTATTTGTGTTTGTTTTTCGGTTGGGAAAAATGAGGGGAGATATAAGAGGAGTAGGCTAATTCAAATGGGACGAGGATGGAATAAGTTTCATCATTTCAAATTTTACAATAGTTCTAGACTTTTCTATATAATAAGTTGTGTACAAACTTTTAAATCTTTTGGACCCTATATGGAACTTAGTAGGCGTGTAATATTATTACTTAAATTGCCATGAACATCGATTTATATGATACTTAGATTATAGCTTATATCTTTTGTAATTCACATGGTATAACTTCTAGTTAAATTTGCTGGTGTTCGGGTTCAAGTTCAAATTAACCACGGATTTAGGAACCATGCTTTAGGGTATTATAATTCTTCCCCTCTAAAAGAAAATTTTCGTCCTCAAAATTTGAAGTAGGAAATCAGACGCATACGCGCCAAATCACGAAAAGAAATGCGGATAGCTAAGTTCAAATTATATTCAAAGTCGTAACTAAGCAACCTATTAGTACCAGATCAAATTAACCTCACTCATAGGTGGTTTCGAAATCAAACGTTACCAACGAAATAAATTAGCAGATCGGATGGAACAAAACGGATAGAGAAAAACCTAGTAAGGTAGAGGAAATATTCGTATGTTTAGCAGAAGTGAAATACTCCATCGTTTGCGTCAAACACATCACGATCATAAGAATCCTCAAAACGAACAAATCAAGCCGATATCCAAAAATCAACATGGAAGGAAAATACTAAATGAGAACTCAAAATATCTGTGTACGACAAATTAACAAAGCAACCAACGAAAAAGAGAAGTGGTTATTAAAGTATTCAAATAAACGGAAATGGAGTAGAAAAATAACTAATCGCGAAAGTGATCTCCTCCCTGAGTTGGTTTATTGTCCTTGGCACTCTTATTGTTGTCGTTGTAACCACCAAACTTGGGACATTCTCTAACCATATGGCTAGTCGATCCGCAAGAGAAACATGCACATGTAGCCTTATGACAAGTCCTTCCAGGGTAAGACTTTCCACAATAATCACAAGTAGTAGCCGAAGACCGACCCGTACCTCCCCTCTGACTAGATGAACCTGAAGAACGATGTTGCTGATAACCGCGGTGCTACTGATCCCTATACTGCTGATCACGTCCCTACCTCTGGTTGTTGTAGCCCTTCCTACCATATCTCCGCTGATCATCATCCCACGAATCCTTATCCTGCTGATTGCTTCCCTGAACTGGTCGCACTCGATCCCGATCACGATTCCTCTTGACACCCTGCCTAGCCCTCTCCTGCATAATTTCAATATGAATGGTCACTGGTGGAGCACCAGCACCCGAACCACCACTTCCACTACCACTGGCCGTGTTCTGACGGATCTCAGTCGCGATCCGTTCTGTAAGGCCTGGAATCAGTGCTTCTACAGTCCACTGGACTGCAGCAGCAAATGCAGGGTTGTTACTGAAATCTTCGTTATGACGAGAGTTCACCATCTGAATGGTCATAAACGAATTAGCGAGGACAAAATGAAGTTAAGGAGTAAAATATGAAGGAAAGAGCGTGCCAAAATGAAACCTAATGTCCACCCAATCCTCACCGGTCAAAACCTAAGTCCTATAGGGCGAAACCTAAGGGTCCAGATTTCACAGGTCATAACTTATGAGCTACAAGTCGCAGCCCTGGGCTCTGATACCATAATTGTAACACCCTAATCCGCCCTTGGTTAAGATGCTACATTAAGGTGTCTATCAGAACATACAAAATAACGCAAGCAAAAGACTTCATATATAAAGTTAAGTCAAGAACATCATGACTTACAAAATACAAGCTCCCAAAAGTCTAAACAAACATCTAATGAAGTGAAAAGAAATAAAATATCCAGCATAAGTCCAAATCACATCCAAGACAATGTGAAATCTAATAAGGTAGGTCTTTTACTCCTACTTACATCACCATTGCCCCGCATCCCGCTTATTACCTGCCGCATGGAAAAGAAAACGCGGCTGAGCCTAAAAAGCCCAGTGAACAGATATATAAACAAAGCAAAAACGGTAAATAAGCATAAGCAAACGAATATGAATCAAATGGACCAAATGCACAAATATCACGAGTCAGAATAGCTCCAAGAGTCAAACAATAATAATGATACGGCAACGAATGCGTCTAAACGATCCACTCGAATGGACCAAAGATACCTAACAGATAGCCACGAGCCTGTCTAAATGAGCCACTCGAATAGACCACCTAATCACATATACATATCCGTCAATTCTAAATTGTACAAGGAGCTGCAGACTCCAATGTACCAGAAGTGAAATGGGGTGCATGGCACGCACAAAACAATCACTAGAATCACATCATAATCATTCCAAATATATACCTAGGATGCATCCATATGCCCCCTGCAAAACAGAGTACATATGCAAGTACGAGACTATACATACATATAACAGAATGGCCAGTTGTGCCATAATTATATAATCATAACAGAAGGGAACGCCGTGGATCAATCACACCTCCACAGAAAGTGTCATGCCATTGGTGCCTCAATGACATGGCCATGGTAACTCCATGGCTAGTTAGCTCGGGCGACAAAACAGATCATAACAGAATAAAACTATCCATAACAAGCAATCATAATCAACAAAGGCATATCAACTGAACATAATCTCAATCAAGGAGATAATAAACAGATCATCATAACAAAATGGATGGAAACTGAATCGTATCAATGGAATCATAGCAATGGCTTATATTAAATGGAATCATGGCAAAGTAAGCACGTCAAAGTCAAGGATCGAAAAGTCATGAGATCAGAACCATTACTGAGAAAGGGTAGAATATCTGTACCTTATGCAAATCAACCAACCTAATAAGAACGCACTGAAACAGGGAGTCACTCTTTCTTTACCGAACCTATACAAATTAATGATCACGTATTACTTATAAACTCATTTTACAAGTTCACTGCTTATAGTTATATAAACTTCCCATTTATGGTTTCATTCCATTTTTAGAAACTTTCCACTTTAAGTAACTTTCCATTTTTAGTAACTTTCTTATTTTAGTAACTTTCTATTTTTAGTAACTTGTCATATTTAGTAACTTTCCTTATTTAGTAAGTTTCCCGATTTAATGAATTTTAGGGTTATAATGACAATTAAATAAACTTTAAGACTTATTATGATCAACATTATAGTTTAGGGTTTATTATGACAACTTTTAATAGTTTAAGGTTTAAATTGTCATTTTATCAAAGTTCAGGGACAAAGTGTAAATTACATATTTATACGAAATTCCCGATATTTTGTATATTCTAGCACCTCATTAAATGTCCCATGCAATTTAACCCTAGTTCATGTTTATTAGAAACCCTAACTAGCCAATTAACCTAACTCGACAGAATGACACGAAACTAACCAAATAAACCTATCCCTAAACCACATACGACCCAAACCAATAGCCCCCGTTCGACCTTTGTCTTTACAACCATCACAACACACACATTAACAACCATAACGACCCATTATGACAACCCCATATACACACCAAATGACCACATAAAATTATAACTCACACCCTATTTTCCCCATACATTCAACCCATATTAGACCACATGAAATAACACTCAAGGACAAAGTCCACTCGACACACTCATAACACCTTTATTCGACCTAAATTAATAAGACACAAACATGCATGTAAAACTTTCTCATATTATACGTATATATATATATATATTTTATATAATAATTATATATATATATATATATATATATATAATATATATATATATATATATATAGTATATATATATATATATATATATATATATATATACCTTCCAGTTCAAGCACTGATGTATCGTGTGTGAGTACAAGTTTTAAATTTATAAAGGTTGAATTACCGAATATAGAAACAACACATACGAGCAAGTGAACTCGTCCGTTATAGCAAGATTATTGTAATACCTAAAAACCCAAAATGTGCAAAATGACCAAAATACCCCTACAATTTTAAAAATTGATTAAAATGCATATAAATTACTAAATAAATTCCAAACCTTAGGGAATGAACTAGATATGAAGCCAAATAATTTTTGTGTCAACAATTTAACATTTAGAAATGTACAAAAATAAACAAAATATTTATTTAGGCCGGTTTAAATTATTTACGTATTATTATTATTATTATTAATCCAAATTAAATCAAATAAATACAAGATAAATGCAAATAAAATTAGGAAATTATCAAAATCAGTATTTGAGCTTAAATATACTTTCTTGGGCCGAAATATATGATCCCTTATCATATATACACGTTTTCTTATTTATTATATATATAAACACATATACCGAAACCCTAAGAACCCTTCACAAAAATTCGACCAGCCTTCGTACGATCTAGAGAAAATTAGTGGCTATTTTTATGGTGTTCTACAACGTGTGAGGAAGCTTAGAAAATTGTTTGGAGGTCGTAGGATTCGTTCGTTGATCGCTAGTGTTCTTGTTTTGTCGAATATAGCCTAACCGAGAGGTATAAATTCTATATATCCCTTTTACACATTCGATCTATTGTGTGATATTTTTCTTATGTTCTTAAGATCATATAAGACCTAAATAAAATATATAAATCGAACCATGCTAGCTATATAGTTCGTAATAATGTTTGAGAGCAAAAACGTATAAAGAAATCGATAACGAGCCACGCGATATTTACAGGGGTCATAATTATTTATTTTGGACTCTATATGAATTACATGATCTGGAAAAAATAGTGGTTCAAATTGTAGAAGCTTAGATGGGTCGTAGTTAATTTTGGTTATAATTGGATTATTGTATATCGAATAAAAGAAAATAAAAAGGAAAACCCTAGAACGATTTAGGGTTAGGGTTTGGTGCTTGAATCTGAACATTAATTGCACATTAATGATTGGTAATGATTGGTTGATGATTTAGAGGAACTAGGGTTTTGTTTTGCATATTAAAGGGGTTATACAATTTAAGAAAATAAATTAGAAGGGTTTGTTTTGTCAACTTTGAAACTTAAGGGTTATTTTTAAAATGTTAATTAGGTCAGTAAAAATGTATAAAAATTATAAGATGAGGTCCTTATGTGTAAAATTTGCAAGATTATGATTTATTTGTTAATTTATGGTTCGAATTGGAATTAAATAAACTAAAGGGACTAATTGTGTAAATATATAAAACATGGGGTGTAATTCGTACCATATGTCCATAATATGCTTAAATAAAGACTTAACCTAAATACTTAAATCTTTCTAAATGTAGAAACTTTCTAAAAATGGAAACTTACTAAATATGGAAACCTGCTAAAAATAGAAAGTTACTTAAAATGGAAAGGCAAGCTAAAATGAGTAATTAAGAAACAATTGTAATTCTCTTCTACTTCTTTAGGTGTGAAGAAGGAGAAGTCTTGATCCGTTCAGTGCTTTCTATTCTTGTTTGTTTTGCATTCGTAATAAGGTACAGATATTCTGCCCTTTTCAGTAAGGTGCCTTCGTTTTCTTTTGAGTCGTTGATATTGATTCGTATTAGGATTTCCTAAGCCATTGCTATGTTCCCTATTCTTTGATCTCTTTGTCTTTGATTAGATAAGTACCCTTTTCCATGAACCTTTGATAATTGGACTTAGACTATTTGGACCTTTAACTTTTGACCTTTCAGTTTGATACCCGAGCCAAGTTCGTTTCCTAGCCATGAAGGTAATGTGGCTGTGTCATTGATGCACCAATGGCATAACTTTAGTGTTGTTGAGTGATGTTCCACACCGTCCCCATATTGTTCGTAACGTGCACATTATATTTATTATTGGCCTATATTATTGTTCGGGGGGGGGGGGGGGGGGGGGGGGGGCGTATGGATGCATCCTAGGTTAGTGTTCGTATTAATGGATATTATATTGTTCGGTGATTGATGTTGTGTGCAATACACGTCCTTCATATTTGAGAGGACTCCCTTCTCTGGTTACTATATTTGGTTTGTTCGGGCTCGTGGGGGATTTCTGACCCTTTTATTTTTCTTTCTTTTCATTTCATTCTTATTATACTCTTTGCCTTAGACACATATATCCCAATGCACTAAACTAAACATGTTCGTTTCATTTGCTTTCGTTTCCGTTTGTTATATATATCTGTTCACTGGGCTTTTTAAGCTCAGCCGCATTTCTTTTCCTGCGGCAGGTATTTAAGCTAGAAGCTGGGATTTTGCTATGGGATTGAGAGTAGAGATTAGAAGAAGATTCTACCTAAGTTACTACCCTTACTTATGACATCTGTTAGACTGGATTTCATTTCGTCATTATTTCCTTTGGATTATTTATTATCATTTGAACTGATGTTGGTTTTAAGCCGTGTTGGCTGAATTTCTTTAATGAATTTGTTTAAGACTTCCGCTGTGTATTATGTATGTTTGCTTTGATTTGACACCATAATGTGATGCTTCTACCCTTGTCGGGTTGGGGTGTTACAATTTATGGTATCAGAGCCCAGGTTTTGCGACCTGTAGTACATAAGTCATGGCCTGTGAATCATATGGACCCTAGGATTTGACCCTTAGGACTTAAGATTTGACTGGTGAGGATTTGGGTAGACATTAGGATTCTGTTTCGTCTTTCCATTCGTGCTTAATCTCCCTATCTTTGCTAACCATTTTCGAAATCGTTCAGATGGTGAATACGCGTTTTACCCAGTACACTGATGGACAGGATGCCCCTGATTTCGACGCCATGATAGCCGCTGCTTTGGCTAATGCTCTTCCTTAGTTGGTGACCCAAATCACCAATGACATCAGAAAATGGTGCGGGTTCATCAGGAGTTAATGGTGCTGGTTCATCAGGCGGTGGTGGTGGCGGTGCTCCACCTGCTGTTATTCATGTTTGGATCGAAAGGTTCAATAAGCTCAAACCTCTTTCTTTCCGGTCTGCTGCCACTCCCACAGAAGTAGAGGATTGGATCACTCATGTTGAGAAGCTGTTAAGAGTCTTGGGTTGTGCTGAAGAATTCAAGACACGTTTGGCCACATTTAAGTTTGAGGGTGATGCGCTGAGTTGGTGGACAGCGTATGTTCAGTCACAGGAAGAGGATTTTGTGGATACTTGCTCATGGGAAGATTTTTGTGGCATATTTTATAAGCAGTATATTCCGGTGTCTGAGCAGAAGAGGTACGAACGAGAGTATGGGACTATTAGTCAGTTGGATCGAGAGTCGTCTGGGGAATTCATGCAGAGGTTTATGAGGTTGGCTAGTTTTGTTGGGCCAAATATTACGGGTAATGCTCAGCGTCAGGCTAAGCACTTTAAGTGGGCATTGAAGAAGTGGGTATTGGATGGTATTGTGAAGACTTAGTATGAGGATGTTGCTGCAGTTGCGAATGATGCCCGTAACATTGAGTTGTGGCATTCTGCTGAAGGAGGTTCGAATAAGAGAGACAGGGATGGAAATCATGTGGACTTTAAGGGACAGGGTCGTCAGGACCAGAGGCAGGATCATATGTTTCGTCAGGACCAGGGATATGAGCAGCGAGGTCGTCAGGACCGGGGATATGATCAGAGGCGCCCGGATTTCAAGAGTCAGGATCAGCGAACTTTTGGTAGGAATGGAAATGACTGGCAGGGTCAAGGCAATAGCAACCCGCGTCAGCTTAGAGATCAGTCGACTCGGGGTTCGCAGCAGAATTATCATTTGGGTTCTTCTGGTCAGAAGAAGTCTTTTGAGGCGTTACCTCCTCCTCCTCCTTGTACTACTTGTGGGAAGGCTCATCCCGGGGTTTGCTACAAGGATACTGGTGGATGTTTCACTTGCGGCTCTACTACTCACAAGGTGAGGGATTGTCCACAGGAGAAGCGGATTGCACTAGTGAATTCGTCTAAGTCAGCTCCCACTTCAGGTCGTGTTTTTGCCACTACTCATGATCAGGCGGCGAACTCTTCAGGTACCATTACCGGTTTTCTTTACATTGGTGATCGTATTGTTTTTGTATTATTTGATACCGGTGCCACGCATTCCATCATATCTAATTCGCTTGCCAATAAACTAAATATAACCCCAACTCCATTAACTAATCAAACATCCATTTCAAACCCAATGAAACCCATGTAATCATTGATAGAGAATATGTGAATTGCCCCCTACGTTTTGATGATTGTGTTCGTCCCGCTAATTTGCTCCCGATCGATATGATCGATTTTGATGTTATTTTGGGCATGGATTGGTTGGCTGTTCATAGGGCTACCCTTGATTGCAGTGCTAGAGATGTGATCTTTGGTAATGTTCATCATCCAGACTTTGTTTACCACGGTTCCCAACCTCTTAACTCTGTTAGGATCATCTCGGCTATGAAAGCCAGAACTTTGATTTCCCATGGTTGCCTTGGTTTTCTGGCATCCATTAAAGATACCTCTTTGGATGTTCCGAGCATTGAGAGTCTTCCTATCGTTCGTGATTTTGCCGATGTGTTTCCCGAAGAACTTCCTGGTCTTCCTCCAGCTAGGGAAGTTGAGTTTAGTATTGATCTCGTTCCAGGTGCTGAACCTATCTCCAAAGCTCCGTATCGCATGGCGCCCATTGAGCTAAAAGAGTTGAAGGAACAGTTGCAAGAACTCTTGGAGAATGGATTCATTCGACCAAGTGTCTCTCCTTGGGGTGCGCCTGTTTTATTTGTGAAGAAGAAGGATGGAAGCATGCGTCTTTGTATTGACTACCGTGAGCTTAACCGTATTACGATCCGAAATCGTTACCCTCTTCCGCGCATTGACGACTTATTTGATCAGCTACAAGGGGCGAAACATTTTTCTAAGATTGATTTGAGGTCCGGTTATCACCAGCTTCGGGTGAAGGAGCAGGATATTCCCAAAACTGCGTTTCGAACTCGTTACGGTCATTATGAATTTCTGGTTATGCCTTTTGGTGTGACCAACGCGCCTGCTGTTTTTATGGATCTTATGAATTGATTATTCCACGAGTACCTCGACAAGTTCGTTATTGTCTTCATTGATGACATCCTTGTGTATTCGAAATCTGAGGAGGAACATGAGCAGCATCTTCGAATTGTTTTGGAAATTCTTAGGCAGCAGAAGTTGTATGCAAAATTTTCTAAGTGCGAGTTTTGGTTGAGTCAAGTTGCTTTCCTTGGTCACATTGTATCTGCTGATGGTATCACCATGGATCCATAAAAGGTTGAGGCTATCACCAAGTGGCCGAGACCTACCAATGTGACAGAAGTTAGGAGTTTTCTGGGGCTTGCTGGTTACTACAGACGGTTTGTTGAGGGTTTCTCGCATTTGGCCTTGCCATTAACACAATTGATGAGGAAAGGAGAGAAGTTTGTTTGGACAGAAGAGCGGGAAAATAGTTTTGAAGAGGTGAAGAAGAGATTGGTGTCTGCTCCTATTTTGACTCTTCCATCAGGTTCTGGAGGTTTTCAGATATATAGTGACGCGTCAAAGAAAGGTTTGGGTTGTGTTCTTATGCTGCACGGGAAGGTTATTGCTTATGCTTCGAGGCAATTGAAACCCTATGAGGAGAATTACCCGACTCATGATTTAGAGTTAGCTGCTGTTGTTTTCGCGTTAAAGATCTGGCGGCATTATTTGTATGGTGAGTCATGTGATATCTTCACTGACCACAAATGTCTCAAGTATATCTTCACCCAGAAGGAACTTAACATGAGACAGAGATGGTGGTTAGAACTTCTGAAGGATTATGACACGAACATTCAGTATCATCCGGGTAAAGCTAATGTTGTTGCCGATGCTCTTAGTCGGAAATCTGGAATGATTGCCAGTTTGGAGGTAGAACCTCGTATTCTCAAAGACTTAGAACGTTTGGACATAGAGTTGTGTATTCGTCGCGATGTTGGTTATTGGGCTAATCTTAAGGTTGAGTCTAATCTTATCTTACGGATAAAGGAAGCTCAGAAGGATGATGGTGAGCTTTGGTCTGTGGTTCAGAATGTTGAAGAAGGTAAGCAGACAGAGTTCAGTGTAGATGATTCTGGCGTGGTGTGGTTTGAAGATCTTCTTTGTGTTCCAAATGATCCCGAGCTTCGTGAGGCTATTCTATCTGAGGCACATAGTTCCCCATTTACTATTCATCCTGGTTCCACCAAGATGTACGGGGATCTTAAGCAGCATTTTTGGTGGAGTGGTATGAAGCATGATGTAGCTTCTTTCGTGTCTAAGTGTTTAACTTGTCAGCAAGTCAAAATTGAGCATCAAAGGGCGAGTGGTTTGTTGCAGCCTTTAGAGATTCCGACATGGAAATGGGAAGAGATTTCTATGGATTTTGTATCAGGGTTACCTCTTACCAAAAGAAAGCATGATGCGATTAGGGTAGTTGTTGATCGACTAACCAAGTCTGCTCATTTCTTACCCATTCGTATGGATTACCGTGTTAGTAAGTTGGCAGAGATTTTTCGACAGGAGATTGTTAGACTTCATGGTATGCCGACAGCTATTATTTCAGACAGAGATCCGCGGTTTACTTCTCGTTTCTGGAAAGGGTTGCAGAATGCTTGGGGTGCACGTCTTAAGTTTAGTACGGCTTTTCGTCCGCAGACAGATGGTCAGTCAGAAAGGACCATCCAAACCTTGGAGGAAATATTGAGAGCGTGAACTTTAGAGTGGACAGGAAGTTGGGATGAGTATTTGTGCTTGGTGGAGTTTGCTTACAACAACAGTTGGCATGCGAGCATCCGAATGGCTCCATATGAGATGTTGTATGGGCGGAAGTGTAGAGCGCCAGTTTGTTGGAATGAAGTGGGTGAACGTCTTATTGAAGGTCCGGAAATTATTGAGATCACTAACGAAAAGGTGGATGTTGCTAGAGAGAAATTGAAAGAGGCTCATGCTCGTCAGAAGAGCTATGCAGATAAACATCGTTGCGACTTAGAGTTTCATGTTGGAGATCGTGTATTCCTTAAAGTATCGCCGTTTCGTGGGGTTAAACGTTTTGGGATCAAGGGCAAGCTTAGTCCTCGATTTATCGGACCATTTGAGATTCTTGAACGTATTGGAGAGGTTTCTTACCGTTTGGCTCTACCGCCTCAGTTATCGCATGTTCATAACGTTTTCCATGTATCTCTTCTGAGGGGATACCATTATCATCCTTTGCATGTGGTATCATATCCTTTTGATCAAATTCTGCCTGATATGTCTCTTCCGGAAGAGCCGGAAGCTATTTTGAATCATCAAGAGCGAGTTATGAGAAATAAAGTTATTTCGTTCGTAAAGATTCTTTGGAGGAATCACCCAGAGCGTGAGGCTACCTGGAAAACCGAGGAATCGATACGAGCTAGTTATCCGCATTTCGTATTTTAATCCGGTATGTCCTTGTTTGTTTTTTGTCCTATTTCATTTCCGTTTCTTTGCAAATTTCGAGGACAAATTTTTTTTAGAGGGGAAAAAGTTCTAATACCTAAAAATCCAAAATGTGCAAAATGACCAAAATACCCCTACAATTTTAAAAATTGATTAAAATGCATATAAATTACTAAATAGATTCCAAACCTTCGGGAATGAACTAGATATGAAGCCAAATAATTTTTGTGTCTACATTTTAACATTTAGAAATGTACAAAAATATAAAAAATATTTATTTAGGCCGGTTTATATTATTTACGTATTATTATTATTATTATTATTAATCGAAATTAAATCAAATAAATACAAGATAAATGCAAGTAAAATTAGGAAATTATCAAAATTAGTATTTGAGCTTAAATATACTTTCTTGGGCCAAAATATATGATCCCTTATCATATATACACGTTTTCTTATTTATTATATATATAAACACATATACCGAAACCCTAAGAACCCTTCACAAAAATTCGACCAGCCTTCGTACGATCTAGAGAAAATTCGTGGCTATTTTTCTGGTGTTCTACAACATGTGAGGAAGCTTAGAAAATTGTTTGGAGGTCGTAGGATTTGTTCGTTGATCGCTAGTGTTCTTGTTTTGTCGGATATAGCCTAACCGAGAGGTATAAATTCTATATATCCCTTTTACACGTTCGATCTATTGTGTGGTATTTTTATTATGTTCTTAAGATCATATAAGACCTAAATAAAATATAAAAATTGAACCATTCCAGCTATATAGTTTGTAATAATTTTTGAGAGCAAAAACGTATAAAGAAATCGATAACGAGCCACGCGATAATTCCAGGGGTTATAATTATTTATTTTGGACTCTATATGAATTACATGATCTGGGAAAAATAGTGGTTCAAATTGTAGAAGCTTAGATGGGTCGTAGTTAGTTTTGGTTATAATCGGATTATTGTATATCGAATAGAAGAAAATAAAAAGGAAAACCCTAGAATGATTTAGGGTTAGGGTTCGGTGCTTGAATCTAAACATTAATTGCACATTAATGATTGGTCATGATTGGTTGATGATTTAGAGGAACTAGGGTTTTGTTTTGCATATTAAAGGGGTTATACGATTTAAGAAAATAAATTAGAAGGGTTTGTTTTGTCAACTTTGAAACTTAAGGGTTATTTTTAAAATGTTAATTAGGTCAGTACATATGTATAAAAATTATAAGATGAGGTCCTTGTGTGTAAAATTTGCAAGATTATGATTTATTTGTTAATTTATGGTTCGAATTGGAATTAAATAAACTAAAGGGACTAATTGTGTAAATATATAAAACATGGGGTGTAATTCGTACCATATGTTAAAAATTGAGGGTATACTCTGTGATTTAGTAAATATGAGGGATTATGATGTAATTATGAATATAGTGAGGGTTAAATTGTAAATTATGTAACTATAAGGTTTATTCTGTAACTTTAATAACTAAAGCATGTAAATTGTAAATAATCAAACTTAAAGGACTAAAGTGTGATTCTGAATTCATTATGTGTTTTAAACTAGTGATTTGTAATAATTTCATTTAAAAAACCCTTAACTTTGATACAATTACATTTAAAAACCTAATTTATAGAAACTTGTCATAATTAACCCTGAATTATCAGAACTTGCTAAAATGTACCCTATGTCCATAATATGCTTAAATAAAGACTTAACCTAAATACTTAAATCTTTCTAAATGTGGAAACTTTCTAAAAATGGAAACTTACTAAATATGGAAACTTGCTAAAAATAGAAAGTTACTTAAAATGGAAAGGCAAGCTAAAATGAGCAATTAAGAAACAATTGTAATTCTCTTTTACTCCTTTAGGTGTGAAGAAGGAGAAGTCTTGATCCGTTCAGTTCTTTCTATTCTTGTTTGTTTTGCATTCGTAATAAGGTACAGATATTCTGCCCTTTTCAGTAAGGTGCCTTCGTTTTCTTTTGATTCGTTGATATTGATTCGTATTAGGATTTCCTAAGCCATTGCTATGTTCCCTATTCTTTGATCTCTTTGAATTTGATTAGATAAGTACCCTTTGCCATGAACCTTTGATAATTGGACTTAGACTATTTGGACCTTTGACTTTTGACCTTTCAGTTTGATACTCGAGCCAAGTTCGTTTCCTAGTCATGAAGGTAATGTGGCTGTGTCATTGATGCACCAATGGCATAACTTTAGTATGGTTGAGTGATGTTCCACACCGTCCCCATATTGTTCGTAACGTGCACATTATATTTATTATTGGCCTATATTATTGTTCGGGGGGGGGGGGGGGGGCGTATGGATGCATCCTAGGTTAGTGTTCGTATTAATGGATATTATATTGTTCGGTGATTGATGTTGTGTGCAATACACGTCCTTCACATTTGAGAGGACTCCCCTCTCTGGTTATTATATTTGGTTTGTTCGGGCTCGTGGGGGATTTCTGACCCTTTTATTTTTCTTTCTTTTCATTTCATTCTTATTATACTCTTTGCCTTGGACACATATGTCCCAATGCATTAAACTAAACATGTTCATTTCATTTGCTTTCGTTTCCGTTTGTTATATATATCTGTTCACTGGGCTTTTTAAGCTCAGCCGCATTTCTTTTCCTGCGGCAGGTATCTAAGCTAGAAGCTGGGATTTTGCTATGGGATTGAGAGTAGAGATTAGAAGAAGATTCTACCTTAGTTACTACCCTTATTTATGACATCTGTTAGACTGGATTTCATTTCGTCATTATTTCCTTTGGATTATTTATTATCATTTGAACTCATGTTGGTTTTAAGCCGTGTTGGCTGAATTTCTTTAATGAATTTGTTTAAGACTTCCGCTGTATATTATGTATGTTTGCTTTGATTTGACACCATAATGTGATGCTTCTACCCTTTTCGGGATGGGGTGTTACAATTATGATGGTAAGTCAGGATCGTTCGCTGGGATTTGTGTAGTGAATCGAATTGTAAGCTACTAGAAGTAAATTCCTTAACAAGTAATGAAAAATAGAATAATTCAAATGATTAAAACTACACTTGCTTAGACTAGTATACTACTCTTTGATAAGCATGATTGTGATAACTTTGGACAACATGTTGGTTATGATAATTAGTTTGGTGAACTAATCTATTGTTTCTACAAATTAAACCTTCGTCAAGATTTTAGTTCATAAAAACAAGCATTACGTTTAACCACTCAATTCAAGATCAATTCAAGGTTCATAAGTTGGTGTACCTTAAACACAAAAATCTACTTTTGCTTTATCAAATAGCTTAGGAAATGGTCAATACAAAAGGTAACCGATCATAGACAAAAGGTCACAATCGATAGTAAACTATTAGTCTTTCGACCCTTGAAATGGTTTACCATCAATCCTATTTTTGATAGACAAAAGCATTCTCATTACAACCACAATTAACTTTCTTTGTTTAATCACGAATAATGGGTAAAAACAATCAATCATAGACAAATGATTATAAATAGTTGAATAACAATAGTTCTTTCGACCCTTATGTGTAAATATATAAAACATGGGGTGTAATTCGTACCATATGTTAAAAATTGTGGGTATACTTTGTGATTTAGTAAATATGAGGGCTTATGATGTAATTATGAATATAGTGAGGGTTAAATTGTAAATTATGTAACTATAAGGTTTATTTTGTAACTTTAATAACTAAAGGGTGTAAATTGTAAATATTGAAACTTAAAGGACTAAAGTGTGATTCTGAATTCATTATATGTTTTAAACTAGTGATTTGTAATAATTTCATTTAAAAAACCCTTAACTTTGATACAATTACATTTAAAACCCTAATTTATAGAAACTTGTCATAATTAACCCTGAATTATCAGAACTTGCTAAAATGTACCCTATGTCCATAATATGCTTAAATAAAGACTTAACCTAAATACTTAAATCTTTCAAAATGTGGAAACTTTCTAAAAATAGAAACTTACTAAATATGGAAACCTGCTAAAAATAGAAAGTTACTTAAAATGGAAAGGCAAGCTAAAATGAGTAATTAAGAAACAATTGTAATTCTCTTCTACTCCTTTAGGTGTGAAGAAGGAGAAGTCTTGATCCGTTCAGTGCTTTCTATTATTTTTTGTTTTGCATTCGTAATAAGGTAGATATTCTGCCCTTTTCAGTAAGGTGCCTTCGTTTTCTTTTGATTCGTTGATATTGATTCGTATTAGGATTTCCTAAGCCATTGCTATGTTCCCTATTCTTTGATCTCTTTGAATTTGATTAGATAAGTACCCTTTGCCATGAACCTTTGATAATTGGACTTAGACTATTTGGACCTTTGACTTTTGACCTTTCAGTTTGATACCCGAGCTAAGTTCGTTTCCTAGCCATGAAGGTAATGTGGCTGTGTCATTGATGCACCAATGGCATAACTTTAGTGTGGTTGAGTGATGTTCCACACCGTCCCCATATTGTTCGTAACGTGCACATTATATTTATTATTGGCCTATATTATTGTTCGGGGGGGGGGGGGGGGGGGGGCGTATGGATGCATCCTAGGTTAGTGTTCGTATTAATGGATATTATATTGTTCGGTGATTGATGTTGTGTGCAATACACGTCCTTCATATTTGAGAGGACTCCCCTCTCTGGTTACTATATTTGGTTTGTTCGGGCTCGTGGGGGATTTTTAACCCTTTTATTTTTCTTTCATTTCATTTCATTCTGATTATACTCTTTGCCTTGGACACATATATCCCAATGCACTAAACTAAACATGTTGGTTTATTTGCTTTCGTTTCCGTTTGTTATATATATCTGTTCACTGGGCTTTTTAAGCTCAGCCGCATTTCTTTTCCTGCGGCAGGTATCTAAGCTAGAAGCTGGGATTTTGCTATGGGATTGAGAGTAGAGATTAGAAGAAGATTCTACCTTAGTTACTACCCTTATTTATGACATCTGTTAGACTGGATTTCATTTCGTCATTATTTCCTTTGGATTATTTATTATCATTTGAACTGATGTTGGTTTTAAGCCGTGTTGGCTGAATTTCTTTAATGAATTTGTTTAAGACTTCCGCTGTGTATTATGTATGTTTGCTTTGATTTGACACCATAATGTGATGCTTCTACCCTTGTCGGGTTGGGATGTTACAATTTATGGTATCAGAGCCCAGGTTTTGTGACCTGTAGTACATAAGTCATGGCCTGTGAATCATATGGACCCTAGGATTTGACCCTTAGGACTTAAGATTTGACTGGTGAGGATTTGGCTAGACATTAGGATTCTGTTTCGTCTTTCCATTCGTGCTTAATCTCCCTATCTTTGCTAACCATTTTCGAAATCGTTCAGATGGTGAATACGCGTTTTACCCAGTACACTGATGGACAGGATGCCCCAGATTTCGACGCCATGATAGCCGCTGCTTTGGCTAATGCTCTTCCTCAGATGGCGACCTAAATCACCAATGACATCAGAAATGGTGCGGGTTCATCAGGAGGTAATGGTGCTGGTTCATCAGGCGGTGGTGGTGGCGGTGCTCCACCTGCTGGTATTCATGTTTGGATCGAAAGGTTCAATAAGCTCAAACCTCTTTCTTTCCGGTCTGCTGCCACTCCCACAGAAGCAGAGGATTGGATCACTCATGTTGAGAAGCTGTTCAGAGTCTTGGGTTGTGCTGACGAATTCAAGACACGTTTGGCCACATTTAAGTTTGAGGGTGATGCGCTGAGTTGGTGGACAACGTATGTTCAGTCACAGGAAGAGGATTTTGTGGATACTTGCTCATGGGAAGATTTTTGTGGCATATTTTATAAGCAGTATATTCCGGTGTCTGAGCAGCAGAGGTACGAACGAGAGTATGGGACTATTAGTCAGTTGGATCGAGAGTCGTCTGGGGAGTTCATGCAGAGGTTTATGAGGTTGGCTAGTTTTGTTGGGCCATATATTACGGGTAATGCTCAGCGTCAGGCTAAGCACTTTAAGTGGGCATTGAAGAAGTGGTTATTGGATCGTATTGTGAACACTGAGTATGAGGATGTTGCTGCAGTTGCGAATGATGCCCGTAACATTAAGTTGTTGCATGCTGCTGAAGGAGGTTCGAATAAGAGAGACAGGGATGGAAATCGTGTGGACTTTAAGGGACAGGGTCGTCAGGACCAGAGGCGGGATCATAGGGGTCGTCAGGACCAGGGATATGAGCAGAGAGGTCGTCAGGACCGGGGATATGATCAGAGGCGCCAGGATTTCAAGAGTCAGGATCAGCGAACTTTTGGTAGGAATGGAAATGACCGGCAGGGTCAAGGCAGTAGCAACCCGCATCAGCTCAGAGATCAGTCGACTCGGGGTTCGCAGCAGAATTATCATTCGGGTTCTTCTGGTCAGAAGAAGTCTTTTGAGGCGTTACCTCCTCCTCCTCCTTGTACTACTTGTGGGAAGCCTCATTCCCGGGTTTGCTACAAGGCTACTGGTAGATGTTTCACTTGCGGCTCTACAACTCACAAGGTGAGGGATTGTCCACTGGAGAAGCGGATTGCACCAGTGAATTCGTCTAAGTCAGCTCCCACTTCAGGTCGTGTTTTTGCCACTACTCATGATCAGGCGGCGAACTCTTTAGGTACCATTACCGGTTTTCTTTACATTGGTGATCATATTGTTTTTGTATTATTTGATACCGGCGCCACGCATTCCATCATATCTAATTCGCTTGCCAATAAACTAAATATAACCCCAACTCCATTAACTAATCAAATATCCATTTCAAACCCAATGAAAACCCATGTAATCATTGATAGAGAATATGTGAATTGCCCCTTACGTTTTGATGATTGTGTTCATCCCGCTAATTTGCTCCCGATCGATATGATCGATTTTGACGTTATTTTAGGCATGGATTGGTTGGCTGTTCATAGGGCTACCCTTGATTGCAGTGCCAGAGATGTGATCTTTGGTAATGTTCATCAACCCGACTTTGTTTACCACGGTTCCCAACCTCTTAACTCTGTTAGGATCATCTCGGCTATGAAAGCCAGAACTTTGATTTCCCATGGTTGCCTTGGTTTTCTGGCATCCATTAAAGATACCTCTTTGGAAGTTTCGAGCATTGAGAGTCTTCCTATCGTTCGTGATTTTGCCGATGTGTTTCCCGAAGAACTTCCTGGTCTTCCTCCAGCTAGGGAAGTTGAGTTTAGTATTGATCTCGTTCCAGGTGCTGAACCTATCTCCAAAGCTCCGTATCGCATGGCGCCCATTGAGCTAAAAGAGTTGAAGGAACAGTTGCAAGAAATCTTGGAGAATGGATTCATTCGACCAAGTGTCTCTCCTTGGGGTGCGCCTGTTTTATTTGTGAAGAAGAAGGATGGAAGCATGCGTCTTTGTATTGACTACCGTGAGCTTAACCGTATTACGATCCGAAATCGTTACCCTCTTCCGCGCATTGACGACTTATTTGATCAGCTACAAGGGGCGAAACATTTTTCTAAGATTGATTTGAGGTCCGGTTATCACCAGCTTCGGGTGAAGGAGCAGGATATTCCCAAAACTGCGTTTCGAACTCGTTACGGTCATTATGAATTTCTGGTTATGCCTTTTGGTGTGACCAACGCGCCTGCTGTTTTTATGGATCTTATGAATCGATTATTCCACGAGTACCTCGACAAGTTCGTTATTGTCTTCATTGATGACATCCTTGTGTATTCGAAATCTGAGGAGGAACATGAGCAGCATCTTCGAATTGTTTTGGAAATTCTTAGGCAGTAGAAGTTGTATGCAAAATTTTCTAAGTGCGAGTTTTGGTTGAGTCAAGTTGCTTTCCTTGGTCACATTGTATCTGCTGATGGTATCACCATGGATCCATAAAAGGTTGTGGCTATCACCAAGTGGCCGAGACCTACCAATGTGACAGAAGTTAGGAGTTTTCTGGGGCTTGCTGGTTACTACAGACGGTTTGTTGAGGGTTTCTCGCGTTTGGCCTTGCCATTAACGCAATTGATGAGGAAAGGAGAGAAGTTTGTTTGGACAGAAGAGCGGGAAATAGTTTTGAAGAGCTGAAGAAGAGATTGGTGTCTGCTCGTATTTTGACTCTTCCATCAGGTTATGGAGGTTTTCAGATATATAGTGACGCGTCAAAGAAAGGTTTGGGTTGTGTTCTTATGCAGCACGGGAAGGTTATTGCTTATGCTTCGAGGCAATTGAAACCCTATGAGGAGAATTACCCGACTCATGATTTAGAGTTAGCTGCTGTTGTTTTTGCGTTAAAGATCTGGCGGAATTATTTGTATGGCGAGTCATGTGATATCATCACTGACCACAAGAGTCTCAAGTATATCTTCACCCAGAAGGAACTTAACATGAGACAGAGACGGTGGTTAGAACTTCTGAAGGATTATGACACGAACATTCAGTATCATCCGGGTAAAGCTAATGTTGTTGCCGATGCTCTTAGTCGGAAATCTGGAATGATTGCCAGTTTGGAGGTAGAACCTCGTATTCTCAAAGACTTAGAACGTTTGGACATAGAGTTGTGTATTCGTCGCGATGTTGGTTATTGGGCTAATCTTAAGGTTGAGTCTAATCTTATCTTACGGATAAAGGAAGCTCAGAAGGATGATGGTGAGCTTTGGTCTGGGGTTAAGATTGTTGAAGAAGGTAAGCAGACAGAATTCAGTGTAGATGATTCTGGCGTGGTGTAGTTTGAAGATCGTCTTTGTGTTCCAAATGATCCCGAGCTTCGTGAGGCTATTCTATCTGAGGCACATAGTTCCCCATTCACTATTCATCCTGGTTCCACCAAGATGTACAGGGATCTTAAGCAGCATTTTTTGTGGAGTGGTATGAAGCATGATGTAGCTTCTTTCATTTCTAAGTGTTTAACTTGTCAGCAAGTCAAAATTGAGCATCAAAGGGTGAGTGGTTTGTTGCAGCCTTTAGAGATTCCGACATGGAAATGGGAAGAGATTTCTATGGATTTTGTATCAGGGTTACCTCTTAACAAAAGAAAGCATGATGCGATTTGGGTAGTTGTTGACCGACTAACCAAGTCTGCTCATTTCTAACCCATTCGTATGGATTACTGTGTCAGTAAGTTGGCAGAGATTTTTCGACAGGAGATTGTTAGACTTCATGGTATGCCGACAGCTATTATTTCAGACAGAGATCCGCGGTTTACTTCTCGTTTCTGGAAAGGGTTGCAGAATGCTTGGGGTACACATCTTAAGTTTAGTACGGCTTTTCATCCGCAGACAGATGGTCAGTCAGAAAGGACCATCCAAACCTTGGAGGACATGTTGAGAGCGTGTACTTTAGAGTAGACAGGAAGTTGGGATGAGTATTTGTGCTTGGTGGAGTTTGCTTACAACAACAGTTGGCATGCGAGCATCCGAATGGCTCCATATGAGATGTTGTATGGGCGGAAGTGTAGAGCGCCAGTTTGTTGGAATGAAGTGGGTGAACGTCTTATTGAAGGTCCGGAAGTTATTGAGAGCACTAACGAACAGATGGATGTTGCTAGAGAGAAATTGAAAGAGGCTCGTGCTCGTCAGAAGAGCTATGCAGATAAACATCGTCGCGACTTAGAGTTTCATGTTGGAGATCGTGTATTCCTTAAAGTATCGCCGTTTCGTGGGGTTAAACGTTTTGGGATCAAGGGCAAGCTTAGTCCTCGATTTATCGGACCATTTGAGATTCTTGAACGTATTGGAGAGGTTTCTTACCGTTTGGCTCTACCGCCTCAGTTATCGCATGTTCATAACGTTTTCCATGTATCTCTTCTGAGGGGATACAATTATCATCCTTTTCATGTGGTATCATATCCTTTTGATCAAATTCTGCCTGATATGTCTCTTCCGGAAGAGCCGGAAGCTATTTTGAATCATCAAGAGCGAGTTATGAGAAATAAAGTTATTCCGTTCGTAAAGATTCTTTGGAGGAATCACCCAGAGCGTGAGGCTACCTGGAAAACCGAGGAATCGATACGAGCTAGTTATCCGCATTTCGTATTTTAATCCAGTATGTCCTTGTTTGTTTTTTGTCCTATTTCATTTCCGTTTCTTTGCAAATTTCGAGGACGAATTTTTTTTAGAGGGGAAGAAGTTCTAATACCTAAAAATCCAAAATGTGCAAAATGACCAAAATACCCCTACAATTTTAAAAATTGATTAAAATGCATATAAATTACTAAATAGATTCCAAACCTTCGGGAATGAACTAGATATGAAGCCAAATAATTTTTGTGTCTACATTTTAACATTTAGAAATGTACAAAAATATAAAAATATTTATTTAGGCCGGTTTATATTATTTATGTATTATTATTATTATTATTATTATTAATCGAAATTAAATCAAATAAATACAAGATAAATGCATGTAAAATTAGGAAATTATCAAAATTAGTATTTGAGCTTAAATATACTTTCTTGGGCCAAAATATATGATCCCTTATCATATATACACGTTTTCTTATTTATTATATATATAAACACATATACCGAAACCCTAAGAACCCTTCACAAAAATTCGACCAGCCTTCGTACGATCTAGAGAAAATTCGTGGCTATTTTTCTGGTGTTCTACAACATGTGAGGAAGCTTAGAAAATTGTTTGGAGGTCGTAGGATTTGTTCGTTGATCGCTAGTGTTCTTGTTTTGTCGGATATAGCCTAACCGAGAGGTATAAATTCTATATATCCCTTTTACACGTTCGATCTATTGTGTGGTATTTTTATTATGTTCTTAAGATCATATAAGACGTAAATAAATATAAAAATGAACCATGCTAGCTATATAGTTTGTAATAATTTTTGAGAGCAAAAACGTATAAAGAAATCGATAACGAGCCACGCGATATTTCCAGGGGTTATAATTATTTATTTTGGACTCTATATGAATTACATGATCTGGGAAAAATAGTGGTTCAAATTGTAGAAGCTTAGATGGGTCGTAGTTAGTTTTGGTTATAATCGGATTATTGTATATCGAATAAAGAAAATAAAAAGGAAAATCCCTAGAATGATTTAGGGTTAGGGTTCGGTGCTTGAATCTAAACATTAATTGCACATTAATGATTGGTCATGATTGGTTGATGATTTAGAGGAACTAGGGTTTTGTTTTGCATATTAAAGGGGTTATACGATTTAAGAAAATAAATTAGAAGGGTTTGTTTTGTCAACTTTGAAACTTAAGGTTTATTTTTAAAATGTTAATTAGGTCAGTACATATGTATAAAAATTATAAGATGAGGTCCTTATGTGTAAAATTTGCAAGATTATGATTTATTTGTTAATTTATGGTTCGAATTGGAATTAAATAAACTAAAGGGACTAATTGTGTAAATATATAAAACATGGGGTGTAATTCGTACCATATGTTAAAAATTGAGGGTATACTCTGTGATTTAGTAAATATGAGGGTTATGATGTAATTATGAATATAGTGAGGGTTAAATTGTAAATTATGTAACTATAAGGTTTATTCTGTAACTTTAATAACTAAAGCATGTAAATTGTAAATAATCAAACTTAAAGGACTAAAGTGTGATTCTGAATTCATTATGTGTTTTAAACTAGTGATTTGTAATAATTTCATTTAAAAAACCCTTAACTTTGATACAATTACATTTAAAAACCTAATTTATAGAAACTTGTCATAATTAACCCTGAATTATCAGAACTTGCTAAAATGTACCCTATGTCCATAATATGCTTAAATAAAGACTTAACCTAAATACTTAAATCTTTCTAAATGTGGAAACTTTTAAAAATGGAAACTTACTAAATATGGAAACCTGCTAAAAATAGAAAGTTACTTAAAATGGAAAGGCAAGCTAAAATGAGCAATTAAGAAACAATTGTAATTCTCTTTTACTCCTTTAGGTGTGAAGAAGGAGAAGTCTTGATCCGTTCAGTGCTTTCTATTCTTGTTTGTTTTGCATTCGTAATAAGGTACAGATATTCTGCCCTTTTCAGTAAGGTGCCTTCGTTTTCTTTTGATTCGTTGATATTGATTCGTATTAGGATTTCCTAAGCCATTGCTATGTTCCCTATTCTTTGATCTCTTTGAATTTGATTAGATAAGTACCCTTTGCCATGAACCTTTGATAATTGGACTTAGACTATTTGGACCTTTGACTTTTGACCTTTCAGTTTGATACCGAGCCAAGTTCGTTTCCTAGCCATGAAGGTAATGTGGCTGTGTCATTGATGCACCAATGGCATAACTTTAGTATGGTTGAGTGATGTTCCACACCGTCCCCATATTGTTCGTAACGTGCAACATTATATTTATTATTGGCCTATATTATTGTTCGGGGGGGGGGGGGGGGGGCGTATGGATGCATCCTAGGTTAGTGTTCATATTAATGGATATTATATTGTTGGTGATTGATGTTGTGTGCAATACACGTCCTTCACATTTGAGAGGACTCCCCTCTCTGGTTATTATATTTGGTTTGTTCGGGCTCGTGGGGGATTTCTGACCCTTTTATTTTTCTTTCTTTTCATTTCATTCTTATTATACTCTTTGCCTTGGACACATATGTCCCAATGCATTAAACTAAACATGTTCATTTCATTTGCTTTCGTTTCCGTTTGTTTATATATATCTGTTCACTGGGCTTTTTAAGCTCAGCCGCATTTCTTTTCCTGCGGCAGGTATCTAAGCTAGAAGCTGGGATTTTGCTATGGGATTGAGAGTAGAGATTAGAAGAAGATTCTACCTTAGTTACTACCCTTATTTATGACATCTGTTAGACTGGATTTCATTTCGTCATTATTTCCTTTGGATTATTTATTATCATTTGAACTCATGTTGGTTTTAAGCCGTGTTGCTGAATTTCTTTAATGAATTTGTTTAAGACTTCCGCTGTGTATTATGTATGTTTGCTTTGATTTGACACCATAATGTGATGCTTCTACCCTTTTCGGGATGGGGTGTTACAATTATGATGGTAAGTCGGATCGTTCGCTGGGATTTGTGTAGTGAATCGAATTGTAAGCTACTAGAAGTAAATTCCTTAACAAGTAATGAAAATAGAATAATTCAAATGATTAAAACTACACTTGCTTAGACTAGTATACTACTCTTTGATAAGCATGATTGTGATAACTTTGGACAACATGTTGGTTATGATAATTAGTTTGGTGAACTAATCTATTGTTTCTACAAATTAAACCTTCATCAAGATTTTAGTTCATAAAAACAAGCATTACGTTTAACCACTCAATTCAAGATCAATTCAAGGTTCATAAGTTGGTGTACCTTAAACACAAAAATCTACTTTTGCTTTATCAAATAGCTTAGGAAATGGTCAATACAAAAGGTAACCGATCATAGACAAAAGGTCACAATCGATAGTAAACTATTAGTCTTTCGACCCTTGAAATGGTTTACCATCAATCCTATTTTTGATAGACAAAAGCATTCTCATTACAACCACAATTAACTTTCTTTGTTTAATCACGAATAATGGGTAAAAACAATCAATCATAGACAAATGATTATAAATAGTTGAATAACAATAGTTCTTTCGACCCTTAAGATAATTAGCAACTAGTTAAACTTGATTCAACAAATGTCACTACGAAACTCAATCACGATTGGATCTTAGAATCAACTTGAAATTGAATTAAAACATGTCATCACAATCATACGCAAATCAATAAGTAATACACATCATCTAAGCAAGTGCACAAAGGCACTAGCCACTCATAGCAAACATGAACATAATCTCAGAACTTTGAACATTAGAAACCATAATTGAAAGTCTTACAATGATTGGAAAATAGATTACAAGTGATAAGGTAATGGTACCCAAAGTATTGATGTTGACTTCTTGATGTTTTGACCTCCAATTGTTGACTTCTTGAACTTCCAAAGCCTCCTGAACTTCTAGGACGAATTAGGACTTCTAAGAGAGTATCTTGATGATTAATATGAGAATGGTATATGAAATTGGTGAAAAGATTATGTGAATGGTTGTAAGATTGTGTTTCACACTCTCCACAAAGGCCTCTATTTATACTCATCACAAGCCTAGGGTCATTAATGGTTCAACTTGGCCTCCAAGGAGTTTAGAAGAGCCTAGAATCGTTGGCTTAAGGATAGGAGTCTTATTGATGAAGTTTTCGAAAATCAGGCACCATCCAACCGATCGGTATTGTGTCCAACCGATCGGTTGGTCTTCAAAATTAGCCTCCATCCGAATCGGTTGCGGGCAGCCTTCGATCGGATGGAGCACTGCTTCTTTCTCTTTTTGTGGACTCTCGTTGTTTGGCTTGTTCCTTCCTTTTAGTCCTTGGTTCTTCATCCAAACTTGATCTTTTCATTATCTTGGGGCTTGTCAACTTGAATACTTGAATCTTCATTCTTTGAAATGCCTTTTTGATTGGATCTTGACAAGAAAATCCTTGCACTATCATAAATATTTCCTTCTTCCTCATTTTTGCATCTTTTTATTCCTTTTTCCTATTTTTGGTCACATATATTTTGCAAACACACTTTGGTACGATTTAGTAACAAAAGCATATAAATATAACCAAATAACTTGTATAAAAACATGAATAACGCTACTAAAAACATGCACAATTTGAGCGTTATCATATTCCCCCACACTTAAACTTTGCTTGCCCTCAAGCAAATTGAGCAATAAAAACAATTATCCACATGGTACACAGATATGTTTAAAAAGATTTGATGCAAATCTATCAAGTACGGGTACAAGTTAGATTCATCATTTTAAGCTTTTATGGTTGAAGCATCGAGATGTTTGACAATACCCAAATGATTTTCTTGCTTGATATACATTACTAAACACCTCACGAAAGGAAATGAAATATAATTCACTCAAAACACTCATTTTTATGGTTGGTGGAGTATATAAGAGAAATCACACTCATTTGCTCAGTCATGATTTAAATATTACCATAGGCTTGTACAAGAAACAAAACTACACCGAAATTGCGTGAGCACCAAGTATAGATATCAAAGAGGGCTTTTATTCGGGTTTAAGGTTTCAAGGGTTAAATTAGACTTATGTGAAACTATCTTATGCAAAACATAATAGATCGCTAACAACGAATTCTCGCATCACCAAATAACGGATGGTCACTAGGGTATATCTTCGATCGCTGACGCGCTATTCTCATAACGGATGGTCACTAAAATACACACTAGATCGCTAGCAACGTTATCTAATTCCTCAAGAAATCGGATGGTCACTACATGTCCATACACTTGATAATTTCACAAAGTCAAAAGGGTAGGGATAAGGCATGGGATATGTTTTAGAAAAGGTTGAAAGTAACAAATATACAAACTAGTCAAAGTCTACTGCCCAGATGTTACTAGCTATTTCGAACCGCTATCATGCATTCTTGAAAAACTCCACACTTGATTGCACTATACATTATTTCATAGCTCATTGGCTATTTTTGTCACCTTATTGTTGCGATGACTTTTTTTTTTTTTTTTTTTTTTTTTTTTTTTTTTTTTGAACAGGAACTTGTCATCTTATAGTTGCGTTGATTTCATTTGGATAACTACTTTTGGAGTTTGCAACTTTCTTCGTACTTTCATGATTTCCCATATAACATCCATCTTGCCAAATAGCTAGCAACCAACCAAGACTTGACTAAAGGTAAGGCTAGGCTAAAGTGTAAAATCTTTTTGTATTTTTCTGGATTTTATCAAAAGAAAAAGATAGGCTCAGAGGGTGTAACTAGGGGTATCTAGCGTTAAAGATAAACGCTAACAAAAGGGTTCATACTGGTGGTTAACTAGTCAATGCAACTAGCTAAATATCAATTTGGAAGTCTTATTTGGGTTAAATCCTAAGGTTGCCTCTTATCACGCATATATACTTATATCACAAATGAAAAAGTGATCTCACAACGGTCTCGTAATGATTTACAAGCACAAGTTCTAGAATAAATAAAATCACCGGCACACTCATAGCAAAAAAATTCAAGCATAAAAGATGTATGCTATATACGAAACAGGCTTAAATCCTCACATTATAGTGAAAAGGGCTATAATATGTGCTAGCTAATGTTATCGATCCCAGAATGGATTGCAATATTAATCGGGACACATCTCAATTTTTCAAAAGTTACAGGTTTTACCAGTGGATAGATCCAGTTACTCTAATATATAATCCTTAAAATGACAAAGAACTAGATCACAAGGGCAAACAAAATTTAAAATTTAGCTCGGAATTTACAATTTATCCTTATTTTCCTATTCATCCCCCCCCACACTTAAGTTAAGCATTGTCCTCAATGTGATAAACGAAAGGAATGAAAATAGGGAAATAAGAGAATAAACCATATTTTCTTGCTCCAGAATATTTTTCGATCCAAGTGTCCATACTTTGTAATCATTACCTGTAGTAATCTTAAAACAAAAGAAACACACGAAATATGTCTATGTTTTATTAAAAGTTAGTGATACACCCCCACACTTAAGTTCAACTAAGGGATTAGAGAAACTTTGGGGTTTAATCACTTGAAAATAAAAATTAAAATGAAAATTAAAAAGCAGCAAACACACGGGTTGCCTCTCGAGAAGTGCTTGTTTTATTAACGAGTCATCAGCCTGACTTAAACTTCCTTCTTGCTACATTGGTGTAATTTTTGGTTTCTTCTTTGAGACTTTTGGAACATACACCACGTTTCCTATCACTATTCCTTCTCCAGTGTCATCTATGTTCTCCAATTTTATTCTTTCCCATGGTCTAGGAAGAACATCATAGATACAACCAAATTCTTCGGCCCAAGGAGTGTTTTTCTTATAATCGGACGGAAAGGGTGCCATGAATGTTATTGCTTCATAGTCTGATTCAGGCGGAATCTCTTTGATAGAAATCTCGTTCATTTGCTCCTTATCATAGTACAATTTAATTCGGTGACCATTAATAATGAAACTTCCACCTTGTTTGTCATGTAATTCAACATACCCAGATGGAAATCCATGTTTCACTATATATGGGCCAAACCATTTTGGTTTTAGCTTAGGTGCTTTGAACTTGTATTTCATATTAAAAAGCAGAACTTTGTCTCCAGCTTTGAATTCTTTCCGGATTCTAAGTTTTCTGTCATGATACGCTTTGGTTCTAGCTTTGTAGAGCTTGGAGTTCTCGTAAGCTTGGAGTCTTAGTTCATCGAGTTCATGCAATTGCAAAAATCTCTTCTCTTCAGCTATTTTGAGATCAGGGTTACAGCTTCTGAGTGCCCAGTAAGCGCGATGTTCGATTTCGAACGGCAAATGACATGTTTTTCCATACAACAGTCTGTATGGTGTTGTACCAATTGGAGTTTTATAAGCCGTACGAAATGCCCACAGAGCATCATCGAGTTTTCTTGAACAAACGGCAGGATTGTCTTTGACCCTTTTTTCAAGTATTCTTTTTAGGGCTCTGTTGGTATTTTCGACTTGACCACTGGTCTGAGGGTGATAAGCTGTGGCAAAACGATGATGTACTCCATATCGTTTCATAATTTTCTCCATTTCTTTGTTACAGAAATGGGTTCCTCGATCACTTGTTAAAGCTTTAGGAATTCCATAACGAGCAAAAAGCTTTTTGAGAAAATTGACAACAACTCGTGCATCATTTGTGGGTAGAGCTTCTACTTTAGCCCATTTGGAACGTAATCAATAGCAATGAGAATATATTCGTATTTGTGCGATTTAGGAAAGGGTCCCATAAAATCGATTCCCCAAATATTGAATATTTCACAGACTTGAATGCTCTTTTGAGGCATTTCATCTCTACGAGAAAGACTACCGGATTTTTGGCAAGCATCGCAGTTTTGAACAAGAGTATGAGCTTCTTTGAAAATAGTCGGCCAATAGAATCCAGCATCAAAAACTTTTTTAGCTGTGGTGGAAGGACCATAGTGTCCCCTAGTCGGGCCATGATGGCATTCATCAAGAATTCTTCTTGTTTCAGAACCAGAAACACATCTTCTTATCATTCCATTGGGACACATCTTGAAAAGATAGGGCTCTTCCCAATAGTAGTGTTTTAGTTCTGAAAAGAATTTACTTCGTTGGGCATGAGTTAATCCTTTTTTGAGAATTCCTCCAACGAGGTAATTTGCATAATCAGCAAACCATGGAATTTCTTTTTCATCGACTGTATCAACAGTCATGAGAGATTCATCAGGAAAATAATCATCAATCTCGTCTTCCTTTAACTCTTCCAAGTTCGGATTCTCAAGACGAGACAAATGATCAGCAGCTAGATTTTCTGCTCCTTTTTTATCTTTGATTTCGATGTCAAATTCTTGGTGTAGCAAAATCCATCGGATAAGACACGGTTTTGCATCTTGTTTTGCAAACAGATATTTGAGCACTGAATGATCATTGAACACAATTGTTTTCGAAAGCACAAGATAAGATCTGAATTTATCGAAAGCAAAAACAACGGCTATCAATTCTTTCTCCATAACCGTATAATTTTGTTGCGCATTGTTGAGTGTTTTGCTAGCGAAGTATATAGGACAAAAATGTTTTCCTTCACGTTGTCCTAATACAGCTCCAACCGCAAAATCGCTTGCGTCGCACATGAGCTCGAATGGTAGTGACCAATTAGGTGAAACCATAATGGGTGCACTAGTCAGTTGGGTTTTCAATGTTTCGAATGCCTTCATGCAATCTGCATTGAAGTCAAAAATAGAATCTTTTTCTAGAAGTTTCGTCATTGGACGAGATATTTTGGAAAATTCCTTAATGAAACGACGGTAGAAACCGGCATGTCCTATAAAACTTCTAACGGCTTTAACGTTTGTTGGAGGTGGTAATTTGGTGATAACATCGATTTTTGCTTTGTCAACCTCCATTCCTGCACTGGAAATTTTGTGTCCTAGCACAATTCCTTCAGTCACCATGAAATGGCATTTTTCCCAGTTGAGAACAAGATGTGCAGCTTCGCATCTTTCGAGCATTTTGTCGAGATTAGAAAGACAAGCTTCAAATGAGCTTCCAAAAACTGAAAAGTCATCCATGAAAACTTCCATCGATGTTTCAAGCATGTCTTGGATATAGCAATCATACATCTCTGAAAAGTCGCAGGTGCATTACACAAACCAAAAGGCATACGCCGATAAGCGTAAGTTCCAAAGGGACATGTGAATGTAGTCTTTTCTTGATCAACATGATCAATGGGAATTTGGAAATATCCTGAAAAACCATCAAGGAAACAAAAGTACTCGTTCCCTGCTAATCTCTCAAGCATTTGATCCATGAACGGTAAAGGAAAATGATCTTTTCTGGTGGCTTTGTTTAATTTTCTGTAATCAATACATACTCGCCATCCTGTGACAGTTCTAGTAGGAACTAATTCATTCCGTTCGTTAGTCACAACAGTCATTCCTCCTTTTTTCGGAACACAGTGAACTGGACTCACCCAAGGACTATCCTCGATGGGGTAAATGGTACCGGCATCAAAAAGTTTGATGATTTCTTTTTTAACAACTTCTTTCATTTTGGGATTAAGTCGACGTTGTCTTTCTACAACGGGTTTCGAAATTGATTTTGTGTCTACAAAAATCAGGACTGATTCCTGGGATATCAGATGTTTTCCACACAAAAGCTCTTTTATGCTTCTTGAGAACAGAAATGAGGCATTCTTTTTCCTTATCTTTGAGCAACGAAGATATGACTACTGGAAGAAGTGATTTATCCTCCAAGTATGCGTACTCAAGATTTTCAGGAAGTGCTTTCAGCTCAAGATCAGTTGATGGTTCTTGAAGAGATGTTTTGATTCTCAATTGATCATTAAAAGTGATTTCCTCAAAATCTTCTTCTATTTCTCCTTCTTCAACTTCTGTTTCTTCTTCTTCAAACTTTACTTCCATAAAATCAGCAAATTCTTTATCAAAGTTTGTTTCACTAATTTTTTCTGAAGTATTCATGAATGGATCCGAATCGACAAGTATTGCATCCAATTCCTCCTCAGTGACTTCATCGATTACATCAATGTTGAAACAAGTGTCATCACTAGAATATGGATATTGCATCGCTTTATCGATTAAAAAGGTAATTCGATCATCTCCAACTCCAAGATTGAGTTCTTTTCCTTTTACTTTGATGATTGCATCAGCGGTGTTTAGGAAAGGTCTTTCTAAAATAAGAGGTACTCTACTATCTTCCTCCATTTCTAAGATCACAAAATCCACGGGAAAAATGAATTTACCTACTTGGACAAGCATATTCTCAGCAATTCCAACAGGATATTGGTAAGAATGTTTTGCTAATCGAATCCTCATCCTTGTAGGTTTCAAAGTAGTGATGGAAAGTTTAGAATACAACGAATAGGGCATCAAATTGATACTTGCACCTTAATCGGCTAAAGCATCACATGTGATGTTGTTTCCTAACGTGCATGGAATCAGAAAACTTCCGGGATCTCCCAGTTTGTGTGGAATTTTGTTTTGAACAATAGCTGAACATTCTTCATTCAGAAAGGTAGCGGATATTTTCTCCAACTTGTTTTTGTTATTAGGAAGTTCTTTAAAAAATTTCCCATAATTGGGCATTCCAGCTAAAACTTCAACGAGGGGAACATTGAGTCTAACCTCTTTGATTATTTCAACAAACTTCTTGTAACGTTCTTCTATTTTTTCTTTCTTAAGGCTTTGAGGATATGGAATTTTTGGTGTATACGCCTTAACTGGTGGGATGGGTTTGGGTGGTGTTTTTGTGGTATTTTCCTTCTCGGCTTCTTCAACTTCATCCTCACTATCATCATTGATGATCGTGGTATCATTTGGATTGGGTGGTGGATCATAAGAAAGACCACTTCTTGTGAATACACATTGATATGCTCATTTCGAGTCTGTGGTGGACGATAAGTTTTATCGTTCGATCCAGATGATGTTGGCTTAGGGTTGGTTTGGGTATTACTTGGCAACGAACCAGATGGTCGGGAAGAAATTTGATCAAAAAGTCTACCAAATTTGTTTTCAAGATCTTGAATAGATGCTTGATGATTTTTCTGACCTTGCTCAACTTTGGTTTTGAGATTGAAAAATTGGTTCTTGACGAACTCATTGGTTGATTTTTGAGCAGTTACGAATTCTCTCATCATTTTCTCAAAATCGGATTCTTCCGTTTTTTTTATCAGAGGTTTGTGGATTTTGATTGTCTACTCGTGGTTGAGAATCACGGTTGTTATCCCTTGGTTGGCGATCTTACCAATTTACAGAATTTCGTCCGTAATAATTTCCACGATAACCGCCTCCACGGTATCCTCCTTGGACATAATTGGCTTCTCCTTCTTTGGGTTGGTCCATTGGTTGGTCGTCACATTCTGATGATGGGTGATTACCTCCACAGTTGTTACAACCGTCTCGCATTTCTTTCATTTCTCCTTTAAGATCTTTGTATTGCGAGTCGATTTTGGAAGTCAATGTTTCCATTTTCTCCATGAGTTTAGAGGTATCGGAACTTTCAGCAAAAGCAACGGTTTTTCGTAAGGGTTTGGTTTTGGCATCTTTTGACCAGTCGAGTTTGAGAAGAACTCGGTCTTCTAGCAATTGGTATGCCTGGTTTGGAGTCTTATAAAGAAAAATTCCTCCAGCATCAAGAATTCCTTGAGATGCTTCATCTAGTCCATGGTAGAAGATTTGGATAATGGTTCCTCGTCCTAAACCATGTCCATGACAACTACGAAGCAAATCTTTCATACGAAGCCAGGCTTCGACGAGTGATTCATTAGGGTTTTGTGTGAAAGCACGAATTTCTCCCATGAGTCGGTCAAACATGGCAGGTGGAAAGAATCGGCTTACAAAAGCTTGCCTCATCTCCTCCCAAGTATTGATAGTTCCTGGGGTTAATTCATTATACCACACTTTTGCGTCTCCAGCAAGTGATGATGGAAAAAGTTTGAGTTTAATGGCATCCACATTGGTGTCGCTATATCGGAACATGCCACAAATTTTGATGAATTCGGCAATGTGTTTGTGAGGATCGGCCCTCGAACGGCCATCGAATTGACGGTCTTTGATCATAGAAAGATGGTGACCTTTCACGATGAAATTGTCACGTAGGTTGACGGTAACAATAGCAGCTCCAGGAGTGGGTGCTACGGTTCGGTTGACTTCCCACATGGGTCTATCGTCAGCCATGGGAAAAGGTTGATCAGTAAATGGGTTATAAACGACTTTGGCTTCAAAAAGGTTATCAAACGGTGGGTTTCGTAATCTTGGTACATGATTGGCAAATGGAACAAATGGTTTTCTTTTTCTTCTTGGTCTTCGGACTAAACGTTCGGGATCTGAAAATGGTGAAATTGGTTCTATTCCGGTTGATCGAGTGTTCATACAATTCCCAAGAGAATCGAGGCAATGTCTAAACACACGAGCGAAGAATGGAAACAATTTGAAAAATCAAGGCTAAGGATCCGATCGGATGGAATGGAATACCGATCGGATGAAGCTCTCGGTAAATTTTTAATCTTTGAATCTGATCAGTTTGGAATGAATACCAATCGGATGGTTGTCTCGGTAAATTTGAAAAATGGGCAACCGAACGGATGAATGGAATACCGATCGGATGGTCAGCTCGGAAAACTTTTTTTTATTAAAACGAACTATGAACTTCTAAAACCTACAAAAACACGATCAAAATCCTCGACAACGGTGCCAAAAACTTGATGTGTCGTGTGTGAGTACATGTTTTAAATTTATAAAGGTCGAATTACCGAATCTAGAAATGGCACATATGAGCAAGTGAACTCGTCTGTTATAGCAAGATTATGATGGTAAGTCAGGATCGTTCGCAGGGATTTGTGTAGTGAATCGAATTGTAAGCTACTAGAAGTAAATTCCTTAACAAGTAATGAAAAATAGAATAATTCAAATGATTAAAACTACACTTGCTTAGACTAGTATACTACTCTTTGATAAGCATGATTGTGATAACTTTGTACAACATGTTGGTTATGATAATTAGTTTGGTGAACTAATCTATTGTTTCTACAAATTAAACCTTCGTCAAGATTTTAGTTCATAAAAACAAGCATTACGTTTAACCACTCAATTCAAGATCAATTCAAGCACTACTAGAAAAAAGGCCTTTAATGACGCCGAAATTATGACACACGCATTTTATTGACAAGCAAAAGTGTGTGTCATAAAAAAACTGTCATAATTTATACAATTTGAAAGACTTATGAAACGCAATTATTAGAGTCATAGAAAAATGTACCGGAACACGGGATACACTTTCTTTGCGTGTCATCCTTAAGTGTCGTTCCCTGTGACTATATAATGATTCATTTTAGGGTTTCACTCACAATTTCACACACTTAAATACTCTCTCTCTCTATTGTATGCCGCCATCACCATCAACACCATAACCACCACGAGCATCGTCTTCAGCCGCCACTCTCCAGCTACCAGCCACCGCTGCCGCCATCACCATCAACACCATAATGATTCATTTTAAGGTTTTCTATTTGTGTTTCATATATATTTTCATGTTTTTTTTATAGATCCATATATTTTTCTAAACTTTTGAAATGTTGTAACAATTTTTTTTGTAGATCTGTTGGTGCCGTTGCAGGAATCCGCCACTGCCGCCCTTTCACCGCTGAAAATGTACGATTTAATTTTTTAAAATTTGTTGTTAAGATTGTCGTATATGGTTTTTGTGGTTGAATTTGTTTGTTTTGTGTTGTAGTGTTTGGATTTGGATTTGTTTAATTATTTTGATAAGCTTTGGTTTATGTTGGAATTAATTGCTTCAATGTTTAATGTGTTTGCTGTAATGTACGTAGGTGAAAAGTGTTAGGGAGACTATGATTCAGATGATTGAGGCGTGGAAGGCGATTCCTGATGTCTCCGAGGAGGAGGTGTTGACTCGGCCAGCAATTTGTCTTAATCATCCGAATAATAATCTAGTGAAGTAAGATTATTATTTTTGGCTTAAATAATAATAATTATGTAGGGATATATATGATGATGTTGGTCGTAAGATGAGGGTGTCTTAACTATGTTGAAACTGAAAAACAGGTTTTATAGGATGACTAGGAATTATTGTTCATAGTGTCTCAAATGATAGACCCGCATAGGATATATGTATACAAGATGAGTATAACAGGTTTATACATTTGCTTTAGTAGATATCTTGGTCACTTAATGGATTAACTGGTTAAATTCCTGTTAAAAACTGGTTTGGCACTGCAGTCCCACGCCTAATTGTCAACCAAGTTTATTTGAGTTTGTGTTAATTTTGAAAAAAAACTATAAGCTTAAAACGAAGAAATTTTAAGATTGAAAAAATAGAAAAACACCGTTTCGAAGATGTTTTAAACATGAACCGGACTTGCCAAAAACCATTTTAATAGAAATAATTTTGAACTGGAAACAATATTTATTAACCAATCCATAATAGAAATAATTTATGGGTTTTACACATGCTGTTACAGGACCCATTTGTGTGCAAGGTTGGTTATGTCTACAGCTACATCTGGACATAATGTTGAAGCAATAAGGGCAAATACAATTAGAAAATAAAAGTCAAAAACAGTTGTCCTTAATTGTAGCGCAAACAACTATTCATTCGCATTTTGTTAGATATAAAAACTTTGCCCACGGCATGGCATCATCACTGTTTGTGCCGACTGATGCTCACTTTAGATATATGCATGTTCGGAGTGATCTTAGCAGTATCTTTGTTAAAGTGATAATCGAATGAAATTCATTGTTTTTACTACGAAGTAGAAGTTTGTCGCTCTTTTTGTATGAGTAAATAGGAATATGCTAATGTTACAGTTTTGAAGACAAATCCATTGAAGTGGATGTCTTTCGGCCCAAACATTAAGATGTCACTTCCAAGCTTTAGGTAAACTTGTCAGTTTCGATTGTTTTGTAATTTCAATCAACATGGTTTGTATGAAAACTGAAAACAGCTTATACATTTTATTGTTATGATATTGTAGTGGCCATACAAAGGATAAACCTCAGCTTCTCAAGTACTTATGTTGCCAATTTCTTGTAATACATATATTGAATTATTGATCACAGATGGACTGCAATTACTCAGCTTGCTCACCATGGGATGATCTTCGTGCCAATTGGATATACTTTTAGAGCTGACATGTTCGAAATGGAGAAGGCGAAAGGTGGAAGTCCATATGGTGCAGGTACTTATGCAGGGGATGGGTCAAGACAACCATCTGAGCTCGAGTTGCAGCTAGCTTTCCATCATTGCTACCGTCGCCAAGAAACTCAAGGGAAGCCCGTGATGTGCATCTAACTCACTGAAACAATGTCAAGCTAGATACAATTAGGTTACCTGTTACTAACTTGTGGTTGTATGAAACACATTGTTTTGTTTTGATATATATGAAATTCGCTCTTTTGCTATTTGTGTATTTATTTGTATTATGAGATTAACTGTTATTTAATGTGTGGATATTAGTAATTTTATAAAAAATATATTTTTTTTAAAAAAAATTTGAACCATGACACGCAAAAAAGGTATCATAAAAGTGTGTCGTAAAAGGGTGTCATAAATTCATGACGCGCGAAATGCGTGTCATAAAGCTTTATGATGGGTCGATCAATGACACCAAAAAGCGCGTCATCTGACCCCTTTTATGACACGCAATGCGCGTCATTAAAGGCCTTTTTTCTAGTAGTGAAGGTTCATAAGTTGGTGTACCTTAAACACAAAAATCTACTTTTGCTTTATCAAATAGCTTAGGAAATGGTCAATACAAAAGGTAACCGATCATAGACAAAAGGTCACAATCGATAGTAAACTATAAATCTTTCGACCCTTGAAATGGTTTATCATCAATCCTATTTTTGATAGACAAAAGCATTCTCATTACAACCACAATTAACTTTCTTTGTTTAATTAAGAATAATGGGTAAAAACAATCATTCATAGACAAATGATTATAACTAGTTGAATAACAATAGTTCTTTCGACCCTTAAGATAATTAGCAACTAATTAAACTTGATTCAACAAATGTCACTACGAAACTTAATCACGATTGGATCTTAGAATCAACTTGAAATTGAATTAAAACATGTCATCACAATCATACGCAAATCAATAAGTATTACACATCATCTAAGCAAGTGCACAAAGGCACTAGCCACTCATAGCAAACATGAACATAATCTCAGAACTTTGAACATTAGAAACCATAATTGAAAGTCTTACAATGATTGGAAAAAGATTACAAATGATAAGGTAATGATACCCAAAGTATTGATGTTGACTTCTTGATGTTTTGACCTCCAATTGTTGACTTCTTGAAATTCCAAAGCCTCTTGAACTTCTAGGACGAATTAGGACTTCTAAGAGAGTATCTTGATGATTGATATGAGAATGGTATATGAAATTGGTGAAAAGATTATGTGAATGGTTGTAAGATTGTGTTTCACACTCTCCACAAAGGCCTCTATTTATACTCATCACAAGCCTAGGGTCATTAATGGTTCAACTTGGCCTCCAAGGAGTTTAGAAGAGCCTAGAATCGTTGGCTTAAGGATAGTAGTCTTAGTGATGAAGTTTTGGGAAATCAGGCACCATCCAACCGATCGGTATTGTGTCCAACCGATCGGTTGGTCTTCAAAATTAGCCTCCATCCGAAGGTTGCGGGCAACCTCCGATCGGATGGAGCACTGCTTCTTTCTCTTTTTGTGGACTCTCGTTGTTTGGCTTGTTCCTTCCTTTTGGTCCTTGGTTCTTCATCGAAACTTGATCTTTTCATTATCTTGTGGCTTGTCAACTGGAATATTTGAATATTCATTCTTTGAAATGCCTTTTTGATTGGATCTTGACAAGAAAATCCTTGCACTATCATAAATATTTCCTTCTTCCTCATTTTTGCATCTTTTTCTTCCTTTTTCCTGTTTTTGGTCACATATACTTTGCAAACACACTTTGGTACTGTAACACCCCAACCCGACAAGGGCAAAGATGTCACAAATATATGGCTTCATATCAGAACAAACATAACATTCAATAATAAAACAGCGGAAGTCTTAACATTAAATCCAAAATAAGTCAACATGACTTATATCAAATGCAAGACAGAAATAACTGAAGAACAAAATCCAATATTCAAATGCCTAAACAATGGCATAACAAAATAAATAGAAATCCAGATGGTAAAGCTAAAATCACTAAGGTCAAAACTCCAAATCAGATTGCTCTCATCCCAAAGCTAAAACCCAGCTTTCTAGCTTAAGTACCTGCCGCAGGAAAAGAAATGCGGCTGAGCTACGAGAGCTCAGTGAACAGATATATAGGTAAACAGAAACGGTAACAGATAGCAGTACAGAACAAATCAGGAATACAGATTATACAGATACAGAATCAAAATGAAAGAATAGGAAAGGAAATAAGGAACAAGAAAAGAATGAAAAAGAGATAATGAAACAAATCAGGTTTAGGGAAAACAGAAATTCATCACGAGCCCAGATAACAGATAATATAATATAACAAACCTGTGTAGAGTGGCCAACTCCCAGATAATGTGAGTGACGTGTATCGCACACACCATCAGTCACCAGATATAATCATAACATATAACATAAACATAAACAGATATCAGATAACAGATAACAGATAACAGAATCAGAACTAGGATGCATCCATGCGCCCCCGGTGGCCAGAAACTCCTTAACACACCAGATAAAATAAATCAGGGACGGAACAGGTCATCACTCTCCTGCCCTAGAGTCATGTCAAAGGTGCATCAATGACGTGGACATGAAACCCTCATGCCTAGTGATTGGCTCGGATATCAAACTGTAGGTCAGAGGTCAGAGGTCAAATGAACTAACAAAATCAGAAGGTCATATCTTAAGGGTACATGGCAAAAAGGTTCATGTTAAAGTCCAGAATATCAAAGGTTCAATTCAGAGTTTTAAGCAAAGGTTCAGAAATGGAAAATCATAGCAGAAGGTTCAAACAAAGATTCAAGATAACAGATTACAACAGAGATACACAAACAGAGGGGAACATAGCAATGGTATAGGGAATCCTAATAAGGAAAATGAAATACTGAGAGAAAAGGGAAAGAAACACCCTTACTGAAATAGGGCAGAATATCTGTACCTTATTAGCACAGCAGAAATCAAACAAACAGACAAACACAGAACAATGCTCAGGACTTCTCCTTCTTCACACCTAAGGAAGAGGAAGACAGAATTACTAAAGTTCCTTATTCAGATTATTCCTTTTAGTTTATCTCATCATTTTATGTAAGTTCCCATAATTAGTAGGTTTCCAGATTTATCAGACATTATCATTTCAGATTAGGTTTAACCCTTATTCAGAGATTATTATGGAACAACAGTACATTTTATCAAGTTACAGAAGTTTAGGGTTTTAAATGACAATTATACAAAGTTTAGGGTTTTAAATGTAACTTCATTAATTCAAAGGTCTTAAGTGAAAAATACTTTAAGTTACAGAATTATATACTCATTTTATTCAGAATTACATTTTATTCCCTTAAGTTTCACAATTTACAGATTACACCCCTTAGTTACATAATTTACAAAACCAACCTTATAATTACATATTTTACAAATTAAACCCTACAATATCCATAATTACCAACCAAGCATATTATATTTCAAAATTTCAGAATATACCATCAGAAGTCAGTACTTTACATATTTGACCCCTCAGAATTCAGAATTTACATATTTTGCCCTTTAAGTTTACAAAACATATATATTAAATCATAATTTCATAACAATTTCATAATTAGCCCAAAAATCCTCAAAATTACACAACAACCTTTTTATATTAGTATTAACACAAAACAACTTCAGAATTTCAGATTTACACTTTTGGTCCCTCATTTTTAATTACTTCCAATTCGTAACCCTAAATTCCCATTAATTCATTATTATGCAAAATTTACACTTAGGACCCCAAAGTTATATTTTTCCCAAATTCTTACAGATGTATATGATCTTACAAAAATATCCCAAAAGTTTCAAAGTTGGCAAAACAGGTCCTTATACATTTTATTCCAAATCGGTAAGGCTTTTTATAAACAATTACCAACCCTACTATTCACCAATCATTGAACCATCATTAAATCATCCTTAAAACACATTAAATGATCAGATATTCATCCAAGAAATCAAACCCTAGAAGCCACGATTTCCTTTTATTTTATTTCTTTATTTTTCTAAAATCCGGTTTTATCAATAATTAACCACGTTAATTTTAGGCCTCTAAAAATAAAAACCATATTTTTCCCAGATCATATTACTTATAAGGAACCCACGAAAAATAGTGAGCATGCCCAGAAAATTCGTTTAACATATATTGCATATTTACGTATGTTTTAGAGATTAAAATTACAACGACTTGATTTAGGCCACCATAATTCGATCTATCATTTTTCCCAGGTCTATTACATCATAAGAGGTCTAAATAAAGTAGCCATCAAGCCCAGAAATTCGGATTTCATATTATTGTAATTTACGTGTTCTTTAGCCATAATATTTTCATACGCATAGAATTAGCATGCATGGATCGATTTACATATTTTATATGAGTTATATAACATCTAAATATCACTGGAAAAATGCCATATTAATTTTAACACGTTTGGTTTAGTCGCAAGAATTATTACCTTGATTTAGAGCAAATCGACAAGAAAACAAGAACAAGAACAAACCAAGGAGAAAACGCAGCAACTCTTAATTTTCCTAGCTCCCTTGCACCTCCAATAACACCAGAAAATTTCTTGTTCAAACCCAGAATTCGTACAGAAGCTTGGTCGAATTTTTTTAGATTGCTAGGGTTTAGGAATGTTTAGTCGGTTTGTTTTTTTTTGAGGATAAAATAAAGAGATATGTTTTAACTTATGAGAACCGAATTTAGGGGGGGCAAGGACCAGAATTTCGGCCCAAAGAATCAAGAAAAATATTTGTGTTGATTTACTTAATCTTCTTTTATTTTATTTGACATATTTTCTAATTATAAGAATTAAAACATTATATTTATTAAATTTGTATAATTTCGGAATTATATATATAAATGTGTAAGTTAATTTTTTTTGAACATTTAAAATGATGTAACATTGTCCCAGAAATTATTTTGTTTCAGATATAGTTCGATTTCAGATGTTTTGGAATTATTTCGGAATTCTATAAGTTGTTTTATAAGGTTTTATATTATCAGGGGTAATTTGGTAATTTTATGCGTTATCTGAATTTCAGGTATTACAGGTACGATTTAGTAACAAAAGCATATAAATATAACCAAATAACATGTATAAAAACATGAATAACGCTACTAAAAACGTGCAGAATTTGAGCGTTATCAAGCACAAAATAGATCTAATGCAATGCTCTAATTATCTAATTCGAATAGTCCAATATTTGATTATATATCGACATAACCTTATAATATTACAGGTTCCAAAATCCAGATTATGAGCCATGTATTGATTCATTATATATGTACAATAAAGATCCAATTCTCACGCAACCAAACTGATTTAAAAAATCCATATAACATTCTAGTCGACCCATTTGGACATCATGAATATGCATGCAAAATTTCTATGCTATATGCCACACAAGACACCTAGGATACACCCTATTAATCGACATGTACATTCTATTATTTCATGCTTTTGTTTCCAAATTTGAAGTTTACAATGGTGCTCGAATTAAGGTTAATAGACTAGGTTCATACGCTCATAATACTAATTTGAATAACAACACCACCCCTATGTCGACTTGTATATAGGCATTATTTCATGAGATACATATTTTATCACTTTATGCGACCTCATCCAAATTTAGAGTATATATTAATGATTAAAACACCCATTTCTAATCCAGAATAGTAACCACATGAGACCCCATATTAACCCCTATTCAACCTAGTTCCCACTAGTTCGACACACCCAACACAAACCAAAACAAGCACTCAACAAATGACCTAACCTAACTGAACAAACCCTAATCTTCCCATGCATTTCGACCCAGCTTTTTAGACCTATTTATGGCTTACACTTCGACATATAACTGGCCAAACACAAACAGATTTTACAAGCCACAAACAATAAAGGTGTTCACATAGAATCATAACCGATACACCCTCCTGAAACACATACATTTACACCTAGGTTTTCATTTAAACATGCTTCATTAATGATCATTAATTAGACATTTTTAGGGCTGGGATTAGGGTCATAAATATATCGAGATGGGGCTGCTAACGAGTCACCAAAACAGTCCCAAAACTCGCCACAGAACAGAATACAAAGGCGCTTAGATTCATAATTATATGTGACTCTCATTCCTGATTTAGAGTGTTATATAAGTGGTTAATCCAAAGCTTACATACCAGATCCATATGCTCCAAATACTGATTTCGAATAGCCACAAAACCCTCATGTCGACTTATATTGATTTATCTTTTCATGCATACACATTCTATTACTTTATGTGCTCTTATAAACCTTTATTTAGTATATATCTTTGATTGATTAAATCTTGTTTTAGGTTACAACATTCTGCGTTTCATGTGTTCATGTCAAGAGAAAACAAGATCAAATGTGATACCTTGGTGTCGAATGAAACATGAACAAAATGAGGACGAAAGAACTGGAAATTGACCCACAAGAACACCTCACACCAAAGCCTCTTTCGAACAGAATTTAACCACGATCAAGCTACCCTTGCACCTGCTACCACACGATCAAAACACCCTCCTGATAACACCCTTGTGCGCCTCTTGACACCTCCTTTGAAACACTTTTACTCGAATAGATGGAAGAAAGAACTAATGCTGCCACCAGGATTTGTTTTAAGGTTTTTATGAGTTTGTATTTGTGTTTATTTTTCGGTTGGGAAAAATGAGGGGAGATATTAAAGGAGTAGGCTGATTCAAATGGGATGAAGATGGACTAAGTTTCATCATTTCAAATTTTACAATAGTTCTAGACTTTTCTATATAATAAGTTGTGTACAAACTTTTAAATCTTTTGGATCCTATATGGAACATACTAGGCGTGTAATATTATTACTTAAATTGCCATGAACATCGATTTATATGATACTTAGATTATGGCTTATATCTTTTGTAATTCACATGGTATAACTTCTAGTTAAATTTGCTGGTGTTCGGGTTCAAGTTCAAATTAACCACGGATTTAGGAACCATGCTTTAGGGTTTTATAAAGTTAGTGTGCCATTGTAGATGTCATATGGTGAGGTGCACACTAACTTAGTATTCAAGCACTAGTTGATGTAGATAAACCACTAACATCAATCTTCAAATGTGATCGTGGTAGGATCCTCGATTCTATTCCAATAAGCTCTAATACTAGTGCTAATGATTCTTGCACTAACCAATATACAACAAATGAATAAAACTACTACTATTTTTTTCTCTATTTTTTTAAACTAATATATACAAATAACTCATCCCCCCACTTGAGAAGAATCATATATGAGGAATGTGGGGGGTCTTCAATGATATTTAGATTTATGTCTTCAATGTAAGCGTAATTCCCGAGTTTCTCTACCCAAACCTCAAAAACGGCGACTTCCCAATCATAAACTAAGACTACACGGTAGGCTAAGGTGAATAGGTGTAACGAAACAATATTGATAAGGGTATGAAATGAAAAGAATGGCTCGGAAGGGTGTATCTAGGGGTATCTTACACTAAAGTTGAGTGCAACAAAAGGGTTTTAACATGGGGGTCAAAGAGTCGAGGTGACTAATCGATAAACGCACACAATTATATATCGGCACACTCAATATTTGGTGGATTTGAGGTAAATAAGGGGAAACAGAAAGGCTAAATCTCACTATGGAAATCAAGGGTTATAGTGTGCTTGGCTAAGGTCTATTCTAGTTAGGTTAAGAAAAACATGTCAAAATTTTAAAAATGTCATAAATTTTCAAAATAAACTAGAAAAATGAGGGCAAACAAGTTCAAGTTATAATTCTACTCCCGTCCCCCCACTTGAAATGTACAAAGTCCCTTTTGTACTAAATATGAAATAAAGATGAGGTAAAAGTAGAATTGGAACGAGAACTTCCTTGGAATTTGGTCCAAAATAAAAGAAGGATCACGTTGAATAAACATGCCTTCGTCTTCCCTCCATGAGCAAACTTCAATTCCCTGAAATCACGACACTACCAACAATAATAAATCTAAAATAAAAACAAACAAAAACCTAACTCACTTTCGTAGGAATCACGGTTGCATTTAGCGTATGCAACAAGCCTTTTAAACCACTCGGTGTCCCGAGTGGACGAGTGAAGTCTCGTGAGGGTTTATAGGGAACACACCTACAAAGTTCATTTAAAACTAATACAAGGTTATGGTGGATAAGATTAAAAATTAAATTTGGTTACAGGACAGGTTACGGCGTAAACTCATTCATGAGTTACGCCATAATAGTTTAAACCTAGGAATCAAGATAGCAGAGGTTCCAGAAATCAAGAAAGCACTAGGAAGAATGAGGAAGAGACTTCTTCCAAGGCAATGGTGGCTATTGATGGACTTACATTTGATTAGAGCTTTATGGCTGAGGAGGAAGCACCTACAGAGATGGCACTGATGGCTTTCTCTGACTCTGAGGTACATATAGTTAAAGCTTGTTCAAAATTATGTTTAGCTTTAAAAGATTATGAAACTCTCAAAAAGTAGTATGATGATCAAAGAATAGAGCTTAACCAATCTAATTATAATTTAGCAAATCATAAGGGAGGTTTAGCTGTGTTAGAAGAACAAATTGTTTTCTATTAAAAGAATGAAATTGTATTCACTAAGGATATTGCCGTCTTGAAAAGAGATTTTATGTTTAAAGACATAGAAATTAATGAGCTTAAAAGAGAACTAGAAAAGATTAAGCTAGATAAAGACAGCATTGAAGTGAATATAGAGAGATTTGCTGGAACAACTAAAAGCATAGAAAAGATTGTAGAGTGTCAGCTTACTAATAACTTTAAGAAAGGTCTAGGTTATAAGTCTATTGCACCACCTTATAGAGGGGCACATCCAACCCAAGGTATTAATTTGGCACATACTGGTTTAGAGGAATTTCGAGAGCCTAAGTGTGAATATGGACATAAGACCAGTGAGAGTGCTAGTGTAGAGAAGTCTGATTAGATTAAGGAATCTTTTGAGAGTGCTAGTGACACCTCATTGGTTGAGGAGAATGTGTCTGAAGTTATGGCAGAAAAAAAAAACTGTTGTTCCTACTGCTACTAAAATAGAAGTTGAAAAACCAGTTAGGAAACAAGTTAGATATGCAAAGATGTATAAATCACAAAACAGGTCACAAAGTCCTAGGGGTAACCAGAGAAATTGGAATAACTTGTAGTCCAAACAACTAGGAAGTGATTTTATCATGTACAATAAAGCATGTTTTACTTGTGGCAGTTTTTATCATGTTCAGGCTAATTGTAACTACCACCAAAGGGAAAGGGTGGTAAATGGGAATTCTAGGGTGAAAACAAATGGCTTTGCTAAATATAATCACCCTAATGCTCAAAGAAACATGGCTCCTAAAGCAGTGTTAATGAGAACTGTCCTTAGACCATTTAATACTGTTAGGCATGTTAGTTTTGCTTACCCCAAATCAACAGTTTCAAGTGCTAAACCAACATCATGTTTTTCTAAATCAGCACAAACTGTTTTTAGGCCCTTTCATAAGAAAACAGCATGAACAAACAAAAGGTTTAGCTAAACAGTTCATATTGCTAGACCAAGAGTTAATACTGCTAGGCCAGTAGTTAGAACTGTTAGGCCAAATTCTCATGTGGTAAATGCTGTCAAGGCAAATGGGGCTAATGCTGTAAAGGCCTCAGCATGTTAGGAATTGAGTCCCACCAAACCCAATTGTGCATCAATTATCATGAAGAAATATAACTACATTGATGCACGAGGCAGATCCAAGTCAGTAATGGCTTGGGTCCCTAAAGGAAACTAATTTCCTTTATTTTATGTTCAGGAACATCCACAAGATGATGAAGAAGATCAAGGATATTCAGATAGTGGATGCTCTAGGCACATGACAGGGAACATGTCTTACCTCTCAAATTTCAAAGCTTTTTATGGAGGATATGTTGCCTTTGGGGGAGGAGCAAGAGGTGGTAAAATTACTGGTAAAGGTATAATTAAAACCGGTAAACTTGATTTTGAAGATGTGTACTTTGTGCAGGAACTTAAGTTTAATCTTTTTAGTTTCTCACAGATGTGTGACAAAAAAAACATAGTTCTTTTTACTGAGACTGAATGTCTTGACCTGTCTCCTGATTTTAAGTTACCTGATGAAAGTCATGTATTACTTAAAATTCTTAGAAAGGGCAACATGTACAGTGTTGATATAAAGAAAACTGTTCCTAAAGAGAATCTAACTTGTCTTGTTGCAAAGGCCATATTGGATGAATCAATGCTTTGGCATAGGAGACTTGGTTATGTAAATTTTAAAACCATCAATAATATTGTAAACGATGGTTTGGTAAGAGGTTTACCTCAAAAACGTTTTGAAGATGACCAAACTTGTGTTGCCTGTCTTAAGGGAAAACAACATAGAGCTTCTTGTAAGCCCAAGTCTCAAAACTCTATTACTCAACCATTATTCATGCTTCATATGGACTTGTTTGGTCCTACATCTGTGAGTAGATTAGTGCATAAGAAGTACTGTCTTGTGGTCACTGATGATTATAGCAGGTTTACATGGGTTTTCTTTTTTGGAACTAAGTATGAAACCAGTAACATTCTTAAGAGTTTTATAACAGAAATAGAAAACCTAGTTGATAAGAAAGTAAAAATCATCAGGTGTGACAATGGGACAGAGTTTAAAAATAGAGTTATGAATGAATTTTGTGAAGAAAAAGGTATTAAGAGGGAATTTAGTGTAGCTAGAACTCCTAAGCAGAATGGTGTTGCTGAAAGGAGGAATAGGACACTGATAGAGGCTGCTAGGACCATGTTAGCTGACTCTAAGCTACCTGTTTCATTTTGGGCTGAAGCAGTTAATACTGCTTGTTATGTGCAGAACAGGGTTTTATTGGTCAAACCTCACAACAAGACTCCTTATGAACTATTTAGAGGTAGAACACCTGCTCTAAGTTTCATGAGACCATTTGGATGTCATGTTACTATCCTTAATACCTTATATTATTTGGGAAAGTTTGATGGAAAGTCAGATGAGGGTTTCTTTGTTGGTTACTCTACACATAGTAAAGCTTTTAGGGTATACAACATAAGAACTAGGAAGGTAGAAGAAAACCTTCATGTTGAATTTTTGGAGAATAAGTCTAATATTGCAGGTGAAGGTCCAAAATGGTTGTTTGATCTTGATGCTCTACCAAAATCTATGAACTATGTACCAGTTGTTGCAGGTACAAATACTAATGATTTTGCAGGTTCAGAAGCCAATATTGATACAGGTGAATCTAGCATGGAGAAAGAGACTGGTCAAGATCACATTTTGATGCCAATTTAGAAAGATGGTTCTCTTTATGATTCACTTTCAAAGAATGATGATCTATTAAATTCTATTGATGCTGATGGTAAAGAAAGTGGAGTTGATGATCAAGAGTAAGAGGTACCTGAAAACAATACTAATGATGATGGTACTGCTTGGCCAAATGATGGTACTGCTGAGCCGAAAGATAGTACTGGTGGACCAAATATTTATACTGTTGATCCAACAGTTCATCCTGCTCCACAGACTAATTTTTTTGATGATTTTGAAGTAGACTTGAAAATATTCCTATCACATATGAAGCTCCATCAACTCCCCATACAAGAGTTCACAGAGATCATTCACTTGATCTTGTGATTGGTGATATCTAATCTGGAGTAAAGACAAGGAGACAAGTCAAGTCTACAAATGAACAAGAACAAGGATTTATCAGTGCAATATATGAAGGAAAAACTCATGAAGACCTTTATACTTGTTTATTTGTCTGTTTCTTATCTCAGGAAGAACCCAAGAAGATTTCAAAAGCTCTTAGTGACCCATCTTAAGTAGAAGCCATGTAAGAGGAGCTTTTACAGTTCAGGCTTCAAAATGTGTGGGTTCTGGTTGATTTATCTAATGGAAAGTGGGCAATTGGTACTAAATGGGAGTTCAAAAACAAGAAGGATGAGAGAGGCATTGTCATCAGGAACAAAGCAAGGCTAGTTGCACAGGGATATACTCAAGAAGAGGGTATAGATTATGATGAAGTGTTTGCACCTGTAGCAAGGATTGAGACAATAAGGCTATTTTTAGCTTATGCTTCTTTCATGGGATTCATGGTTTATCAAATGGATGTGAAGTGTAAAACCCAAAAATTCTAAAATGTGTTAAAAGACCAAAATGCCCTACAATCTAAAACTCTGTCATAACAAGTCCTTAATGCACCGAATTGATCCCGAATCTTTGTAAACAAATAACATGCGAAGCAATACAACACTAAAGCACCTAAATAATATTGTGACACCTTTAAAATGTCATTTGGGCACCTTAAAATTTTATTTGGCCGATTATATATAAAAGAATACAAATTAAATCCTTTACAAATTATAAAAGCATGATAACTTGGAAGATTATAAATCAAATTATATAGATTGATCCTATCCTTATTTGGGCCGAAAATCTTGCCCTATTCCCTCTCCAAAATCTCGGCATTCCATAATATATTCAGCTCCATATTTTTCTCCTCCACAAAGCATAAAACCGAATATCACAAAACTAGCAAACCCTAATTCTCTAAAACCAAAAGTGTCGGCTCTTCTTGTGTGCTGCTGCTGTCGAGCCCTAAACCCCACCAAAGGAGGTTTGATTTTGATCCTAATTGGTGTCTCATCCATCCTAAGGAAAGGGGAGAAACCTTCGTGTAGTGTTTGATCTCTTGTTTCCCGTGTTCTTCGTGGTCTACGAGGGTATGGTATCTCTTTTGCTCAATCCTTCTTCATGTTTTTGTAGCCTAATCGAATGAAAAATCACACAACATGTCACATGAAATCATAAAAGTAAGAAACCCTAAAAACCCTAGTAACATGGATCGACTGAATTTGTTTTGACTATTAATTCGATTTGAATGTGTTTAAAGCTGTTATAAATCAACTTAAATATGTTTTGGGCTCACCTAAAGTCGTTTGGGGTCGAAAATTAATGAACGGGATGAAGAAACCCTAAGTATATATATGATTCTGTGATAACTGTTTTTGATCTGGAACTTGGCTCGACTTTAACCGGCTATAAATAAATGATGTGAACGGGTATTGTAATGTTTTTTAAGTCTAAAACTAAGTTCAATGAAGTGGCTACCTGGAGAAATTTATTTTGTAATTTTTAGAGGCCTGTAAGGCTACTTTTTTATTTTTAGAAAATTATGTGTCTGTGTCTGGTCGCATTTGTAAAGTCTGGAAAAATAGTCCGGGTTTTTCATTTATCATTTTCAAACCATAACGAATTAGGATGTTTCCTTTTAGCTGAGTAATACATCACATGTTGGCTATTTACTGGAATTTTTGTAGAATTTTATAAATTTTATACACTGGGAAAGAAGATAAAAAATGGTCGGGTGTTTTTAATTAATCCGGTTCTGGAACAGGTTGGGAAAAAGGATTTTTAGTTCGTATCTAGACAACTTAATAAAATCTGGAAAAATTACATAAAATACTCAAGACCCTGGGGAACGTCTGTGAATTTTTATAGATTTTATTTCGAATATTTAATATGGTTTGCAAAGTATTTAAAACGAGTCCAGTTAATACATAAAAACTGTCAAGACATGTAAAAAGGGTGTGAATTGTTATTTTCCTAAGCAAAGGGTTATAAATTGTGAATCGTGAAACTTGAGGGTATAATTCGTATAATAAGTTAATTTGAAGGTACACTCTGTAATCTTGGAAAATAAAATGCGTGATGTGTTAATAAATTAATGAGAGGGGTTAAAATGTAAACTAAGTAAATCTAGGGCTTCATTTTGTAACTTTGATAAGTAAAGGGGTATAAAGTGTAAATTATGAAACCTAAAGGACTAAAAGAGTAACTTGATGAATCTAAAAGCTAAAATGGAAAGTTACTTAAAAAGGAAGGGTTTGTAATTCTTGTCTACCCCTCTAGGTGTGAAGAAAGAGAGGTCCTGATCCACTCTGTGTCATCCATTTCTGATTTGTGTTTGCTTCTGGAATAAGGTACAGATATTCTGACCTTCTCTGTAAGGTTTCCTGTGATCTCTTTCATGTTCTGATCTGTATAGCCTCTGATTGATACTTGAGACTTGACCTTCTGATAATGAACTTCTGCATTGATCTCTTGTCTTGAATTCTGATATGAACCCTGATGTGAACCCTAATATGATACTTGACATTTGATACCTTGCTATGAATCCTTTGCCTTGAACCTTTGACCTAGTATATGAACCTAGACTGTGAAGCCTTTAATTTCTGACCTGGAAAATGATTTGAGAAAAGCTATTTAAAAATGAAGTTTACAAATGTGATACAATACTCTTTTGATTGGGATTTTACTAACTTGTATGAAAACTATTTTAAAAGACTATCTGCATGAGAAACCATTTTAAAAGATCATTTTATGAACTCTACTTTGAAGGATTATTTTTATGAAGACCGTTAATAAAGATTATTTAAAATGGACTCTTAATTAGAAACCCTTTTTAAATGAACTGTTACTGACCTGATGATTATTGACCACCTGATATTGACCGGCTGATATTGACCTGCGGATGTTGAACCTTCTGATATGACAACCTGATTATGATGTGAACCTTTGACATGTGACCCTTGATCCCAGTTTGATACCCGAGCCAAATTTGTGACCCTAGCCTTGAAGGTAACATGGCCGTGTCTGTGATGCACCACTGGCATGACTAGTGTGTAGCCCTAGTGATTTGGTTACACCGTCCCCATCTTGATTCTGATATGTGCACAGTCCTGTTATTATGGCCAATATGATTTGTTCTTGGGGGGCGAATGGATGCATCCTAGTCTTGTTCTGGTTCTGATATATCTGGTATGTCTGGTGACTGGTACTGTGTGCAATACATGCCTTTCACAACCCTGGGAGCTTGCAACTCCAACCCTGGAGGTATCCCCTCAACCCTGTCTTGGTATGCTGAGGTCACCCCTCCATACACCCTGGTATGTGATTTGATATGATATGTTTCTGGGCTCGTGGTGGATTACATTCCTAAACCTTTACTCTCTCTCTTTGTACCTTTACTTATCTATTTCATTATGCTATATCTGTTCTTTTCCCTTTTACTTCCATCTCTGTTTGCTTTCGTTTCCGTTTATTATATATCTGTTCACTGGGCTTTGTAAGCTCAGCCGTACGTTTTCTTTTCATGTACGGCAGGTTTTAGTTGAAAGCTGGGTTGTTATTAGAGAGGACCTTGGACTTAGAAGACCTTGCTAGTTAAATTGGATTGGAGATGATTAGAAGAGTTATATTCAGACTTAGTGATTATTGTATATCTCATTGTAGCCTTGTAATATCAGATTTTTGTTTGTAACCCTTGGAATCCTATTGTATTATTTATGTCATATGCTTGTGTTTGTTCTGATAAGAATCCGTATCTGTGACACCTTTGCCCTTGTCGGGTTTGGGTGTTACAATTATGGTATCAGAGAACAGGCTGCGACTTGTAATACATTTACCCTTGACCTGTGAAGTTTGGACCACTAGGTTTCCACTGTAGGCGCTCATAAGATAACCTGTAAGAATTGCTCTCGGATTTCCCCTGTAGGAACATGAGTTATGACTAGTAAGGATCTAGGTTGACATTTGGAATCAGTTTGATGTTCCTGTTATGCTTATGCTCCCCCTGCTCTTTCATGTTTAGTTTCTTGAGTTCATGAGTAGTTTAGACATCTGTCGGATTCTAGTGCTTAGCATCGCGTATGTCATTTTCAGAATGGCACCCCCGCACACAGCAAGCGCCGTTGGGCAACCACTTTTCCTACTGGCCGTAGATGGATTGGGAAACTGAGGCGGACTGCAAGGAGGATCTCAATTCCTGCGAGTATGTGGCCGTGCTGTATTGAAGAGAAGATGACCATGGAGGAGCGAGACGGAATGGAGGTGCAGGTGTACAGTACAAAGATAACCGATAAAGACGGAGTCATAACCAGATACCCGGGAGAGTGTCCCAAGTTTGTTGAAGAAAATGGAGTTATGCGAGTGGAGCCTCGCAATTTGGATGGCCTTGTGGACGGCGAAGCAAATGGAAGGAGAGACTCTGAAGATGGCTTTGCCTGGCGACCCTTGCCACAGCCTGAAGGGAACCATAACGGATGGCTCAGCGAAGATGATGAAGATTTGGAGTCCACTGCAAGCAACTCGATCTAGGGTTAGGATTAGAGCTCAAGCCATTTATGCTATTAGTGTTTAAGACCATGTTTGGATTCCTTTGACATTAGTACCTTGTTTGGATTTCGGGTTTTCCTAAGTATTTTGACAATAAGGCTTGAGATATGGTTGGGTTTTATATGTGATTCGTGTTAAGTCATGGTTCTCAATCTTTTAGGTTTTGTTCTGCGTGTAACCTGCTTCCACTATCCACTGTGTTTTCTACTTCTTGCAAATTTCGAGGACGAAAATTTTCTTTTAGAGGGGAAGAGTTGTAAAACCCGAAAATTCTAAAATGTGTTAAAAGACCAAAATGCCCTACAATCTAAAACTCTGTCATAACAAGTCCTTAATGCACCGAATTGATCCCGAATCTTTGTAAACAAATAACATGCGAAGCAATACAACACTAAAGCACCTAAATAATATTGTGACACCTTTAAAATGTCATTTGGGCACCTTAAAAATTTATTTGGCCGATTATATATAAAAGAATACAAATTAAATCCTTTACAAATTATAAAAGCATGATAATTTGGAAGATTATAAATCGAATTTTATAGATTGATCCTATCCTTATTTGGGCCGAAAATCTTGCCCTATTCCCTCTCCAAAATCTCGGCATTCCATAATATATTCAGCTCCATATTTTTCTCCTCCACAAAGCATAAAACCGAATATCACAAAACTAGCAAACCCTAATTCTCTAAAACCAAAAGTGTCGGCTCTTCTTGTGTGCTGCTGCTGTCGAGCCCTAAACCCCACCAAAGGAGGTTTGATTTTGATCCTAATTGGTGTCTCATCCATCCTAAGGAAAGGGGAGAAACCTTCGTGTAGTGTTTGATCTCTTGTTTCCCGTGTTCTTCGTGGTCTACGAGGGTATGGTATCTCTTTTGCTCAATCCTTGTTCATGTTTTTGTAGCCTAATCGAATGAAAAATCACACATGTCACATGATATCATAAAAGTAAGAAACCCTAAAAACCCTAGTAACATGGATCGACTGAATTTGTTTTGACTATTAATTCAATTTGAATGTGTTTAAAGCTGTTATAAATCAACTTAAATATGTTGTGGGCTCACCTAAAGTCGTTTGGTGTCGAAAATTAATGAACGGGATGAAGAAACCCTAAGTATATATATGATTCTGTGATAACTGTTTTTGATCTGGAACTTGGCTCGACTTTAACCGGCTATAAATAAATGATGTGAACGGGTATTGTAATGTTTTTTAAGTCTAAAACTAAGTTCAATGAAGTGGCTACCTGGAGAAATTTATTTTGAAATTTTTAGAGGCCTGTAAGGCTACTTTTTGATTTTTAGAAAATTATGTGTCTGGTCGCATTTGTAAAGTCTGGAAAAACAGTCCGGGTTTTTCATTTATCATTTTCAAACCATAACGAATTAGGATGTGTCCTTTTAGCTGAGTAATATATCACATGTTGGCTAATTACTGGAATTTTTGTAGAATTGTATAAATTTTATAGACTGGGAAAGAAGATGAAAAATGGTCGGGTGTTTTTAATTAATCCGGTTCTGGAACAGGTTGGGAAAAAGGATTTTTAGTTCGTATCTAGACAACTTAATAAAATCTGGAAAAATTACATAAAATACTCAAGACCCTGGGGAACGTCTGTGAATTTTTATAGATTTTATTTCGAATATTTAATATGGTTTGCAAAGTATTTAAAACGAGTCCAGTTAATACATAAAAACTGTCAAGACATGTAAAAAGGGTGTGAATTGTTATTTTCCTAAGCGAAGGGTTATAAATTGTGAATCGTGAAACTTGAGGGTATAATTCGTATAATAAGTTAATTTGAAGGTACACTCTGTAATCTTGGAAAATAAAATGCGTGATGTGTTAATAAATTAATGAGAGGGGTTAAAATGTAAACTAAGTAAATCTAGGGCTTCATTTTGTAACTTTGATAAGTAAAGGGGTATAAAGTGTAAATTATGAAACCTAAAGGACTAAAAGAGTAACTTGATGAATCTAAAAGCTAAAATGGAAAGTTACTTAAAAAGGAAGGGTTTGTAATTCTTGTCTACCCCTCTAGGTGTGAAGAAAGAGAGGTCCTGATCCACTCTGTGTCATCCATTTCTGATTTGTGTTTGCTTCTGGAATAAGGTACAGATATTCTGACCTTCTCTGTAAGGTTTCCTGTGATCTCTTTCATGTTCTGATCTGTATAGCCTCTGATTGATACTTGAGACTTGACCTTCTGATAATGAACTTCTGCATTGATCTCTTGTCTTGAATTCTGATATGAACCCTGATGTGAACCCTAATATGATACTTGACATTTGATACCTTGCTATGAATCCTTTGCCTTGAACCTTTGACCTAGTATATGAACCTAGACTGTGAAGCCTTTAATTTCTGACCTGGAAAATGATTTGAGAAAAGCTATTTAAAAATGAAGTTTACAAATGTGATACAATACTCTTTTGATTGGGATTTTACTAACTTGCATGAAAACTATTTTAAAAGACTATCTGCATGAGAAACCATTTTAAAAGATCATTTTATGAACTCTACTTTGAAGGATTATTTTTATGAAGACCGTTAATAAAGATTATTTAAAATGGACTCTTAATTAGAAACCCTTTTTATATGAACTGTTACTGACCTGATGATTATTGACCACCTGATATTGACCGGCTGATATTGACCTGCGGATGTTGAACCTTCTGATATGACAACCTGATTATGATGTGAACCTTTGACATGTGACCCTTGATCCCAGTTTGATACCCGAGCCAAATTTGTGACCCTAGCCATGAAGGTAACATGGCCGTGTCTGTGATGCACCACTGGCATGACTAGTGTGTAGCCCTAGTGATTTGGTTACACCGTCCCCATCTTGATTCTGATATGTGCACACTCCTGTTATTATGGCCAATATGATTTGTTCTTGGGGGGCGAATGGATGCATCCTAGTCTTGTTCTGGTTCTGATATATCTGGTATGTCTGGTGACTGGTACTGTGTGCAATACATGCCTTTCACAACCCTGGGAGCTTGCAACTCCAACCCTGGAGGTATCCCCTCAACCCTGTCTTGGTATGCTGAGGTCACCCCTCCATACACCCTGGTATGTGATTTGATATGATATGTTTCTGGGCTCGTGGTGGATTACTGTCCTAAACCTTTACTCTCTCTCTCTGTACCTTTACTTATCTATTTCATTATGCTATATCTGTTCTTTTCCCTTTTACTTCCATCTCTGTTTGCTTTCGTTTTCGTTTATTATATATCTGTTCACTGGGCTTTGTAAGCTCAGCCGTACGTTTTCTTTTCATGTACGGCAGGTTTTAGTTGAAAGCTGGGTTGTTATTAGAGAGGACCTTGGACTTAGAAGACCTTGCTAGTTAAATTGGATTGGAGATGATTAGAAGAGTTATATTCAGACTTAGTGATTATTGTATATCTCATTGTAGCCTTGTAATATCAGATTTTTGTTTGTAACCCTTGGAATCCTATTGTATTATTTATGTCATATGCTTGTGTTTGTTCTGATAAGAATCCGTATCTGTGACACCTTTGCCCTTGTCGGGTTGGGGTGTTACAATTATGGTATCAGAGAACAGGCTGCGACTTGTAATACATTTACCCTTGACCTGTGAAGTTTGGACCACTAGGTTTCCACTGTAGGCGCTCATAAGATAACCTGTAAGAATTGCTCTCGGATTTCCCCTGTAGGAACATGAGTTATGACTAGTAAGGATCTAGGTTGACATTTGGAATCAGTTTGATGTTCCTGTTATGCTTATGCTCCCCCTGCTCTTTCATGTTTAGTTTCTTGAGTTCATGAGTAGTTTAGACATCTGTCGGATTCTAGTGCTTAGCATCGCGTATGTCATTTTCAGAATGGCACCCCCCGCACACAGCAAGCGCCGTTGGGCAACCACTTTTCCTACTGGCCGTAGATGGATTGGGAAACTGAGGCGGACTGCAAGGAGGATCTCAATTCCTGCGAGTATGTGGCCGTGCCGTATTGAAGAGAAGATGACCATGGAGGAGCGAGACGGAATGGAGGTGCAGGTGTACAGTACAAAGATAACCGATAAAGACGGAGTCATAACCAGATACCCGGGAGAGTGTCCCAAGTTTGTTGAAGAAAATGGAGTTGTGCGAGTGGAGCCTCGCAATTTGGATGGCCTTGTGGACGGCGAAGCAAATGGAAGGAGAGACTCTGAAGATGGCTTTGCCTGGCGACCCTTGCCACAGCCTGAAGGGAACCATAACGGATGGCTCAGCGAAGATGATGAAGATTTGGAGTCCACTGCAAGCAACTCGATCTAGGGTTAGGATTAGAGCTCAAGCCATTTATGCTATTAGTGTTTAAGACCATGTTTGGATTCCTTTGACATTAGTACCTTGTTTGGATTTCAGGTTTTCCTAAGTATTTTGACAATAAGGCTTGAGATATGGTTGGGTTTTATATGTGATTCGTGTTAAGTCATGGTTCTCAATCTTTTAGGTTTTGTTCTGCGTGTAACCTGCTTCCACTATCCACTGTGTTTTCTACTTCTTGCAAATTTCGAGGACGAAAATTTTCTTTTAGAGGGGAAGAGTTGTAAAACCCGAAAATTCTAAAATGTGTTAAAAGACCAAAATGCCCTACAATCTAAAACTCTGTCATAACAAGTCCTTAATGCACCGAATTGATCCCGAATCTTTGTAAACAAATAACATGCGAAGCAATACAACACTAAAGCACCTAAATAATATTGTGACACCTTTAAAATGTCATTTGGGCACCTTAAAAATTTATTTGGCCGATTATATATAAAAGAATACAAATTAAATCCTTTACAAATTATAAAAGCATGATAATTTGGAAGATTATAAATCAAATTATATAGATTGATCCTATCCTTATTTGGGCCGAAAATCTTGCCCTATTCCCTCTCCAAAATCTCGGCATTCCATAATATATTCAGCTCCATATTTTTCTCCTCCACAAAGCATAAAACCGAATATCACAAAACTAGCAAACCCTAATTCTCTAAAACCAAAAGTGTCGGCTCTTCTTGTGTGCTGCTGCTGTCGAGCCCTAAACCCCACCAAAGGAGGTTTGATTTTGATCCTAATTGGTGTCTCATCCATCCTAAGGAAAGGGGAGAAACCTTCGTGTAGTGTTTGATCTCTTGTTTCCCGTGTTCTTCGTGGTCTACGAGGGTATGGTATCTCTTTTGCTCAATCCTTGTTCATGTTTTTGTAGCCTAATCGAATGAAAAATCACACATGTCACATGAAATCATAAAAGTAAGAAACCCTAAAAACCCTAGTAACATGGATCGACTGAATTTGTTTTGACTATTAATTCGATTTGAATGTGTTTAAAGCTGTTATAAATCAACTTAAATATGTTGTGGGCTCACCTAAAGTCGTTTGGTGTCGAAAATTAATGAACGGGATGAAGAAACCCTAAGTATATATATGATTCTGTGATAACTGTTTTTGATCTGGAACTTGGCTCGACTTTAACCGGCTATAAATAAATGATGTGAATGGGTATTGTAATGTTTTTTAAGTCTAAAACTAAGTTCAATGAAGTGGCTACCTGGAGAAATTTATTTTGAAATTTTTAGAGGCCTGTAAGGCTACTTTTTGATTTTTAGAAAATTATGTGTCTGGTCGCATTTGTAAAGTCTGGAAAAACAGTCCGGGTTTTTCATTTATCATTTTCAAACCATAACGAATTAGGATGTGTCCTTTTAGCTGAGTAATATATCACATGTTGGCTAATTACTGGAATTTTTGTAGAATTGTATAAATTTTATAGACTGGGAAAGAAGATGAAAAATGGTCGGGTGTTTTTAATTAATCCGGTTCTGGAACAGGTTGGGAAAAAGGATTTTTAGTTCGTATCTAGACAACTTAATAAAATCTGGAAAAATTACATAAAATACTCAAGATCCTGGGGAACGTCTGTGAATTTTTATAGATTTTATTTCGAAGATTTAATATGGTTTGCAAAGTATTTAAAACGAGTCCAGTTAATACATAAAAACTGTCAAGACATGTAAAAAGGGTGTGAATTGTTATTTTCCTAAGCGAAGGGTTATAAATTGTGAATCGTGAAACTTGAGGGTATAATTCGTATAATAAGTTAATTTGAAGGTACACTCTGTAATCTTGGAAAATAAAATGCGTGATGTGTTAATAAATTAATGAGAGGGGTTAAAATGTAAACTAAGTAAATCTAGGGCTTCATTTTGTAACTTTGATAAGTAAAGGGGTATAAAGTGTAAATTATGAAACCTAAAGGACTAAAAGAGTAACTTGATGAATCTAAAAGCTAAAATGGAAAGTTACTTAAAAAGGAAGGGTTTGTAATTCTTGTCTACCCCTCTAGGTGTGAAGAAAGAGAGGTCCTGATCCACTCTGTGTCATCCATTTCTGATTTGTGTTTGCTTCTGGAATAAGGTACAGATATTCTGACCTTCTCTGTAAGGTTTCCTGTGATCTCTTTCATGTTCTGATCTGTATAGCCTCTGATTGATACCTGAGACTTGACCTTCTGATAATGAACTTCTGCATTGATCTCTTGTCTTGAATTCTGATATGAACCCTGATGTGAACCCTAATATGATACTTGACATTTGATACCTTGCTATGAATCCTTTGCCTTGAACCTTTGACCTAGTATATGAACCTAGACTGTGAAGCCTTTAATTTCTGACCTGGAAAATGATTTGAGAAAAGCTATTTAAAAATGAAGTTTACAAATGTGATACAATACTCTTTTGATTGGGATTTTACTAACTTGTATGAAAACTATTTTAAAAGACTATCTGCATGAGAAACCATTTTAAAAGATCATTTTATGAACTCTACTTTGAAGGATTATTTTTATGAAGACCGTTAATAAAGATTATTTAAAATGGACTCTTAATTAGAAACCCTTTTTAAATGAACTGTTACTGACCTGCTGATTATTGACCACCTGATATTGACCGGCTGATATTGACCTGCGGATGTTGAACCTTCTGATATGACAACCTGATTATGATGTGAACCTTTGACATGTGACCCTTGATCCCAGTTTGATACCCGAGCCAAATTTGTGACCCTAGCCATGAAGGTAACATGGTCGTGTCTGTGATGCACCACTGGCATGACTAGTGTGTAGCCCTAGTGATTTGGTTACACCGTCCCCATCTTGATTCTGATATGTGCACACTCCTGTTATTATGGCCAATATGATTTGTTCTTGGGGGGCGAATGGATGCATCCTAGTCTTGTTCTGGTTCTGATATATCTGGTATGTCTGGTGACTGGTACTGTGTGCAATACATGCCTTTCACAACCCTGGGAGCTTGCAACTCCAACCCTGGAGGTATCCCCTCAACCCTGTCTTGGTATGCTGAGGTCACCCCTCCATACACCCTGGTATGTGATTTGATATGATATGTTTCTGGGCTCGTGGTGGATTACTGTCCTAAACCTTTACTCTCTCTCTCTGTACCTTTACTTATCTATTTCATTATGCTATATCTGTTCTTTTCCCTTTTACTTCCATCTCTGTTTGCTTTCGTTTTCGTTTATTATATATCTGTTCACTGGGCTTTGTAAGCTCAGCCGTACGTTTTCTTTTCATGTACGGCAGGTTTTAGTTGAAAGCTGGGTTGTTATTAGAGAGGACCTTGGACTTAGAAGACCTTGCTAGTTAAATTGGATTGGAGATGATTAGAAGAGTTATATTCAGACTTAGTGATTATTGTATATCTCATTGTAGCCTTGTAATATCAGATTTTTGTTTGTAACCCTTGGAATCCTATTGTATTATTTATGTCATATGCTTGTGTTTGTTCTGATAAGAATCCGTATCTGTGACACCTTTGCCCTTGTCGGGTTGGGGTGTTACATGAAGAGTGCCTTCCTGTATGGTAAAATTAATGAAGAAATGTATGTTATGCAACCACCAGGGTTTGAAGATCCTGAACATCCTGACAAGGTCTACAAGGTGGTGAAGGCACTATATGGTCTACATCAAGCTCCAAGAGCCTGGTATGAAATATTGGCCAAGTATCTATTGGAAAATGGATTTCACAGAGGACAGATAGACAAGACATTGTTTATCAAAAGGCAAAAGGGTGATATTTTGCTTGTCCAAGTATATGTAGATGACATTATTTTTGGTTCTACCAAGAAGGAGATGTGTACTTCTTTTGAGAAACTAATGCATGATAAGTTTCAAATGAGTTATATGGGAGAACTGAATTTCTTCTTAGGATTACAAGTCAAGCAGAAGAAAGATGGTATATTTATCAGCCAGGATAAATATGTTGCTGATATTTTGAAGAAATTTTGGGTACACAGATGCCAAGATTGTCAGTACTCCTTTTGATAAAGAGAAGCCTTTGCTTAAAGATGCAGATGGTGATGATGTTGATGTTCATTTATACAGGTCAATGATTAGATCATTGATGTTTACACCATCCAGACCAGATATTATGTTTGCTGTGTGTGCATGTGCCAGATTTCAAGTCACTCCTAAGGCTTCACATTTACATGCTGTGAAGAGGATTTTTAGGTACCTAAAAGGTCAACCTAAATTGGGCCTTTGGTATCCTAGGGAGTCTTCATTTGATTTAGTGGCTTATAGTGATAGTGACTATACTGGTGCAAGTTTAGATGCAAAGTCAACAACAGGTGGTTGTCAATTCCTAGGGAACAAGTTGATATCATGGCAGTGTAAAAAGAAAACTGTGGTGGCTAATTTTACAACTGAGGCTGAATATGTTGCTTCTGCTAGTTGCTGTGGACAAGTACTATGTATTCAGAATCAAATGCTGGACTATGGGTATAATTTTATGAACACCATGATATTTATAGACAATAACAGTACCATTTGTATTATTAAAAATCCTGTTCAACATTCTAAAACAAAACACATAGAGATTAGACATCATTTCATACGAGATTGTAATGAGAAAAAGTTAATTCAAGTTGTTAAAATACACACAGATAACAATTGGGCTGACTTACTTACAAAAGGTCTTGATGTTGGAAGGTTTCAGTACTTGGTAGCAAGTATTGGAATGCACAATCCATAAAGTTTTAATCTCTAAGTATCTTTGTAAAGTTTTGAACAGGATTTGTACTGTTAATTGTCAGACTATTGAGTTTGTACTGCTAGTACAAATTAGTACTGCTGAGTTTAGACTGTTAGTCAAATGTGATTCTGTTATATAGAAAATGCTTTGGTTTGTGTTTTCTTGGTTTTGGAATAACATTTGCAGGATAAGAAAGCAGTATGATTGGAAGTTTATGATATGTGAGAAGCGAATGTGGTGGAATGTTTGCTGTCATAATTGATTAATGATAGACAGGATTTAGGGATCACTTGACAAAGGTTTTACACCTGAGTTGGGAGGTTCTTTAAAATCTCTTTCTTGAAATCAATCTATGGTATTTTGGACTTGAATTGATGGTCATAGTTAGCCAGATAGTAACTGGTCTAACTCACTCTTTACCATTCTATACTCAGTATAGTGTGATCAGTCTAAGGACATCTGGTATTGAGAACAACGAGCAAAAGTGAATCTACTGCATTTGTGTTTGAGGCAACACCTGCCACGAGCTGGAAACCCTGTCAAGAAGGCTCTTTGAATGAGTCTATCTGATCACAGGCAGTATTTATACTGAAAAAGATTGGTTCTCACACAACCAGAGGTTAAATGCAACCAAAATTTTGATTAAGTGTCTTTTTTTTACACTTAATCCCTTCAAAATTTTGTGGGCAGTATGGTTTTTAAAAGAAAATTGAGTCAATACTACTAAGAAAAAGTTTTTCCAAAAGTTTGTACTGGTAGGCAAAAGTTTGTACTGCTAGAGTAAAACTTAGTACTGCTGGGTAGCCATTTGTAATGTTTGGGAAATAACCGTTTTTTAAATATTGCAGTTGGGGTAAATTTTTGTCAGTTACTTTATTTAAGGGTTTTTCTAACTTGGATAATTCACACTCTTTCTTTACTTACAAAAATTTCTTTATTCTCTAGAAAAGTTTTATTCAAGTCGATATATTCTCAAACCCTAAGTGAACTTTCTAAATTCTCAATTGGCTTTACCAAATACTCAATTCACTCATTCACAATCATAACCCAGCATTCTTATAAGCTCTTAATCAATCTCATATGGCAAATCTTGAATTTTGTGATAAGCACAACCAGGTTGCTTTCTTGGAGAAAACAGAGGAAGGTAAATACTTCCATGAGATAGTAGATTTTCTAAACTCTACCTACATCAGGTATGCTTTAACTATCAACCCTACTATCTATGTCTCTTAAATCAAGCAGTTTTGGCAGACTGTTACTGTCAATACACTTGAGCATGGAGACAAAGAGTTAATTGCAACAGTTGATGGCAAAAAAATAACTGTTACTGAGTCATCTGTTAGGAGACATCTCCATTTAGCAGATGACAATGGTATTAGTACTTTGCCTAACACTGAAATCTTTCAACAAATTTCCAGAATAGGGTATGACACATCTTCTCAAATACTAACTTTTCAAAGAGGATGTTTTGCCCCACAATGGAGATTCTTTATCCATACTATCCTTCACTGCTTAAGTCCCAAGAAAACCTCATGGGAGAAATTCAGTAGCAATATTGCAACTGCTCTCATTTGTTTATCAATAAACAGGACTTACAATTTTTTCCAAACTGATTTTTGATAGTATGGTGAAAAATGTGGATAAAAAATACAAGTTTTTAATGTATCCAAGGTTTATACAAATGATTTTGAATATCAGGAAAATTTGCTTCTATCTCATAAAAATGTTGATCCAACTCCTTGCCTTACTCAAAAACTTTTCAGTAACATGAGCATGGCTTCTAAGGGGTTTAATGGGATAGTAGTACCCCTTTTTGATACAATGTTAAACATTCAGGTTGAAAGATCAACAAGCCCAGTTGAGTCCCGACACACACCCACAAGTTCATCAAGTACTCCATCAGCCTCACCACCAACTTTATCACCCTATAGGAGTTCATCCATAGAGGAATCTAGTGTTCCTCAACACATATCTCCTACTAATCCAAGTGTAGCAGATGAGGCTGTCTCTGACAGAATAGGAAGGGCTACCACTACTGTCTCAAGCTTAGCAGCTGGACAGGATAAGGGGTAACATAGATAAGACCCAACCTATGGCAACACCTATTGTGTCAAGTCCTCATGGACTTGGTACAGGTGGTGGAATCCCCAACCAACTGGATACAAAGGGGGGCTCTGATACTTAACCTTTGGTTGAGCCTGAGTCAATGCCCCATGATTCATCTCTCCCAGGAGGTAACACACCTGGAAGTGATAAGGGTAGTGTGTCACTTAAGAAATTGATGGTTACTTGTACAAATTTGACAAACAGGGTGACTGGCCTAGAAACTGACTTAAAAGAGACCAAAAAGCTGTATGGTGGTATCTACACAAAACTTATTCTAAAAGTGAAGAAGCTACAGCATAAAGTCAAGTCACTCAAAGCCAAAAGAATGACCAATATTGTGGAATCCTCAAGTAAAGAAGAAAGCTCAGATGATGATGATGATTTGGATGATTCTTCCAAACAGGGGTGGAAATTAAAGATATTGATGCAGATCCAACCATCTCATTAGTTTAAGATGATGCAGAGCTTTAGAGGAGGCATGATGTTGATATGGGTGATGCTGGTATGGGAGAAAAAGAAGGTGATACTGCTCAACAAGTTAGTACTGTTGATGTTGCTGATGCATCTGTTAGTACTGCCAGTGCTGTGTATACCAGAAGAAGAGCAGACAAAGGAAAATCCATCATGACAGAGTCTGAGACACCAAAGAATGTAAAGAAAAGTGTTCAAGTTCAAATTTGTTTTGATGAGGAAATTGCTCAGAAAGTACAGGTAGAGGAGCAAGCAAAATTTGTAGAAGAACAAAAGATTGCTCAGTTTCTTGAAGAACAAATTATTGCAAAAGAGATGAGTCTTGGTGCAGAATTAGCTCAGAATTTTCATGAAGAAGAAGAAGCACAGATTCAAGCAGATGCACATTTAGCTCATCTGATACAAGAACAAGAAAGGGAGTTTGTGAATGAAGCAGAAAGAGAAGATGCTCTAAATGACTTACTTGAAATGATAAAGAAGAAGCAAAATGAAAAGAAGAGTGCTTCAAGAAGATATAAACTTCCAACTCAAACACAGAAGATGAAGCATATGAAAGAATACTTGAAGAATCAAGATCACTATACTACTGCTCAACTTAAAGGAAAGTATTATGAAGAACTTGAAGCTTTGTACTTCAGAGCCTACAGAAGAGTTCAACAATGTGTTCCTATGGGTACTGAAGAAGAAAGCAGAAGCACTAAGAAAGAAGGATTGTTATTAGAATCAGAGGCTTCCAAGAGACAAAAGATCAGTGAAAAAGCACCTTCAGAAGAAGAAGAGGAAGAAGAAGATGAAGAAGAAGAGAGTTTGACTGATAAGCAGCTTTGAAAGATGATGGTTATTATTCCCGAAGAAGGGTTGAATGTTGAAGCAATTCAAACTAAATATCCTGTCATTGATTGAGAAGTTCAAAAGGATGGAAGGATAAAAAGTTGGAAGATCATCAGGGTGGGAAATCATATTGAGGTATATCAGTTCATGGAAGATATGCTCAAGGAATTTGACAGAGAAGACCTGGTGAAACTATGGAGTTTAGTTAAAGAAAAACTCATATCTTCAACACCAACAGATAACAAGGAGAGAGCTCTATGGGTGGACTTGAAGAGAATGTTTTAGCCAGTTGCAGATGACAGTATATGAAAGTTCCAAAATGGAAATCAAGGGTTCAAATGGACATTGTACAGTTCATGTGCAGTTCGTCATGTCTCAACAAGGGCTGGAACAGACATGTACATGCTAGTGGAGAAGGATTACCCACAATCATCAGGTACTCTCACTTTGATGATATCTGAAAAACTACATGTGGATGAAGAGACAGAGATAGTAAGAGATTTGCTGAGAAAGATCTTCACACAAGTAGAAAGGAAATAAGGTGTTTGGAAGCATCCTCTCAAAGACAAAGGAATAATTTAAGAAACTTGTTGATTTGGAGGTAAATCACAAGCTTAGGGGAGGATTGTTGGGAATTATTTCATTCAGAGTTAGTTCTGCCAAGCTTAAGTCAAGACTTTGGAAGAATAACACTAACAGTACTAACTGAGTTAGTACTGCTAGTGTAAATATTAGTACTGCCAGTTTATCTTTGTACTGCTGAAGACTGCTGATGGAAGAAGGTACTGCCAGTGATAGAAGACGTGTAAAGTGATAAGTTTAGAAGATATTCTGTGTATATCTTATAAGTTTAGAATGATACGTATATTGTATATGAATAGTTATCTTGTAAAGGACTCCTTGTGCCTATAAAAGGAGGTCCTAGGTTAGATGTTTAATACGAAGAGAGTTTGTGTTAAGATTCCAGGTTGTAAACCCGAGTGATATTCAGATCCCTTGTATAATTAATCTAATAATATTGAACCATTTTTGGTTAAACTGTGTTCATAACTTGTTTACTGTTTCATTGCTTATACATTGACATTGTTATTTGCATTCTTCTAACTATCAAAGAGTAGTTTCCGCATACTCTTTGGTCTACTCAAAGTTTCTAAACAAAGCTCAAGTAGATTGTATATTGGGATCCACATGGCCCGACACTTAGGCTAAAGGGACTGGTTGGCGACCGGGTCACCGTCATCTCATCGCCACTGCTCCTCTCACTTTCCCTTACTCCCTCTCACCTTTCATCCATTTTGGTTACCTTCCCCTCACCTTTCATTAAAATACTCACTTTATACAAATATACCTCATTAAATACCCCACACACACTCACAATGCAAATAAAAAAAATTACTTTTTGAAAATGGGCTCACGTTTTCGCGCCTCTCACTTTGGTGAGCCACTCACCAAACATATACAATTTGGCCGTGACCATGCATATCTGTTTTGGTGTCACTCGTGACTTTGGCTTGTCATGGTGAGCAACTCACAACCACTCTGTGTGGCATTAGTTTAATACCCTGTACCATTTGTGAAATCTGTTTATTTTTTAGTTTTATAACTTTCATTTACGTTATCTAGATTTGCAATTGATCAAATTATGTTGCTGTTAACTAAATAAAAGCATATATGTATGTTATGTTAATTAAACAAAAGCATTATCAGCCTCATGTTTGAATTTCATAACAGATAACACTATAAGCATTAGGTATCATAACGAATTGTAGTTCGTCGTGCCTACATGGCAGCTCACCATGCTTCGCCACCCCTCGCTGCCACACCGCCCCACCTCGCCGTGCTTTGCCACTTCCTCCTTCATCGTGCAGACGGCGTAAAGAAGACAATAGACTTTTGCAGGTGAACATTTATAAACGGTCAAAATTTGAGTTTATTTATTTATTTTTAATTAAACACACTTTTACACTATACATACCACATCACTTTAACAAATTATTACACAACTTCTTTTTCAGAACATTTCATCCCTACCAAAAATCTGATATGGCTTGTTCACTTTCATATACCATCGATGAAATTATGGCTTTAGTTGATAAACTAATTGCGGAGGATTTCGCTCGTCAGCAAGCGTTGTGCGACTTAGCCATACAATTTGACAAGGCATGCAAAGATAAAGATGATCTGAGACAAGCATACAAGAAATGCAATGACATTCCGCTTAAAACCCGTGCTCAAATAGACACTTTTTTAAACGAAGAATCTACGAAAGATTACGAGATTCATAATGTTCTGTTTAGAAAGGCAGAGAAAATACAAGAATAAATCAATGCTAAGTTTATTTGGCTACATGAGAAATAAAATTAGGACGATTATGTTTTAGTTTTCGTATTGTTTTTTAAATTGCGCATCATATCGTAATTTGTATTTTTATTTTAACATACGGGGTTTTCTTGGAGGATATTTATATGAAGCAGAATGAAATGAGGGAGGATATTTATATCTCCTTCCTTCATTTCATTCCGTTTCATTATAAATATCCTCTAAAAAAAATCTCATATGTGTTTTAGTTTTCGTGTTGTAATTTTAAATTTCGTATTGTAACTTTTATTTTTAAATAAATGAATTTACTTTTTAACTTTCGCAGTAGTTTCAAATTTTAAATTTGATAGGCTCCAATGACTATTTTCCTCTATAAATACCCTTTTACCGTCATTCATTATCTTACAACTATCATTCTTTTTTCTCTCAAGAATCATTCATTTTCCCACAAACACTATGGCTAACAAACCAAACGTGGTGTAAAAGGCTATCCTTAGGCGACTACGCACCCAACAAGAAAAATAACTCCAGCTGTTTAACAATTTGTTAGGTGAGATAACTCGTATTATGCTCTAGATGATTATCCTTGGTAAATAGGTCGAAAGGTTGCGTGAGCGGCCTCAAGACCAGCCAGTTCTAAGCGTCGGTCTACAAACTCTGCTAATAATTGAGGAATCAGATATGCGTCTCTCAATCACCTTGAAGGACATTAGGGAAGAAGTGATGAAAGTCGTAAATGAGAAGTAAGATCTCATCAACTATTACAGAGAAATACAAAAGCTTGATGATAACCATTGGATGATTTGTGTTTTCGTATCGTATCGTCATTTACGTTTTAAATTTCGTTTCGCAGTTTGTTGCCTTTTTTTCGTATTGTAATTTTATTTTAATGAATGAATATAAGTTTATTTGGAAAACTAAAAAAGAAAATAAAATTGGAAGTGGTGGGGGCACAAATGAAGTGGTTGTGTTGTGTTATGATAAAGGGGGTATTTTAAAGTTGTTGTGTTAAGATGATGTGGCACCGATGGGGCCCAAATGAAGTGGTTGTGCTCTTCATGATACCTGATGCTCTAAGATGGTCCAGACAAATGGTGTAGATAGATTTTGATGGTCCTGCAATGGTCATGTGATATTATTTACTGATTTTTTTTTTATGAAGACATTATGTTCGGCTAAAATAGATGTTGCTGGTGCTGGTCCTGAAAAAGATTAAAATTGTAGTTTTTTTTGTAGTGATGTTTGGCAAACTAGCTGTATTTTTAGATTAAAAGTGTATAATGACATAAATTGTGAAAATAATCTTTAGAATCTTTTAAAAGCTGGTTTTGGGAACTTATTTTCTTAAGAGTAAATTGCAAAAAATGTCCCTAAACTTTCCCAAAAATGCATTTTATGTCTGCAAAAAAAAGTGCAAAAAATGTCCCTAACGTTTCAATTTTCTACAAAAATGGCCCGTGAACGTGTACTGTAGCAGCAAAATCTGGATTTTGGCTAACACTCGTTAGGAAACCCCGTTAGTTTCTCCTCACGTGCGTTGCACGTGAGGGTATTTTCGTCAATCCACTGTTCCAGCCTTTAACACCCACCTGCTACAACTCTAGGCATGATAATCGATGAGGACATTTTTTGCAAATAAACTTAGTCGTGTATACCACTTTAACACGATTAAAACACACACACAAACACATTTTATCTCTTTCAACCGATCAAATCAGATACCCACAAACACAGTACCATGGTAGTGTTTTCCCCACTTTGGCAGATTCGAACTCCTGAGTTTCCGACCAATGAGCTTGATGCTATTTACGGTAAGCTTAAATGTTTTAAGTTTTCATTTGTTTTTCTTATTCGAACATGCATGTGTACATTGTAGGATATGTGATTTTCATACTCTTAAGTTGTTATTTGTTTTTGTAACTAGATTCGAATGGTACATTGTTCACTCTGAAAATCCACTACAATGGGCTCTTCATAAATCCACCAAACAGAAAATATCCGTTTGAACATATAGCCTATGTTGACCTGATTGATGTTGACTATTTTTGCATTCAGGAGTATGTTGGGATGTTAGACGCAATAGGATTAAGGGATGATAGTACTCTGTTCTCACATTTTAGGATCCATGTTTGGATCATGGGTTGGTCCCATTGATGAGTGTGAATGATGTCATGCAAATGTTTAAATACGTGCCTCGGTTTAACGAAATAGAAGTTTATATTGAAGAAGGTATTTCATCAGTCGAGGAGCATTTTTTGTACATGAGGAATAGTCGTGGTAAGGGTGTTCTGATTGAAGATATAGAGGATGGTGATGTCGTTAAGGAATCTAAGAAAGCTGGTGAGTTGTGTTTGCTAGAGTGGCATGGTGCTACTGAAATAGGAAAGGTGGGAAAATAGGGTGATACTTCAACTCATGCTTCTTCTAGTAAGGCTGGATGCAGGGACGATGAGAATTGTTTTTTCGTAGATCTGGATGATGATAAGCTTGTTATTCCAACACCATGGTCTGATGAAGGGAAGAAAAAAATAAGGGCAAAAAGGTTGAGTGGTGAGTACGAGTTCAGAAACATCTTGTTCGAAATGGAATTCTAAATAAACTATGACGAAATCAAGGAGAAGCGAAGCAAAGACATTGAGGCGAGTCAAAAAGAGGGTGTGGAAGATGTGAATCAAACTGTTAACAACGAAAAACAGAAAGTTAGTCAAGAGGATGTTGGAAAGGGTATGGGTGAACCTGAACTTGAACAGGGTTTGGAAGGTGAGTTGGAAACAGGGAAAGAGGTTGATTTCTTCCACATAAAAGTTGAAGAGGATTGTCTGGATGAGCAAGCATACTATGTACCTATTGAAGAGGTAGAGATTGATTTGTTGTATGCTGAGGAAGGTGAGTTAGAGACAGGCAAAGAGGATGATTTAATCCACAATGAAATTGATGTTGATTGGCTGGATGATCAAGCAGCCTATGGACCTGATCAAGATGCAGAGATTGATATGCTGTATGCTGAGTTAGAAATAGGGGGAAAAAGGTTGAGTGGTGAGTACGAGTTCAGAAACATCTTGTTCGAAATGGAATTCTTAATAAACTATGACAAAATCAAAGAGAAGTGAAGCAAAGGCACTGAGGCGAGTCAAAAAGAGGGTGTGGTAGATGTGAATCAAATTTTTGACAACGAAAAATAGAATGTTAGTTAAAAGGAGGTTGGAAAGGGTATGGGTGAACCTGAACTTGAACATGGTTTGGAAGGTGAGTTGGAAATAGGGAAAGAGGCAGATTTCTTCCACATAGAAATTGAAGAGGATTGTCTGGATGAGCAAGCATACTATGGACCTATTGAAGAGGCAGAGATTGATTTGTTGTATGCTGAGGAAGGTGAGTTGGAGACAGGCAAAGTGGATGATTTCATCCATAAAGTAATTGAAGTTGACTGGATGGATGATCAAGCAGCCTATGGACCTAATCAAGATGTAGAGATTGATATGTTGTATGCTGAGTTACAATTTGTTATTCATAATGTGGCTTTTCTACACAATGAACTCAGAGATGAAGCTGTAGTAGTTGCTGATGAAGCTCCAACAGCAAATGTTGAAGATAGTTTGGCAAGGGCAGACATGGAAGCTCCGGCTACAGTTGATTCATCTGCCAGTGTGACCTTTGGTATAGAAAAGAAGAGAAGAAAGTTGGATCCAGCTGACAAGGATGAGAAGGCAATAGAAGCAGATAAGGAGGTTGTGATAAGGATTTATTTCATACATTTTTAAGGGGTCATTTAAGCCCAAAATCGTATAAATATGATCAAATATTGCAATTGTTTCTTTTTTTATTTTAGGTACTTGGGACGAGAATTGTGGAAACCGGCGTGTTTTGGACTAAAATCGACAAGAAAATGAAGAAAAATAACCAAGTCAAGAATTTGTCAAGATGGAGACCTGACGGCGTCACAATCCATAACCTGACGCCGTCACTTGTATTTGAAGACCTAAACTCAATGCAATTTTATAACGTGATGGCTCAGAAGGATTAAAGCATAACGGCCTCGAAGCATCCTTTACGGTGTCAGAACGATGACTTGCACAAGACGAAACCCTAATCCACGGCAAGCTGACGGCGTTAGAAGCTATAAGCTGACGCCGTCAGAGTTGTGAAACTATATATATTTTTGAATGTTTTCATTGTAATGTGTAACACTTTGGAGGACAAAACCCTAGACGATTTTGACAGCTTTTGTAAAGCTTTTCCAGCCTTTTTCATCCATGTTTTATTGAGGATAAGTTATTCGTTTAATCATTCAATATGTCTATGTTGTTAGGTCGCTATATTGATAAATACACAAGTATATTTAGAGAGAGAAAGTAGAGAGAGAGAGAGAGAATGGTATGGAACACTTATGAGAGAATAACAGTAAAAGAGTAACTTTGCATAAATGAACTAACACCCTTCTAAGAGGGTTTACATAAGTATTTATAGGGAAGCAAGCTAGGGCAACATGCCTAGTGGCTTCCATTTACACGAATGGGCCTAAGTATAGGTCCATGGGCTTTTATCATAAGTCTAGAGATAATAACAATCATATAAATATATTAACTAAGCAACCTAGTACAAAACTTAATGACCGACACTTTATATTGGTCATTAAAGGTTGCTCGACGTCTTCATCTTTTGATGCTATGATTTTTTCGGCTTTAGACGTCTTCAAAACTTTACTTCTTTGTTATTTATTCTTTGTTGTTTTTGTAATCAAATGATGGCGTATCTGCTTTTCATCAACGTATTTGTCTCTGGTGTCTTTACGTCTTTCCAACATGCTCATACTTCTTTTGACATTGAATCTTCAAACATAAGTAGCTCTCATTTCTTTGCTTTGATTTTTATCTTTCAACATTGTAGATTCTTTTGCTTGACGTAGAATCTTTCTTTGAACTTTGCCTTGCTTTGATCATTGTGAGAACTTTCTTTGACTTTAACTCTCTTTGTGATGTGGGTATGAGCATGTGGAAATTGCCGTGATGTTGATGATAGTATTGGTGGTCATGAAAACAGTTAGCAATAAAGTTTCCAGAACTTACAGGTTCAGACTTCAAGATCATTAACAACATAGTGTGAAAACTTTCTCTAATCCTTACCAAGGCCATTCCTGAATTGAATACCCCTGAGAAGGCTTGCACAGATATACCGAAGTATATCAACGATTCAGGTGAGCCGCTGAAGTATACCGAAGTATCACTCCACGACTGTAGACCGTTTGAAACCATCGCGAACACGAAGTGTAACCCATAAGAGATTACTAAAGTGGCCTGCTGTCAGGGCTGTTTGATGTTGACCCTGGCAGGTATTTCCATTCAGTCATTGAGAATTACAAATATAAATCCTCTCATAAATGTTCTGGCAGATTGCTATGATCTGCGTAGGACTCTAAAATTTACAACTGGTGTTCTTAATGTTGAACAACCAGTGTAGAATTATTAAGTGTTTAAGAGATTTATTGTTGAATCTCAAGGCTCTAGACTCGATTTAGTGTGATTTGATTTAAGTCATCGGAGGCCTGGAGCAGATTGCCTCCTTTTCAATATCAACACATTTCGGAGTGAAAGGTTGATAGATTAAGCAGGGTTCTCCGTGAGAAATGAAAACATGTACCTTTTAAGAGATACTTGAGTGGCTAGAAGGTTTAGTGTAGTATGTCACTGGGTCCATGATGTCTTGTCTTCAATACCGTTGTCACCGTAGTAACATCTAGTAGCATCTGAATTGAACTAGGTTTCTGTCCTAAGGTTGAACATTCGGAGAGCTATTTCTTTTCACCCTTTCATTTAGTTTTCTTTTTAATTCTTCAACCCCTTCTTTCTCCTTTCATTTCTTTACTATCTTTTTTTTCAATCATACCTAAGGACTTCTAGTACTAAACTGTTGGTATTATCCATGGGTAGATCCCTCCGGTTCTGGCGGATCATAGGACGTATTTCCTAACCTTAGTCACCTTATAACTCCATGACTATGCTATGTTGCCATAAACCATTCATTTGAAAATCTCTCAAAGTGTTTATGATTGTAAAACATATTTTGTTAACATTTTGAGAGTTTTTCATTTTTTAAAAATACTCCTCCCTTCGCATGTGCTTATACATTTTAAAGATAAATCTGCACATGTTGGGTAGAGTTCGCACTTTTGAATTGATCAATTTTCAGTGAACATGACCGATTCGAGACATGCTTACATCACTAGTTAGACTAGCTTAAAATTATTACCCATCCTGGTTAAGTTCAGAGAAAAAGCTCTTGAAACGGTACACTCTACTCAGACAAGTCCTATTTGAGACACGCTTACATCACTAGTTAGACTTGCTTGAAATTATTACCCTGCCAGGACAAGTCCTTTCGATTAATGATAGTTAAGTTTCATCAATTCATTGGTAATTTCTAAGTCGAGCTCATACGAGATTCCATACATTTGAGACCATATTTTAATCACTTTATATTCTCCCCCTCAAAAATAGCATATTGATGTTGTTTTTGGAAAACATTTTGATTAAAATATGCTTTTTGAGGTTTGTTGGAAGAAATCCACAAGAACTTTTTCATTGTGAACAAATATTATTTCAAGTGCTCCCCCTCAATAAGTGAAGTAACTTTTTGAGGTTTTAAATACGAGAGGGAATACTTGGACTTTTGAGTAGAATTATGAAGAAAAAATATTGAAAAATTTGATTAATTCTACTCAAAAGTAAGAAGCCTTCGCTCCTTATGTCAGGATTGAGGCACTGAAGCGTACCCCAGGGTCCTTTCATTACAAAGTGCGGGTTGTGCAGTGTCATGTGTGCACAAGCCATTATAATTAGAAAAAATCAATCAATTAAGAATGTTTAAATACTCAAAAACAAATCAATCATTCTGGTCGTTGAAATGTCAAGATTGGGAAGCTCGGTCTCCCACCAACATAGCTCTCTAATCGTCTGATTTGATCCCTACGATTCAACCTCTGTTCAATTTTAGTGATGAATCTGCGAACTTCTCTAGCTTCCTTTGAATTCCATCTTTTGCTCCCGAAGAGGTCTAAGTCCTTTAAGCGGCCATTCAGACCATCACGAAATGACTTCAAGGTGTCAACACAGAACTTATGAATCTCGTCGTACACCATGAAGCAATTGTGAGCAAAGGAACTTCTGTAGATGAATCCAAATGTAGGTTCTTTCATTAGTGTGTACTGTGACATTTGATTGATGTTGTTGAAGTGAAGAATTGGTGCTGTCAAGTTCAATTGCCTCTGATAACTTTCAAAACCTACTTGTAGATCTTCAACGCATTCCCCAATGATGATACTCCTTATGAAGATTAAAAGAGGAATGATGAATGCAAGCTGAATATCCGTTGGTAGATTACGCAGTTTTCCTTGGACTTTGAGGAGGTACATGTCTTCAATGTCATTCAAGTTCAGCCGTGGAAAGTCAGCTACAGAGAATTCATACTCCTTTTCATCTTGACGCTTGACGACGATCTTCTTAAGAAAGGAGTAGCCCCATTTAGTAGCTGTTGAGATAAACTGGATGGCAACAATTCGTTGGTTATGCATTACATCCCCCTTTGTTTGTTCTAGCTTGCTATTGCGGTAGAGGAGCTTTCACCTTTCATTCCAGTGATGAATCCCGTACACCACATCTCTATCATATTCCGCAAGCTAGTCAACGAATAGATGTTTTGCATCTTCTTTTATTGCAGTGTTTAAGTACCTTGCAGCGGGGATTCCAAGGGTCAAGGGGGTTGCATATTACCTTACGGATGTGTTTCCATGTTGCAAGAACTCCAGGTCGGTGTTGAAGAAGAAGTGGAATGGAATCCTTGGTTGCTCCGGTTTTCCCACCATTGGTAGTGGCTTGGTCCAATCTGTGTAATATGGTCCAAATTTCTTGGAAGTGTAATCCACGTTGAACTCAGGATTGAGCCAATCGATATCATTGGACATTACACGAGCAATGTTTTCCAGATGATATTCAAGTTCGATTGCACTCCCGGATCGATCTTTTTGAAGGTTGAAGGCTGCATTCTTGATCCGTCTGAGTTCCTTTTTGATGTGTTTCTTAATGTGGAAGTCATGCTTTATCTTCTGAACGTATTCCACAGTTCGTCCATCCACCGGTTCTTGATTTTCAGTTAGTGGTGGTTGAGCATTGACCATTTCATCAAACCATCCGTATTCGGCTGTGTTGTCATTGTCAAGCCATTCGACAACTTTTGGTTGTTTGTCTTTTGAATGTCTTATGCTCTTGGAGGTTAATGATGGTTCAGGTTTGGTGTAAGGTTAAGGATCAGGTTGTTCCAAGTTATCAGCATCGGTGCATTCAAAATGATCATCTGCTTTGGGTGCTGACTCGGATGGTTTTGGTTGATTCTGAGTTGTTGTGGTAGTAGATGGTTTGACCGGTTCCTTATGAGAAGATGAAGGACTACTGGTAGACTTTTGTTTCTTTGATCGTGAGTTTGGATCTGGGTCTTCATCTTCTCTAGGTCTCTTTTGAGTGTTAGCAGCTTCCTTGCATGACTCTTTTGACAAGTTTGCTGAGATAGCATCCATAATTGCTGTCTCTTCTTGAGTCATGGTAGTCTTTTCAGGCAATTTGTTAAACATCTTAATTTGAAGGTCCTCAAGTGTGAGTTCCTTTGGTGCAGGGACTGTGTGAAGAGTGAGAGGAGTAGAAGAAATCACTTCATTGACAATTTCTTTGATAGTTTCATGGAGATGCTCTTTTAATGGTTTGAGCTGATGTTTCAACTCTTTTGCAGTAACTTTCACCAGGTTTGTTGTCAGATATTCTTTAGTGTACTTCATGATAAGCTTATCCATATCAGCTTGGACATCTCTAAATATTCATCAACCCTTTGCTTGGTTTGTTGTAGATCAATCATCTGACTGGTTATGCCAGTGACAAGGCTCGTGAGTGTTTCAACTTTATCTTCAAGTTTGTTGTGCATTTTCAACCGAGCTTTCTTCACGGCATTTTGAATTTTGACTTTGGCTTGAGACATCCATGTGTCAGCTGATTTCTTGATTGATTTGTAAGTAGATTTTGATGTTGTTTGTGTTGGTGGAGGTGATGATTGTGTTGATGATTCAGGAATGGCCAAAGTGTCTTTGTGAATGTTTATTTCTAAGTCTTTGTGTGAAGGAGGGGAAGGTTCTGGGTTGTGATCAGGATTATCTTGGATGTAGGTGTCAGTTTCTGCATCTATTATTTCTTCTTCAGCTAATCTGGCATCCTCTATCTTCTTTAATCTCCGTTCCTCTTCTTCTTTAGCTCTCTCCTTCACAGCGACTTCTTCTTGAGCCTTTTGAACATCCTCATCGGTAACAAGTAAGTTCTCTTCCATGTCATCATCATGTTGGTCTTCAGTATCATGCATTTCCTCATCCTCTGGTTGTATCTTTTGTTCATGGACAATCATTGTAGACTCGTTAGCCCGAAGTCCATGTCAGTTTCATCATCAGTCTGTTGTTCTTCTTCCGTCATCGGTTGCTTCAACTTCTTCTCATTAACAACCTCCGTTTCATCTTCTGTTTTCGCACAATAGTCGTCGATTTCTTTATCAAGCTCAGCAAATGATTTCTTCTACATTTCATCATCTTCTTCTTGTTTTTCCTTCATTTCTTCAGTAGTCACGGTTTCACTTGCATGAGCTTCTTTGTAGACCACTGGCTCATCAGAATCTGTTTCTGATTCTTTTGATGGTTGAGGTGATCGTTCAGGAGAAGGTTCTGGTTTGATAACTTTAACAGGTACTTTCCTCTTTCTGATCTTTGGAGGAGCGGGCTTTTTGGCCTTTGTAGGGCTACCAGTGCTCCCTACTTTACTTCCTTTCTGACCTCTTGTCTTGACAGATGAAGCTTGAGTTTCTTCGTCAAAGAATCCGACTTTCTGCTCTTTTAGAGCTTTCACATAATATTTGTAGAATGTTGCGGCTTTAACTTTCTCGGTAAGAACACAATCAGGAAGTTGTATTCCTTGCTTTCGAGTACTTGTTCCCAATATCCTGATCATCTTTAATGCATGCTCATTCTTAATCGTGTGCTTGCCCTCATCATCAAGCCGTAGAGGAATATCATCAAAAAAGTTGTGGTTGAGCAACTTAGTGTATCTGACAAAAGGAATCTTGTCACCTCACTTCTATATGTGTTTCACTAAGTCTTCCCAAATGAGACTTGCATAGTCAATCAGCTTAATGTTGACCATGACCCAAAATATCTGAAGATGTGGCAATTTGGGATGCTCATGCCCACTTTCTCTTCCTGATACAGATTTGGAAATGATGATGTACATAGTTCTCCAGGGCTGTGGCAGATTCTTGATGTTCACTCTTAAGTGTGTTGAAACGACCCCTTCCAATTCATCATAAGCAATTTCTCTGAGAAAGTCAAGAACTTCATTCTTTGATGGAGACGGGTGATATTCTTCAGTAGGACGAAGTGTTGGTAAGAGAAGTATGGAGTGAAGAGACTCAATATCCACAATGACTTGACGTTTGTGTAGAGTGCAAGTAAAGGATTCTTCACTCATATCAAGTTGAATTGTGTTCCAGAACTGATGAATGTAGAACTCTGGGACTGAGGCAGACATTGTCATCATGAATTTGTAGGGATGGTGTTTAAGAGCTTCCATATCAACTTGGCAGGATGATTTAGTGCATGTGAATTTGTTGAATTCAACATGGAGATTGTTTTTCCCAATGACTTTGTTGTAGTCTGCTGGAAAAGTATTTTTCATTGTGAGCTTTTGTAGGGATTCTACATTTGCTTGTGGTGCAGCCATTGTTGTGATCTAAAAAAATGAGTCATAGAAATAGACATTGAAACAATACAGTTTGTTAGCTATTAGTACAAATCTGATTCATTGTCAAAGTCCTTGTATGTTGTCATTTGATCAGTGGAATGAATGTTTCTCATTTTAAGTCACATTAAGTCCTCTAATTGTAGTTGTGATGTTTTAAGTTTGATGAGATATTAACTTAAATGAAACACAAAAAACATTAAAATTTGAGAATCTTTTTAACTGATTAGTGTTAGGTCACCTTAATGATTCAACACAAGTATATCTAGTGAGAGTAAGTTAGAGAGAGAGAGAGAGAGAGAGAGAGAGAGAGAGAGAGATGGGAGGAACACGTTTAATATGAATAAGAAAGTGTAACTTGCATAAACATGAACCAACACCCTTCTCATCAAGAGAAGGGGTATTTATAGTTGTCTTACATATAAGGGGCGTTGCCCTAGTATCACTAAGTGGGCCGCTCATGGGCTTGCTTCATGAGCAGGCCTTGTAACTAACATACAAGCCTTATAGTTTACGACCTAATACATATACTAAATGACCGACACTTTATAATGATTACACGTAATCCCAACAATCTCCCCCTAAGGGTTGGTCATTTCAATACTTACGTCGTCTGACGTCTTTATCTCTTTTGTTGATGTTTGACTTTCTTTGCTTGAGACATCTTTAATTCTTTGTTCTTTGTTCTTGTTGTTGTGATCTTATGTTGGTTCGCCTTGTCTTCATCAACGTCTTTAACTCTGTTGTCTTTACGTCTTTCTCCAACATGCTCATACATCTTTTAACTGTGAAACTTCATACTCACGTAGCTCTCAATTCGTTTGCTTTGATCTTTATCTTTCAACTTTGTAGATTCTTTTGCTTGACGTAGAATCTTTCTTTGAACTTTGCTTTGCCTTGATCATTGCGAGAAATTTCTTTGACTTTAACATACTTTGTGATGTGGGTATGAGCATGTGGAAACTGTTGTGAAGTTGATTATAATAATGGTGGTTATGGAACTCCCGGTCTCCATGAGTACTTGCACGAAAATAGTTAGCAATAAAGCTTCTAGCACTTACATGTTCGGACTTCGAGATCATTAACAGCATAGTGGGAAAACTTTCTCTAATCCTTACCAAAGCTTTTCCTGAACCAGATACCCCCAAGAGGGCTTACACAGATACACCGAAGTTTATCAACGAGTCAGGTGAGCCGCTGAAGTATACCGAAGTATCACTCCACGACTGTAGACCGTTTGAAACATAGTAACAACCACCATGATATGAGTGGCAAGATCCAAAGATCACATAAAAGACGCTTACAACTTGTGTTCCTTTTGGCGAACACAAAGTGTATGTTTTGGAAAGTGTATCCTAAGAGATCTTTTGATGAATCTTGTGGCTCTAGACTCAATTAAGTACATTTTGGTTTTAGTAGTCGGAGGCATGGAGCAGAGTGCCTCCTTTTCTATATCAACACATCTCGGAGTGAGAGGTCGATAGATTATGCGAGGTTCTCCGTGAGAAATAAAACAAGTATCTTTTAAGAGATACCTGAGTGGCTAGAAGGTTAAATGCAGTGCGCCACTGGGTCCATGACGTCTTGTCTTCAACATCGGTATCACCTTGTTGATAACCATTAGCATATGAATTGAACCCGGTTTCTGCCCTAAGGTTGAACATTTGGAGGGCTATTTCTTTTCACCCTTTCATTTACATTTCTTTTTAATTCTTCAACCCCTTCTTTCTTATTTCATTTCTTTATTCCTTTTTCAATCATACGACTTCTAGTATTAAACTATTGGTATTGTCCATGGGTAGATCCCTCCGGTTCTGGCGGATCATAGGACGTATTTCCTAACCTTATTTAACTTATAACTCCATGACTATCCTATGTTGCCATAAACCATTCATTTGAAAATCTCTCAAAGTGTTTATGATTATATAATATATTTTGTTAACACTTTGAGAGTTTTCCATTTTCAAAAATACTCCCCTTCACATGTGCTCATAAGTTTTAAAGATAAATTTGCACATGTTGGGTGGAGTTTGCACTTTTGAATTGATTAATTTTCAGTGAACATGACCGATTCGAGACACTCTTACATCACTAGTTAGACTAGCTTGAAATTATTACCCGTCCTGGTCGCATTCAAAGAAAATCTCTCGAAACAGTACACTCAACTCAGACAAGTCCTATTCGAGACACGCTTACATCATTTGTTAGACCAGCTTGAAATTATTACCCGTCCAGGACAAGTCCTTTTGATTAATGGCAGTTAAGTTTCGTCAATTCATTGGTAATATCTGAGTCGACCTCATACGAGATTCCATACATTTGAGACCATATTTTAATCACTTTATATTCTCCCCCGCTAAAATAGCATATTGATGTTGTTTTTGGAAAACATTTTGATTAAAATATGCTTTTTGAGGTTTGTGGGAAGAAATCAATAAGAACTTTTTCATTGTGAACAAAGATTGTTTCAAATACTCCCCCTCAATAAGTGAAATAACTTTTTGAGGTTTTGATTATGAGAGGGAATACTTGTTCTTTTGAGCAGAATTATGAAAAACTCAAAATTTGATTAATTCTACTCAAAAGTAAGAAGCTTTCGCTCATTATATTAGGATTGATGCACTGAAACGTACCTCAAGGTCCTTTCTTTACAAAGAACGGGTTGTACACTGTTATGTGTGCTGTAAAACCCTAAATTTCCATTCATTTGAAATTCCCATTTAACCCCTCAAAATTTTTGAATTTTAAGAGCATACAAATAATTATGCAAGAACATTATATTTTAAACTAAGTATGAGAATTAACTACATGTCATTAAAACATTACGTTATAATTAAATTTCACCTTAGAATTAAAATAAATAATTTTTCGTATATAGGACTTAATCTAATATCGAATACGACACGTAATATTTAAATTTTGAAAACAGGGAAACTCTAAACCATACGTAATAAGAAAATTGTTACAACCTTGTCATAAATGACTTAATCTATAATTAATATCACACGACATATATGTTACATAGGACCAATTTATTTTATTTTGTACACACTCTCGTTTTTGAATTTTGGTAAAAATATTTGACTAATAACTTTCTCAACCATCTCCCATGATTTTTGGCTAATCGAATCACAATCAATTTAATATCTGCCATATATTTTTCCCGTTTAACCTTTAAAATAAACACCCCTACACGCCTTTAAAATAAAACACCCCTACGTACACGCCTAAATTTTGGGAGATAAACAAAACTTCCTTTGACTTTCCAGCGTACAACCCAACTCTCTCATCCTCCCATTTGCTCCTTGTACGCTTAGATATACACTCACAACCTCCCATTACATCCGATCTGTTGTTCTTGGATGCGACAAGATTGTGGTAGTCTCGATCGCGACATATACTTGTTCGAAGGGTGCCGAATTTGTTCATAGGGATGGTACGATCGTTATACGCTTCTTGTGTTCCTCTCGTTTAAACCAACATAAGGTATCACCATTTCGGTTTTCTTTTCTATCGGTATATACTCATCAACTGTTAATGTTTTGTAAAACGAACCTGGGTCGGCCTAAAATAAATGCGAATGAAAGTTAAAGGTCACATGAAATAATGAAATACCTATGGTTCGATTTGTATACTTCTGGTCAGTCGTGGATCTGTTTTGCTAGGTTAATATATGAGTTCATTATGTCCTTAAATCTGTTATACGAATTACATATGAAACGTCACATGAAATCATAACTCTATTCGCCCTATATAAGCTGTTGTAGCGTGTCTTGGAGGCTATTTTGTGTCGCGATATGTGGCTCACTTGTGTCGAGACTTATGGCCGTTGTGGTGTCGTGTCCTATACCCTTAACGACCCTAAGTATTAACCAAAACGCACCCTAAGTAATCAACTAACCTGTTGAATACATACTTGGTTTGGCCTTGTTATTGGCTCGTTAAGTCTTGGTCTAGTCTTAGTTGCCTCGTAGTGGTTGTTTGATTTGTGGTGTCTCGAAATAATAATATCGATAGTGTGTTTTGTTAGTTTTGGCATCGGGAGGGTTTGTAGTTTAAATTTGGTCTCGCAATGCTACGGTTGTCTTGTATGTGTGCCCTTTGGTTCATATTGGGTTGTGTCTCCTTAAGTGCGTGGGCTGATATCGCATGCTCGGGTTCTATATATGTCGACCAGGTCTTGTTTTGTATGTGTTAGTGTGATCGCATGCATTTTTTGAGGGATCGAGCATGGTTGTATTTTTGGCAGATGGCGTGTTGGGTTGTGTTGAACATATGATAGGTTCTTGTATGCATGCATTTTTTTTTAGAGTGTGGTTGAGTGAGTTATTTCTTGTGTATATTGCATGGGGTGTGAAACGTATGGAGCTTTATGATGGGTTGTGTGCATCTGGACTGTTATGGTCGAAAATGATTTCGAATTTGTGTTTTATGTGTATGGCATACATGGTTATATATAGATATCAACAAGGTCACATGTAGTTTAACAGTGGTGTATATTTGAAAGGTTTAAAACTGGTCTTGGTTTTGTCTTGAGTGTGTCGAGTAAGTGGGTTTTTGGCATGTCACATAAGTGCGTATTGTATGGACAAGTAAAAGGAACAAAAAGAGTCGCGTGCTTATGTATGTAATAATAATAACATATTTGGTCATCGCGGTCTAAAATTAAAGTCGATAATACGTAATTAAATTATGAACGTCGGGGTCTAAATTATCATCTTAACATGAAATTATAGCCTAAACTTTAAACTAATTTTATTTGACATTTTAATAATTAATTTTGATAATTTACGTTTTGACCATAGACTTTATTAAATTGGCATAATTAACCCTAAACTATTATAAATGTCATTTTAACCCTTAAATATTATAAATTGTCAATTATAACCTTAAAGTATTAAATTACTAGATCGGGAAAAATTACTAAATATGACAGGTTACCAAAGAAAGTTTCCAAAAATAGAAAGTCACTAAAAATGGAAAGCCGACTAAAATGAGTAATCTGATTAAAAATAAGTTATTAATAAGACGATCATGAATACGTGTAGATTCACGGAAGAAGGAGTTGCTTCAATCTTTATGTCTTCTGTTGTGTTTGCACTTGCGGTCTAAGGTACAGATATTCTGACCTTATCTCTTAAGGTTTCTCATGATTCGTTCACATCTGTTTGATTTTAGCTTTGATTATGGTGCCTTTGATCTGAGCCTTCTTGTTATGGCTTTCTTATATGATCTATGCCTTTGCTACGTTCCCTTAGATTTGTGAACCTTTGATTATGAACCTTTGCTTTGATCCTTTGCTATAAACTTGTGAACATTTGATATAATACCTTGATATGAACTTTGATATGATATGACATTTGAACCCTTCAGTTTGATACCTGAGCCAATTTCGTTTCCTAGCCATGAAGGTAACATGGCCGTGTCATTGATGCACCAATGGCATGACTCTAGTGTGGTTGAGAGATGTTCCACACCGTCCCATTTTTATTATTATATGTGCACATTATATTTATTATGGCCAATACTATTGTTCGGGGGCGTATGGATGCATCCTAGGTTCGGTTCGTATTTAGTGGATTTTACATGATATGATATTATATGATATGTTCGGTGACTAATGCATGGGTGCAATCCACGTCTTTCACATGTTCGGGAGTTAACTACTCCATGGTTACTATGATATTTTGATTTGATTTGTGTTCGGGCTCATAGTAGATTACTGACCTATTTCCTTACTTTGATATTCATTTGTTTATACCTTATGCTTTTCCCAATGCACCATACTTTATATGTTCGTTCCTTATCTTTTGGTTTCATATTATATATATATATATATATATTATATATATTATATATATATATATATATATATATATATATATATATATATATATATATATTTTATATATATCTGTTCACTGGGCTTTTTAAGCTCAGCCGCATTTCTTTTCCTGCGGCAGGTTTTAGTTGGAAGCTGGGTTATGAGTGGAGAGTACTTTGGACTTAGAAGACTATACCTTGATAGCTATTCTGGATTAGAGATGACTAGAAGTTATTATATTTTTAGACTTAGTATTTATTGTTATTCTCTTTTGTAACCTTGTATTTCAGAGATTCCCTTTGTAACCTTTGAAATTCATTTGTATTATTTAAGTCATATGCTTGTGTTTGCTTTGATATGTCACCATAACGTAATACTTCTACCCTTATCGGGTTGGGGTGTTACAATTATGGTATCAGAGACCAGGCTGCGACTTGTTGTACATTAACCTTGACCTGTGAAGTTTGGACCATTAAGTTTCCACTGCAAGCGCTCATAAGACAACTTTTGAGAATTTGCTTTAGGATCTCCCTATAGGAACATAAATTATAACTGGCGAGGTGGGTAGACTAGGACATCTATGCAAGTAGCATTGCTTCCGCATCACTCTGATTCGTACCTCTACCTTTAGCTATGCCTTATAAGTACATTTGTTTCAGAAGCAAAAAAGTTTTGCAACCTAAGCTTAGTAACCAAGTAAGTTTGGAATACCTCGGGAACTACATGGATACCTTACACCATTTAAGTTTCACCTTCTGATTTTGATCTCCAATTCCGATCTGTTTGATAAACAGTTTGATTCCTTTCCGACCATCCCGAAGGTCATTCAACCATAATGTGATTGACGCATTTTGTGAATTCATAACTTATGCTGGATATAAATGTATCATCTGATACTACTTAACTCTGCATAATCCATTACTACTCCTATGAGAACTCTGGTAATTATTAACCATGGATATAGGATGTTTTGTTCCCTCCCTTTGAATGATGAACCTTGTCTGCCAACCAGTTCCTTTGGAAGGATATGATGTAAATACTATCTCAGTACGGATTTGTTAACTGAGCATGATGATGCTGATAACTGATACTCCATACATCTCACTTTTGACAGTTATACGATGTTCGTATTACCGATGATACACACCCTACCTGCCACTTATGCTAAGAAGCTAAACAAAATTCCAACACCTTGAACGCTTATCTATCTCAACACCTTGATGAACCATGTACTTGACTATGATATATGAACTATCCGTCTGGTTTAACGACCGTATTCGTTCTACGGACCTGTTTACTCTTGATATAATTGACCTTGAGGTCTTTTGGTTATGGATTGGATGGCTCTTCGTAAAGCTACCATAGACTACCGTATTCGATATGTGACCTTTAGCAATCTACTTCGTCCTACTTTGTTTTGATGACTCTCTACCACTTAAATCTGTTAAGACTAATACTGCTATGGAAACACTTACTCCGATCTCATTTAATTGTCAAATTTCTCCTGACACCTATTAGTATCCACCGTTGGAAGCTCTGACATTGGAAGTATTTTGTTGTACGAAAATATTTTGATGCTCTCTGATGAACCTCTTGGTATTCCCTCCTGCTTGGGAAGTAGAGTTGGCATTGAACTGATCTCAGTTGACGAAACCATGGTACCATAAAAGTTGAGAGATTGAAGGAGCTGATGGAATATGATTTTGTTCACCTCAGTGTTTCTCCTGTTGGTATGAAGAAGAAAGATAAAGGTATGCGGCGGCGTATCGACCATCGTGAACTTAACCGTATCACTATCCGTAATCATTATCCATTTCCGCGTATCAATGATTGATTTGGTCTACCTTTGAAACTCCGTATCAGATGGCCTCATTTAGATTTGAAGGACTGAGGAAGCAATCATAAAAACTTCTAAGAAGGGAGTTGACTAACTGAGAGTAACCTCCGAGAAGTATTTCAGCTGTATTCGTGAAGAAGGAGGAGGGTGAAGTGAAATTGATGTGAAGTTTCCCTAAGATAATTCCTGAAGCTGCTTTCGTACTCGTAGTGAGTTTTAGTGATGCCAATTGTATTGGCTAATAGAATCATGTTTTCGCGAGTATTTGGACAAACTTTCATAGTATGACAGTGTGTTTGTGTTCAGAGATAAAAGAGGAACATGTAGATCATCCTCGTATTAAGTAGAATGACCCTTTGTTCTGGAAGAGTAGACTTGATTGGCGTTCAGAGATTGTAGCAGACAACACCGTCATGTGTCCTGCAAAGACAGAGTTCCCACAAAAGGACCAAGATTGAAGACAGTTATCGGAGTTAGAAACCTTGTGGAAGAGTAGTAGAAGATGTTCGCGACAGGCGTAACCGTGGAAGAAGCATATAAGTAGAAGAGAGAAACTGAGAAGGGACCCGATTATACCTCATGCAACACGTGGAGATTACAGTTCGGGTTTCAAGAGAACCAGAACGTAAGAGACGATCTATTCAACTCACAACCTGGAGTCGACAGCAACGGTGTTTATCTCAAAGCCTGGAAGAATGTGCTTGCAAGACAAACATGGTGGCGAACATAAAAGGAGAAGGAAATCGAGTTGGCGTATTTTGAACTGTGCTAGAAGACCTTTCGAAGACACGCAGACTTGCTTCTCTATTCATTTTAGTTGTACTAAGATGAATGGATAGCAGAAGTAGATTTGCAGATGGAGGGATGCACAGTGATCATGTCAGAATTCACGTTACTACACCACAGTTTCAAGAAGAATTGCCGAAGGCTTGAGGAACCAGACTCAAGTTTATAATTCCTTTTTCACTGTAGGATCAGATGGACAAGCGTAGACAGACTACTCGGACTTGGAAGAAATTTTGAAATTTTATATTTGAATGGACAAATTTTTAAGCAAACATTTGTGTTTGGATGAGTTGATTCTGTGAAGGATGAAGTTATTAATAACATAATTCACTTCTGCTTAACCCCCATAAGCTTTCGTTACCTGATAATAAGATCCTTTTAATTATTTAGGTTCTCTGTTAGTAATTCCGTTCTGTGTTCACTCTGCGTATGTTGGATGACGGTTTTGATATGAGAACTTTGATGAATTGTGGAAAAATTGATGCTTTTGACGACAAGCTTTATTCGATGATACTTACTAGGTTCTGTTACGTTATCCATGTGATCTGTTTCTTTGATTTCGAATCCGTAGTGATGATTTGATTCGGACCAACCCTAGGAGGTAGAAGGACTGTTAGGTGATTAAGATAAGTTACGGATTTCACGACTTGAGATAAAGTATGGTCATCATGAGGGCATATTTATATGATGCTAGTATTATGACGTCTGGCCAATGTGATAATACTTACATCATATAACGTGCACTTATTGTGATCATAGGATATTTCGAGGAGTGCCTTAGAAGCCTTAGAATTTCTGATATCTGATTGAGACTTTTGGTTCATTCTACCTATACGTTTAATATGCCTTCACCGCTCTACGATTTGATACGTTTGGATACTCGACACGCATTTTTGCTGACCTCTGTACTTCCGATAAGAATCTTAGGTTCTTTTGTAGAGCTTTCTGCCGTTTGGCGTTATCAAACAATCTGTTTTCTGTCTGTATTGATTCGATCTGTTTGGATACTCGACACGCATTTTTGCTGACCTCTGTACTTCCGATAAGAATCTTAGGTTCTTTTGTAGAGCTTTCTGCCGTTTGGCGTTATCAAACAATCTGTTTTCTGTCTGTATTGATTCGATCTGTTACTGTGAAGGAGTACACCTATGTTTAGCTATATGTACGTTTCACATTAGTTGAATCTGTTTCATTATGATCTGCTATGAGTTAAGATATGAGATTATGGATTTTTGAGGAACAAGATCTGTTTGCTTATGAGAATGCCTTGGAAAGGTTATATTGAAGACGAGGCTATTTGAGAATCTGAAGAGTTAAGCGTATATATCATCCTCACATCTTCTGTGATTCGATACATTTCCATCTAATCTCTTTACTCCAATTTCGAGGACGAAATTTTTATTTTAGAGGGGAAGAGTTGTAAAACCCTAAATTTCCATTCATTTGAAATTCCCATTTTACCCCTCAAAATTTTTGAATTTTAAGAGCATACAAATAATTATGCAAGAACATTATATTTTAAACTAAGTATGAGAATTAACAACATGTCATTAAAACATTACATTATAATTAATTTCACCTTAGAATTATAACAACCTAAAAATTTAAAAATAAATAATTTTCCGTACAATACGACTTAATCTAATATCGAATACGACACGTAATATTTAAATTTTGAAAACAGGGAAACTCTAAACCATACGTAATAAGAAAATTGTTACAACCTTGTCATAAATGACTTAATCTATAATTAATATCACACGACATATATGTTACATAGGACCGATTTATTTTATTTTGTACTCACTCTCGTTTTTGAATTTTGGTAAAAATATTTGACTAATAACTTTCTTAACCATCTCCCATGATTTTCGGCTAATCGAATCACAATCAATTTAATATCTGCCTTATATTTTTCCCGATTAACCTTTAAAATAAAACACCCCTACACGCCTTCAAAATAAAACACCCCTACGTACACGCCTAAATTTTGGGAGATAAACAAAACTTCCTTTGACTTTCCTGCATACAACCCAGCTCTCTCATCCTCCCATTTCCTCCTTGTACGCTTAGTGATGCGCGTGATGTGTCGTTGCGGTTTAGCAGTTTTAATGCCTACTCAAGTTTTAAATTTATATTTAGCCGACTTATCAATAACACACACACTTAACGAGCAGTGTACCCGGTCAGTATGAATATAATGGTAAGTAGAGTGTCGATCACTAAGAGTGGAACGTATTATCTCGTTATTCTAATTAGTATTTTAATATCCTAACGCAAGGGGGTTTCAGCCTGAGAGACTGGCACGATTTGTTTGCAATTAAATAATAAAATAAACCAATAGGCACGAATCAGCAAGTAGCACACACGTACACAGATAAATACTCGAGACAATAAGAGGGATGTCCTTATAATTAAGTAGATTGTCACTTGTTTTATTGATAGCTTTATATGAAGTGTATGTAGTTAACCCTTTCTCGTTGGTCCTAATCTTATCGGCGAGTAAACCCTTAATGATTACTTATGTCTAAAAGTTATTCCTAAGTGATCAATTTAGTAATAACCGTGGGAGCCACATTATTTTCCGCAGTCAAATGCCCGCAAGCCACTAATAAACACAGAGGTTATCAATGCACTAATAAGTAGTAACCAAAGACATCAACATATAAACTTTAATTGATGGGAAAGCAAGTATTAAAGGGAGTGCAATCTTTCGTTGTCACATTACACAAGCCACCAATCCTGATGAATTAAAGTTTGCTAACACAATAAAACAAAACTACTTAATGAATTAAACACATGCAGCACCTTCTTACAGCTCTTGTATCTTCGTTTGGTGTGTCTTGTGCTGCCTCCTTGACTGAATTCGTCCTAGGGTTCTGCTCTTCGGTTCTGATATATGTCTGACAAAAGCTTCGGAATTCGTCTGGTCTTGGGGTATTTATAGTTTCTGTCTGAGGGAAGATGCGGCGCATCTAGTAAGTAGATGCGGCGCATTGACTTAACTTCGCGTGGGGTCCAAGATTATAATATTCAGGAATATTCGTACACCGCCAAAAGATGCGGCGTAACTCCATGATTAGATGCGGCGCATGTCCTCTTGTATCTTGGATCGTATCTGGTGATATCTTGATAGAGATGCGGCGCATGTCATGAGTGAGATGCGGCGCATCTGGAGCAGATTAGTCTTGATCTTCTTCATTTCAGTAGACTCTTAACTTTATGCATGTTTTGCTCCATAATTAGTCCAAAATTACTAAGTTTCACCAAATGCTTGTTTTTACCTGAGAATTACAAAAGTAAACGATTAAGTATCAATCCTCATACATAATATAGTAAAACAAGTCAAATTAGTAGGATAAATGATAGTAATAAAATGTACTTATTTGAGTTCATCAAATATCCCCCCACTTGAACTTTACTTGTCCCCAAGTAAACCTTAGAATTTCTCTTATGAAAATGTATCCTAAAAGATGTTAGGATTTATTTTTATATTTAAGCATGTATTCGTTTATTTCATAATCACACAACTAAACACTTTAACGAATTAGAAGTATAAATAAATAATTTGATAAAAGCAAATCTAATCGTTTAACTGTCCAGTCGCGATGAATATTCTATCATAAGCTTGGCAAGTATACACATCTCCTCCACTAAAGCCAAGGAATAACAAGTCTAAAGCGGTAAAAAGGGTTTGTAGGCTTAAGGGTTAATTATTCTCTTTCACAATCGATCTCAAATTCCAGAAAAGGCGACAAAATCACAAATACATGATCGAATCCACGAACACGATACTTGCAATTGCTCAAATCCTTAACTCGAATAGGCTAAAGATAGGTCCAAACTTCACCAATAATAATATATCAAAAAGGGCGACAAAATCATAAATACATAGCCGAATCCACGACTACGATACTTAAGATTGCTCAAATCCCTAATCTCAATAAATCAAAGGTTTGGTTGGATAAAGAATAATAAAGGGCATGGATAACATTTGGGATATAAATTGGTGTAAAATGAAAAATAAACAAAACAAATAAATTAAAATCCTAAGTGTGGTTAATCACTATCCCAACCATCCCATGAATAAGACTCATATCATCGAATAACTCACGCTTTAACACTTGAAACACACGCTTTAGGTAGACACGAATTATACTCAACAAGATCTTAATCAAAGAATAAACCTTAATTGGCGTTCCCGTAACGTTCAACTCCCATTCAATCCATAGATATAGTACAACAAATAGTGGCCATATGAACCACTTACATAACTTTACATAAGTTGGTTGAAACAAACTTCCAACTTTTCTTTCTTTCTTTTTCTTTTCTTATTTTTTCGATTTTTTTTTTTTTTTTTTTTTTTTAAAACATAGACATAGATGTGTAAAATTTCACCACATCACTATAATGATAATTCTGGATAATTTTTCCATACTTCTCATACTTCAGAAATAACGGTAATAGTGAAAGTAGTAAACACACGAAAAACAAACTCAAAGATATACAATATTTACTTTCACTCCAATTGCATTGTGCAATTTCCCGACCTAACCAAAGATAATGAATTACGCACGCGAACACAGGTAATGTAAGGAAACACACTTTGCCTATAGCAATTAACCAATCACGGATTCTAATCTACAGGGTAGGCTAAGGTGTAAGGGTGTAACGAAACATTTTAAACATAGGTGTAAGAAACGAAAGGAATGGCTCTGAGTGTTTTTCTAGGGGTATCTTACTCTAAAAATGAGAGTAACAAAAGGGTTTATACGGGGGTTAACTAACCAGTGTAGTTAGTTAATAACACATGACATATAAAGGCTATTTGGGTGTAATCCTAGAAATTTACCAATTTAGACAAGTCATTCCAATTATATAAATAATACTCATTATGGTGGTCTCGAATAGTATACAAGCCAAGTTCTAAAGTTTACAAGTCACCGGCACACTCATAGATTTGTGAATTTTGAAAAATCACAATTTTTGAAAATAACGTCTTGTGTGCAGCTATGCAACTTAGATCTTAAACAAAAACATGCTAAAAATTTTTAAGTTTGATATATTAAGCACATTTTAAGCATAATTTTTGAAAAAGTTTAGGACAAGTAATTGTTAAGTGTTCTAATTCTCCAATCCCCCCACTTAAGTTAAACAACGTCCTCGTTGTTTGTATAAAAGGTTAAAAACTGGAAAATAAAAGAATTAGAACAGGAAAACTCCCCTGAGATTTGCTCGGTATGACCCTCCATTTGTATTTGAGCAAAAATCATCTTTCTTGTGGATTAGAACGTTAAAGCTTCATACTTGATGTATCCACAGGAAATCCAGGAAACTATAATACCACCAATACTTTAAAACACACCTAAGATAAGAAAGGTTCAAACTTGCATAATACATTAGTAGTTAGATAAAAATAAAATATAAAAATTAAAACTGAAAATCATTAGGTCAGTCGATGCGCCGTATCTTATGGAAGAAGATACGCCGTATCGAGCCTGGAATTAATACGGATCAGAATAAAGATGTGCCGCATCCTTAACCAGGGATGCGCCGCATTAAAATAAACTGATAAATAGTTTTAAAGTCGAAAATAAAAATGCAGAAAAATTAAAATAAGATATGACCATTGCAGGAGATGCGTCGCATCTCAGAATTGAGATGCGCCGTATCCTCATGCGGGCCTGACTGACACGACACAGAAAACAGAATAATAGAAATTCTCCGGGTTGTCTTCCTGTAATGAATCGTGCTAAAGAACTCCAGCATAAGCTCCCTAATCAGAGGCTCGTCAATCCTAAACAGTCTCTCCCAAGCACTAGACCTGAACACCACCTCCTCATCGTCTCCAGCAACTACCATCTCCATCCGATGCTGTAAACTCTCAGCTGCATGTCCACCACCAATCAATCCTATATCATCAAAATTCAAAACCTGGACTCTGAATATTTTCTTGAAGTAAATCGAGTCAAGCCTACGCAAGTAATCCTCCAGAGTGGCAGGAGTGAGTCCTATGTTCTCGAATCGTAACCACTGATGCCTTAGTGCGACCTCTGGTAATGCCATCTGAAATAGATATTCACAGTCAGTAAACAGTCTGCAAAATAGGTAGATACGGCGCATCTGATTTAATCAGTGCGGCGTATCTGTATAAAGTATAAGAGATGCGGTGCAAGACAATAGATACGGCGTATGGAGATGCGTCGTATCTAGATTAATCAATACGGCGTATCTAGAATTTTATCAATTTTGAAATAGGTCGTTACGCCGCATTAATCAACCTAGATGCGCCGCATCTAAAAGCATATCAGTATAAAATAAAGGGTCAGGCACGTTTTTCAAGAATCCGTATCCGTGACGTAAACTACCACTAAATATCACAGTATCATATACTCCTTATATCAATTCTAATATCTCATTTCACCACCACTAATTCGCCTTCCCGCTAAATATTCAAAATCGAACCCAAAACCTTAATTTTCGGTGAAATCAAATTAGGTTATAAGTTCAATTATTTATGCAAATTAAATACTGGGGAAACCATCTAGAGCAAGTCCTAATCAAATCTCTATATCATTTAAGCACGAATCGATTCAATCATATAAACCCTAATTTTCGTATTAATCAAGATTAAATCGAAATGGAATAATTACCTTAATTTGATGATTAGGAAGAAGATTCTAGGTCGGATTAAAGGTGGGTTTAAGAAAAATGATCGGAACTTGAGTATAATATCAGTGTGTGTAAGTTCTTAACTGTGTGTGTTTATGCGGTAGAGATTTTAGATCCGGCGTATTCCCGTCGTATTTATAGGGCGACACGATGCGCCGTATTGAAAAATTAGATGCGCCGTATCTATTTAATCTCGTTGACTAGTCAATAAGTTCTAGTTGGTCAGAGATACGGCGCTTTGGATATTTAGATCCGCCGTATCGCTATGTTAGTAAACGAAATTTAAATGAAGAACGTACCTTGGCCTCCGCAACACAGTTCCTTATACATCAAATTTGGGTTAAACGGCATACCATATAGATGAATTCAAAATAAGAGCAATAGGCATAAACGTTTTATTAATAATTGTAATCTTATTGTTTAGTGGATAAGGATTTATTCCGAGGTTAGGAACAAATATCGTTTTTAAGCATACAAAATTAAGATTACGATTTGAATCAGATGTATAATATGGATAGTAAAACTGAGATTATAGTGTAGAGAACTTTCCTTTGGGCAGGTTGAATTATCGTAGAGTTTACCTGGGATTCTATTTCAAGAATTTAAGACGTTCAATGTTACCAGTACTGAGTTTTCCTCCACTCTTGTCGTTTTATGTTCGGTCACTTCAGCTAGCGTCTCTTGGTTTGGTTCAAAATGTAATCTTTCTTCGTGATGCTCGAGTCATCATTTATCCTGAAAATAAACAACTTGCACACGAGAGTAGCCGACCGATCAAGGTAAATATCAAAAATCAATTATATTTATCAAATTATATTCGTCGTATTAACAAAAGTTAATGCGCCGTACTTTCGTTATGTTTAAAAATACAAGATTTTTGATTCAGTAAGATGCGCCGTATCGACAGAGATCGATACGTCGTATCTGTTTAATAATTCGCAAACTGTTTTTAATTAAAATAATAGATACGCCGTATCTACTAAAGCAAATGCGTCGTATGGCGTTAACGTTTAGAAATTTTTTTTTTTTATCAAAAACAGATACGCCGTATCTAGGGGAAAAGATGCGTCGTATCGAATTAATTAAACGCGTTGTATTTTATAAAAATTAAACGCAATACGCCGTATCTGATAGATCAGATGCGCCGTATCGTTTGACTTAGCACAGTACAACGATAGCAGAACAGAAAAAAATACGAAAAATAAAAACAAATAAAAACACACAAACAAAAATAAACACACAAAAATAAAAGAAAACAATTAACACACAATACAACAAATATGCAAAATAATACAATGATGCAATTAATCTAATAAAAAGAAAAACCTAACTAAAATACTAATCAAATTAACAGATAATAACAATTCACTCCCCGGCAACGGCGCCAAAAACTTGATGCGCGTGATGTGTCGTTGCGGTTTAGCAGTTTTAATGCCTACTCAAGTTTTAAATTTATATTTAGCCGACTTATCAATAACACACACACTTAACGAGCAGTGTACCCGGACAGTATGAATATAATGGTAAGTAGAGTGTCGATCACTAAGAGTGGAACGTATTATCTCGTTATTCTAATTAGTATTTTAATATCCTAACGCAAGGGGGTTTCAGCCTGAGAGACTGGCACGATTTGTTTGCAATTAAATAATAAAATAAACCAATAGGCACGAATCAGCAAGTAGCACACACGTACACAGATAAATACTCGAGACAATAAGAGGGCTGTCCTTATAATTAAGTAGATTGTCACTTGTTTTATTGATAGCTTTATATGAAGTGTATGTAGTTAACCCTTTCTCGTTGGTCCTAATCTTATCGGCGAGTAAACCCTTAATGATTACTTATGTCTAAAAGTTATTCCTAAGTGATCAATTTAGTAATAACCGTGGGAGCCACATTATTTTCCGCAGTCAAATGCCCGCAAGCCACTAATAAACACAGAGGTTATCAATGCACTAATAAGTAGTAACCAAAGACATCAACATATAAACTTTAATTGATGGGAAAGCAAGTATTAAAGGGAGTGCAATCTTTCGTTGTCACATTACACAAGCCACCAATCCTGATGAATTAAAGTTTGCTAACACAATAAAACAAAACTACTTAATGAATTAAACACATGCAGCACCTTCTTACAGCTCTTGTATCTTCGTTTGGTGTGTCTTGTGCTGCCTCCTTGACTGAATTCGTCCTAGGGTTCTGCTCTTCGGTTCTGATATATGTCTGACAAAAGCTTCGGAATTCGTCTGGTCTTGGGGTATTTATAGTTTCTGTCTGAGGGAAGATGCGGCGCATCTAGTAAGTAGATGCGGCGCATTGACTTAACTTCGCGTGGGGTCCAAGATTATAATATTCAGGAATATTCGTACACCGCCAGAAGATGCGGCGTAACTCCATGATTAGATGCGGCGCATGTCCTCTTGTATCTTGGATCGTATCTGGTGATATCTTGATAGAGATGCGGCGCATGTCATGAGTGAGATGCGGCGCATCTGGAGCAGATTAGTCTTGATCTTCTTCATTTCAGTAGACTCTTAACTTTATGCATGTTTTGCTCCATAATTAGTCCAAAATTGCTAAGTTTCACCAAATGCTTGTTTTTACCTGAGAATTACAAAAGTAAACGATTAAGTATCAATCCTCATACATAATATAGTAAAACAAGTCAAATTAATAGGATAAATGATAGTAATAGAATGTACTTATTTGAGTTCATCACTTAGTTATACACTCACAACCTCCCATTACATCCGATCTGTTGTTCTTGGATGCGAAAAGATTGTGGTAGTCTCGATCGCGATATATACTTGTTTGAAGGGTGCCAAATTCGTTCATAGGGATGGTACGATCGTTATACGCTTCTTGTGTTCCTCTCGTTTAAACCAACATAAGGTATCACCATTTCGGTTTTCTTTTCTATCGGTATATACTCATCAACTGTTAATGTTTTGTAAAACAAACCTGGGTCGGCCTAAAATAAACGCGAATGAAAGTTAAAGGTCACTTGAAATAATGAAATACCTGTGGTTCGACTTGTATACTTCTGGTCAGTCGTGAATCTGTTTTGCTAGGTTAATATATGAGTTCATTATGTCCTTGAATCTGTTATACGAATTACACATGAAACGTCACATGAAATCATAACTCTATTCGCCCTATATAAGCTGTTGTAGCATGTCTTGGAGGCTATTTTGTGTCGCGATATGTGGCTCACTTGTGTCGAGACTTATGGCCATTGTGGTGTCGTGTCCTATACCCTTAACGACCCCAAGTATTAACCAAAACGCACCCTAAGTAATCAACTAACCTGTTGAATACATACTTGGTTTGGCCTCGTTATTGGCTCGTTAAGACTTGGTCTTGTAATACCTGAAATTCACATAACATGTCAAATGACCAAAATGCCCTCACTAACTTAAAAATTTAATTAAAACCTATATTAAGCTACATAAATCCGAATTATGTCAAATAAACTACATATAAATTACAATAAAATTAAGACAAGACTTCTAATAATTTTATATGTCCAAAAATAATTATTTTATACCATACAAAAGTTAAAAACCAATTTTATATATATAATAATTTCGGTATACATTTAAAATGTTTTAAAAAGTTAGATAAATATCAAATAAATAAGGATATGATCTCTAAAAATCAAAATTTGATTTCCTTATCATATTTGGACCGAGACTTATGCCTACCCTCCCCTAAGACCGGATCATACACTCATATAATTTTATTCTACCTTTTCCTTCCTAAATAATTTTGCCGAGTAAACACAAAACCCAAAAAATACACCATTCATTATTGCGAATTTTTGGAGAGCCAAGCATAATTTTTCTGAGTTCATTCTATTGCTAGGAAGCCAAGAAAAATAGCCATTCGAATTATAAAGGCATATTTTCTTTGTTGTCGAATTTTGCTCACAAGTGAGGTAAAATTCCATTTTAATTCCTACGACCCTTGTAAAATTTGTTTTCCATTTTTCCTAAGTTCCTTACATCGTATATGATCTGTGAAAATTGATTCCAAGGTTTTTTGGTCACGTTTGTGCTCGTGGGAATTTTGGTGTCATTTTATTCAATCCGAGAGAAGAAAATTCGTCCAGCCTATTCTACGTGTTCCATATTGGGTTTGGTATTTTTCTCACGTCTCTTGCATCATATAAGTCTCAAATAAAATTATAAACACAAACCATGCATGCTCTATGAATTATTTGTGAATTAAACCTTAAAAATGCCATAAAACTCTAAATAATTATATACGAATTTTTTGGGCATGAGCACTATTTTATATGGACTCTATATAATATATATATCTCATAAAAATAATGGTTGGAATTATGGAGGCCTAAATCTTGTGTTGTTAATTTATTGTATAATCGGCTAATAAAAAAATAAAAAGGAAATAAAAGAAACCCTAACTAAATCGAGCTAGGGTTAGGGTTTATGCCATGAAATCTGGTTATTTATGATGGTTTAAGGTTGTTAGTAATCATGGGGTAATGATTGGCAATTGATATTAGGGTTTGTAATATTTTTGGTTATTTTTTTTATTACCGATTTTAAAAATAAAAGGTAAGGGGGTGTTTTGTAATTTTAAAAAACTCAAGGGATATTTTTGTAAGTTATTTTGGACCATTTATATTTCGTATAAAATATAAAATGAGGGCTTGATATGTGAATTTTGTATTTAAAAGGTTAAATGGGTAATTATATATAATTATTAATCCGAATTGAAATTAATTTAACTAGAGGGACTAAAGATGTAAATTCTGGAAACTTGAAGTGATTTTGAGCAAATAATAATATTAAGAGTATTTTGTGTAATTTTGAGTATTTATGGGCCTATTGTGTAATTATTATGGAATTATGATTTAATTTATAAGTTTTGTAAACTTAAGGGACTAATTGTGTAAATTTTGAAATCTGAGGGGCTGAATAGTAATATATGTAAACTCTGATGTGACATTCTGAAATTTGGTAAAATAATATGCTTGTTTGGTAAATATGGATATTAGAGGGATTAAATCATAAATTATGTAAATATAAGGTTTGTTTTGTAAATATTGTAACTAGAGGGGTATAAACTGTAAAATTATGAAACTAAAGGGATTATGATGTCATTCTGAATAAAATGTGTATTAACTCAGTAACTTGAAGTATTTTCACTTGATACCCTTGAAAGTGATGAAATTATAATTAAAACCCTGAACTTTGTGAACTTGCCATAAATAACCTTAGACTTCTGTAACTTGTTAAAATATACCTTTATTCCATTATAGTCTCTGAGTAAGGGCTTAATCTAATCTGAAATGATAATATCTGTTAATTCTAAAAACCTGCTAATTATGGGAAGTTACTAAATCTGGAAAGTTACTAAAAATAGAAAGTTACTTAAAATAGAAAGGTATACTAAAAGTAATAATCTGAATTGGAATCCTTCGTAATTCCGTCTTCTACTCCTTTAGGTTCGAAGAAGGAGAAGCCTTGATCTGTTCAGTATTTATTTACTTGTTATTTTCTGCATTGGTAATAAGGTACAGATATTCTGCCCTTCTTTAGTAAGGTGCCTTCGTCTCATTTCTGATTTCTAATTCACTGCCATGTTCTTTGTTTCTGTGAACCTTTGACATTGACCTATTGATACTGAACCTTTCTTATATTGAACCTACTGATATTGACCCTTCTGTTACTGAACCATCTGATATGAACTTTCTGATATACTGAAATGGATATTGACCTATGAAACTAAACTGAATACTGAATACTGATACTTGACCACTGACCCACAGTTTGATACTACGAGCCATAACTAGTCATGAGGGTTTCATGACCATGTCATTGATGCACCGATGGCATGACTCTAGGGCAGGAGAGTGATGACCTGTTCCGTCCCTGACTGTATTTTATTTGGTGTGTTGGGAGGTTTATGGCCACCTGGGGCGTATGGATGCATCCTAGAACTGTTACTGTTACTGATTACTGATTACTGTATTACTGGTGACTGATGGTGTGTGCGATACACGTCTTTCACACTCTGGGAGCTAGCTACTCCACCCATTATTGAGGAATCCCCTCATATTTACTGATTACTGAGAGGTCTCCCCTCTACATGATTATACTGATTACTGTTACTGATTATTGATACTGGGCTCGTAGAGGATTACTGTTTTCCTACACCTTTACTCTTTATCTTTCGTTACTGCTACTACATACTGATGCTTAACTCTGATTTATTCATACTGTTATTATTATTCATTATTCTACTGCTTGTTACCGTTATATCTGTTCACTGAGCTCTCGTAGCTCAGCCGCATTTCTTTACTGCGGCAGGTTTTTAGTAGGAAGCTGGGAATGAGTGGAGAGAGTGTACCTTTGGACTTAGAAGATTGGGTAGCTATTCTAGATTAGAGTTGACTGGAAGATTATATATTTTAGAATTAGTGTTTTTGGAAGTTTTCAGTTGTAACCTTGTAGTTTTAGTATTTCAATTGTAAACTTTGAGATTTTTGTATTACTGTAGATGTATGCTTTGTTTGATCTGATATGGAGCCATTATTGTGACATCTTTACCCTTGTCGGGTCGGGGTGTTACAATTTATGGTATCAGAGATACAGGCTGCGACTCGTAATACATTTACCCTTGACCTGTGAAGTCTGGACCACTAAGTTTCCACTGTAGGCACTCGTAGGACAACCTTTGAGGATTTTGCTTTAGGATTTCCCTATAAGAACTTAAGTTCTGACCGGTGAGGAATGGGTAGACTATAAGGATTTACTTAAGCATCTTTGCTTCCGCATCACTCTGATTCATGCCTTTCTTTTGATTAAAGCCTGTTGAAATCACTCTTGGAGATTCAAAACGTATGTCTTGCACCACCTAAGATTTGGAACTTTGGAAGCATTGAGACTTGCATAGTAATTTCCTGACACTATTTGATCCTTGTCTTCAGATTCCGACTCTAACCCCTGAACCTTCTGTTAATCATTCTGATCTCTTCGGGCATTCTGATAATTTCCATGACGATGATACACCTGATACAATCTGTTAGTTGTTTCTTCCTTCTGATAATCATCTATGAATCTTCTGACATTAATTGATTTAGCCTTAACCACCTCCGTTCCCATGAGAAGTCTTGTGGTGTTTGACCACGAGTATAAAAATGTTTTCCCTCTTAGTCGAAACGGTAAGATCTGCTTTGTTGATCCGTCTTCCTTTGATAGTTAACTTTGATTTTATTCTGATAATAGATTGATTGAACCTTCAAAATACTGACAACTATCCTCCTATGTCTCATCTTTGGCATTTGAAACAATTTTGAACTTTCTACCATGATTACCGATTGTTAAACTCCTTGCTAGCACTATTACTCTGGAGACTCGTGTGTTACTTTCACGGTTATGAAGTTTTCCTTGAAACCATTTTTGTACACCAATGATTAAACTTTATCTTGAAAATTTAATGACACCCTGAGTTTTCCGAAGATGATTCCTAGTTTGAACCATCAAGTTTTCACCGGACTGCGAAGTAGGATTTGACATGATACCGAGAGATTGTCTAGCTGCCAAGCGAAGATGTTCTTCGGATCATACCAGTTGATGTGAGCAACTAGAAAGAGCAACAACCGAAGACCAGGAAGTGAGCCGCTTAAGTATATCTTCTGGGAGTGTTCCACTACCTGATTTTGATCTTCATTCCGATCTGTTTGATAAACAGTTTGATATTCCTCCGACTATTCCGGAAGGTCATTTAACCCTAATGTGTTTGGCACATTCTATGAATTTATTTCCCATGCCGGATATAAATGTATCATCTGATACTACTCTGTCTTGCAAAACCCATTACTACTCCTATGAGAACTCTTGTGATTATTAAACACGGATATAGGAAGTTTATTTCCCCTTCTGAATAATGAATCTTGCCGCCAACTAGTTCCTTTTGGAATGATATGATGATAATTTTGTCTCGTTATGAAGTTGTTAACTGAGCATGATGATGCTAATAACCGATATTCTATACGCTTCATTTTGACAATTATACACTGATCCAACCTACCTGCCACTTATGCTAAATAGCTGAACAAGACTCCAACACCTTGAATTGTTCGCTTATTTATTTCCACACTCTGATGAATCATGTACTTAACCTTGATATATGAACTATCCGTCTGGCTTGGCGACCGTGCTCATCCTACGAATCCGTTTACTCTGGATATATATGATTTTGAGGTCTTTTGGTTATGGATTGGCTGACTCTTCATAAAGCTACCATAGACTACCGTATCTGAAATATGACTCTTAACAAATCTGTTTTACTCTACTTTTATTATGATGACCCTCCGCCGCTTAAATCTGTTAAGATTAATGTTGCTACGGAAGCACATACTCCGATCTCATTTGATTGTCGAATTTCTCCTGACACCATTGATATCCACCCTTAGAAGTTTTGGGCATTGGAAGCTTTATTGTACAAATATTCTGTTGTTTTCTGATGAAACTCTTGATATTTCCCCTCCTGTTGCAAAGTAGAATTGACCTTGAACCGACCTCAATCGACGACACATGATGCTATAGAGGTTGAGAGATTGAAGAAGTTGATGGATTATAATGTTGTTCACCTCAGTGTTTCTTTTGAATACCCTATTTCATTTATGAAGAAGAAAGAGAAAATCCCACGTCAGCGTGTCAACTATCGTAAACCTAATTGTATCACTACCCCGTATCCTATGATGACAACAGTTGAGTTGGCGAATTTCGAACTGTGCCGGAAGACCTGTCAGAAACACACCGTCTTGTTTTCTCTATTTATTTTAGTTGTACTAACATGAATTGAGAGCAGAAGCAGACTCGCGAAGGGAAGATGCATAGTGACCATGCCAGAGATTCACGTTACCACACCACAGCGTCCAGAAGAAGTGTCGAAGGCTTGAGGGGCCAGACTCAAGTTTATAATTCCTTTACACCCTATGATCATACGACAGACTGCATGGACTTGGAAGAAGATCATGTATTGAAGGAATGATAATTCTGAAGCAAACGTTTGCGTTTGGAAGAGTTGATTCTGTGAAGGATGAAACTATGGATGACGTATTTCACTTAACTTACTTAAATTTCCGTAACCAGATGATAAGATCCTTTGAATGATTTAGACCCTCTGTTAATAATTCCGTTATGTATTCATTCTACGTATGTAGGCCGATGGTTTGTTATGAGGATTTTGAAGCAACCTCTAGTATTGTCTGAGTTGATTCTGATGAGTGATGAAGTATTGACGCTATTGGCGACGTATCTGGTTCTGATAGACACTTTAGACCTGTTCCGTTAACTCTTTCGAGTAGTTCGTTTCTCCTCTTAGTTATGATGTTGATTCTGATGACCTCTGAGACTGTAGTTAGATTAGGTGGATTAAGATAAGTTGTTCTGTTCATGACTTGAGATAAAGTATGACGATCATGAGGGCATATTTATATGATGCCAGTATTATGACGTCTGGCCAACGTGATAATACTTACATCATATAACGTGCACTTGTTGTGGGCATAGGATATCTCGAGAAGTGCCTTAGAGCTTTAGAAATTCTTATAACTGTTTGAGATTTTCTGCGTTAGTGAGACTTTAAGTTCATTCTACCTATACGAGTAATCTGCTTTCACCGTTATGCGAATTGATACGTCTGGATTCTCGTCACGCGTTTTGCTGACCTCTGTACTTCTGATAACTATCTTAGGTTCCATTGTAGAACCTTATGCAAATTGATGTTATCGATAATCTAATTCCTGTACGTCAAAATCTGATTTGTCTAATCAATTTCTGTGAACCGCATATCCGTCAAAACCCTATGTATTTCTTTGTCTCTTCCGAGAGAATATGATTTTCATCTACTACGTTTGGTATGTTATCCTTCTGATCTGGATTCAGTATGTTATGTCTGTTCTGAGGACCTGAAACAATTTTGGAATCTGCAAGTTCGAGTTATGAGAAACAAATCTTTCATATGTCTGTTCACCGTCAGTTGTGTTCCTGTTTCGTTTCACCTCAATTCTCGTTTTAGTCTGGTATGTCTCTGTTACGTTTTCTGCTCTCTTTTCTCTCTGCTTTCTGCAAATTTCGAGGACGAAATTTTTTTGTTAGTGAAGAAGAAGTTGTAATACCTGAAATTCACATAACATGTCAAATGACCAAAATGCCCTCACTAACTTAAAATTTTAATTAAAACCTATATTAAGCTACATAAATCCGAATTATGTCAAATAAACTACATATAAATTACAATAAAATTAAGACAAGACTTCTAATAATTTTATATGTCCAAAAATAATTATTTTAAACCATACAAAAGTTAAAAACCAATTTTATATATATAATAATTTCGGTATACATTTAAAATGTTTTAAAAAGTTAGATAAATATCAAATAAATAAGGATATGATCTCTAAAAATCAAAATCTGATTTCCTTATCATATTTGGACCGAGACTTAAGCCTACCCTCCCCTAAGACCGGATCATACACTCTATATAATTTTATTCTACCTTTTCCTTCCTAAATAATTTTGCCGAGTAAACACAAAACACAAAAAATTCACCATTCATTCTTGCGACTTTCTGGAGAGCCAAGCATAATTTTTCTGAGTTCAATCTATTGCTAGGAAGCCAAGAAAAATAGCCATTCGAATTATAAAGGCCTATTTTCTTTGTTGTCGAATTTTGTTCACAAGTGAGGTAAAATTCCATTTTAATTCCTACGACCCTTGTAAAATTTGTTTTCCATTTTTCCTAAGTTCCTTACATCGTATATGATCTGTGAAAATTGATTCCAAGGTTTTTTGGTGGCGTTTGTGCTCGTGGGAATTTTGGTGTCGTTTTATTCAATCCGAGAGAAGAAAATTCGTCCAGCCTATTCTACGAGTTCCATATTGGGTTTGGTATTTTTCTCACGTCTCTTACATCATATAAGTCTCAAATAAAATGATAAACATGAACCATGCATGCTCTATGAATTATTTGCGAATAAACCTTAAAAACGCCATAAAACTCTAAATAATTATATACGAATTTTCTGGGCATGAGCACTATTTTATATGGACTCTATATAATATATAGATCTCAGAAAAATAATGGTTGGAATTATGGAGGCCTAAATCTTGTGTTGTTAATTTATTGTATAATCGGCTAATAAAAAAATAAAAAGGAAATAAGAGAAACCCTAACTAAATCGAGCTAGGGTTAGGGTTTATGCCATGAAATCTGGTTATTTATGATGGTTTAAGGTTGTTAGTAATCATGGGGTAATGATTGGCAATTGATATTAGGGTTTGTAATATTTTTGGTCATTTTTATGTATTACCGATTTTAAAAATAAAAGGTAAGGGGGTGTTTTGTAATTTTAAAAAACTCAAGGGATATTTTTGTAAGTTATTTTGGACCATTTATATTTCGTATAAAATATAAAATGAGGGCTTGATATGTGAATTTTGTATTTAAAAGGTTAAATGGGTAATTATATATAATTATTAATCCGAATTGAAATTAATTTAACTAGAGGGACTAAAGATGTAAATTCTGGAAACTTGAAGTGATTTTGAGCAAATAATAATATTAAGAGTATTTTGTGTAATTTTGAGTATTTATGGGCCTATTGTGTAATTATTATGGAATTATGATTTAATTTATAAGTTTTGTAAACTTAAGGGACTAATTGTGTAAATTCTGAAATCTGAGGGGCTGAATACTAATATATGTAAACTCTGATGTGACATTCTGAAATTTGGTAAAATAATATGCTTGTTTGGTAAATATGGATATTAGAGGGATTAAATCATAAATTATGTAAATATAAGGTTTGTTTTGTAAATATTGTAACTAGAGGGGTATAAACTGTAAAATTATGAAACTAAAGGGATTATGATGTCATTCTGAATAAAATGTGTATTAAATCAGTAACTTGAAGTATTTTCACTTGATACCCTTGAAAGTGATGAAATTACAATTAAAACCCTGAACTTTGTGAACTTGCCATAAATAACCTTAGACTTCTGTAACTTGTTAAAATATACCTTTATTCCATTATAGTCTCTGAGTAAGGGCTTAATCTAATCTGAAATGATAATATCTGTTAATTCTGGAAACCTGCTAATTATGGGAAGTTACTAAATCTGGAAAGTTACTAAAAATAGAAAGTTACTTAAAATGGAAAGGTATACTAAAAGTAATAATCTGAATTGGAATCCTTTGTAATTCCGTCTTCTACTCCTTTAGGTGCGAAGAAGGAGAAGCCTTGATCTGTTCAATATTTATTTGCTTGTTATTTTCTGCACTGGTAATAAGGTACAGATATTCTGCCCTTCTTTAGTAAGGTGCCTTCGTCTCATTTCTGATTTCTGATTCACTGCCATGTTCTTTGTTTCTGTGAACCTTTGACATTGACCTACTGATACTGAACCTTTCTTATATTGAACCTACTGATATTGACCCTTCTGTTACTGAACCATCTGATATGAACTTTCTGATATACTGAAATGGATATTGACCTATGAAACTAAACTGAATACTGAATACTGATACTTGACCACTGACCCACAGTTTGATACTACGAGCCATAACTAGTCATGAGGGTTTCATGACCATGTCATTGATGCACCGATGGCATGACTCTAGGGCAGGAGAGTGATGACCTGTTCCGTCCCTGACTGTATTTTATTTGGTGTGTTGGGAGGTTTATGGCCACCTGGGGCGTATGGATGCATCCTAGAACTGTTACTGTTACTGATTACTGATTACTGTATTACTGGTGACTGATGGTGTGTGCGATACACGTCTTTCACACTCTGGGAGCTAGCTACTCCACCCATTATTGAGGAATCCCCTCATATTTACTGATTACTGAGAGGTCTCCCCTCTACATGATTATACTGATTACTTTACTGATTACTGATACTGGGCTCGTAGAGGATTACTGTTTTCCTACACCTTTACTCTTTATCTTTCGTTACTGCTACTACATACTGATGCTTAACTCTGATTTATTCATACTGTTATTATTATTCATTATTCTACTGCTTGTTACCGTTATATCTGTTCACTGAGCTCTCGTAGCTCAGCCGCATTTCTTTCCTGAGGCAGGTTTTTAGTAGGAAGCTGGGAATGAGTGGAGAGAGTGTACCTTTGGACTAAGAAGATTGGGTAGCTATTCTGGATTAGAGTTGACTGGAAGATTATATATTTTAGAATTAGTGTTTTTGGAAGTTTTCAGTTGTAACCTTGTAGTTTTAGTATTTCAATTGTAACCTTTGAGATTTTTGTATTACTGTAGATGTATGCTTTGTTTGATCTGATATGGAGCCATTATTGTGACATCTTTACCCTTGTCGGGTCGGGGTGTTACAGGTCTAGTCTTAGTTGCCTCGTAGTGGTTGCTTGATTTGTGGTGTCTCGAAATAATAATATCGATACTGTGTTTTGTTTGTTTTGGCCTCGGGAGGGTTTGTAGTTTAAATTTGTTCTCGCGATGCCTTGGTTGTCTTGTATGTGTGCCCTTTGGTTCATATCGGGTTGTGTCTCCTTAAGTGCATGGGCGGATATCGCATGCTCGGGTTCTATATATGTCGACCAGGTCTTGTTTTGTATGTGTTAGTGTGATCGCATGCATGTTTTGAGGGATCGAGCATGGTTGTATTTTTGGCAGATGGCGTATTGGGTTGTGTTGAACATATGATAGGTTCTTGCATGCATGCATTTTTTTTAGAGTGTGGTTGAGTGAGTTATTTCTTGTGTATATTGCATGGGGTGTGAAACGTATGGAGCTTTATGATGGGTTGTGTGCATGTGGACTGTTGTGGTCGAAAATGATTTCGAATTTGTGTTTTATGTGTATGGCATACATGGTTATATATTGATATCAACAAGGTCACATGTAGTTTAATAGTGGTGTATATTTGAAAGGTTTAAAACTGGTCTTGGTTTTGTCTTGAGTGTTTCGAGTAAGTGGGTTTTTGGCATGTCACATAAGTGCGTATTGTATGGACAAGTAAAAGGAACAAAAAGAGTCGCGTGCTTATGTATGTAATAATAATAACATATTTAGTCGTCGCGGTCTAAAATTAAAGTCGATAATACGTAAATAAATTATGAACGTCGGGGTCTAAATTATCATCTTAACAAGAAATTATAGCCTAAACTTTAAACTAATTTTATTTGACATTTTAATAATTAATTTTGATAATTTACTTTTTGACCATAGACTTTAATAAATTGGCATAATTAACCCTAAACTATTATAAATGTCATTTTAACCCTTAAATATTATAAATTGTCAATTATAACCTTAAAGTATTAAATTACAAGATCGGGAAAAATTACTAAATATGACAGGTTACCAAAGAAAGTTTCCAAAAATAGAAAGTCACTAAAAATGGAAAGCCGACTAAAATGAGTAATCTGATTAAAAATAAGTTATTAATAAGATGATCATGAATTCGTGTAGATTCGCTGAAGAAGGAGTTGCTTCAATCTTTATGTCTTCTGTTGTGTTTGCACTTGCGGTCTAAGGTACAGATATTCTGACCTTTTCTCTTAAGGTTTCTCATGATTCGTTCACATCTGTTTGATTTTAGCTTTGATTATGATGCCTTTGATCTGAGCCTTCTTGTTATGGCTTTCTTATATGATCTATGCCTTTGCTATGTTCCCTTAGATTTGTGAACCTTTGATTATGAACCTTTGCTTTGATCCTTTGCTATAAACTAGTGAACCTTTGATATAATACCTTGATATGAACTTTGATATGATATGACATTTGAACCCTTCAGTTTGATACCCGATCCAAGTTCGTTTCCTAGCCATGAAGGTAACATGGCCGTGTCATTGATGCACCAATGGCATGACTCTAGTGTGGTTGAGAGATGTTCCACACCATCCCATTTTTATTATTATATATGCACATTATATTTATTATGGCCAATACTATTGTTCGGGGGCGTATGGATGCATCCTAGGTTTGGTTCGTATTTAGTGGATTTAACATGATATGATATTATATGATATTTTCGGTGACTGATGCATGGGTGCAATCCACGTCTTTCACAAGTTCGGGAGTTAACTACTCCATGTTTACTGTGATATTTTGATTTGATTTGTGTTTGGGCTCGTGGTAGATTACTGACCTATTTCCTTACTTTGATATTCATTTGTTTATACCTTATGCTTTTCCCAATGCACCATACTTTATATGTTCGTTCCTTATCTTTTAGTTTCGTTATATATATATATATATATATATATATATATATATATATATTATATATATATATATATATAATATATATATATATATATATATATATATATATATATATATCTGTTCACTGGGCTTTTTAAGCTCAGCTGCATTTCTTTTCCTGCGGCAGGTTTTAGTTGGAAGCTGGGTTATGAGTGGAGAGTACTTTGGACTTAGAAGACTATACCTTGATAGCTATTCTGGATTAGAGATGACTAGAAGTGATTATATTTTTAGACTTAGTATTTATTGTTATTCTCTTTTGTGTCCTTGTATTTCAGAGATTCCCTTTGTAACCTTTGAAATTCATTTGTATTATTTAAGTCATATGCTTGTGTTTGCTTTGATATGTCACCATAACGTAATACTTCTACCCTTATCGGGTTGGGGTGTTACATGTGCACAAGCCATTGTCATACATAAGAAATATTTAATGATAAAATCTAATGAAAATTATACCGATGATTACTCAGGATGACGAAATGTGAAAATGTTTGGTTCCTTAGCTCTTCCCCTAACATATCCTTCCAATATCCACATTTGAACCCGGTGCTTGAGCCTGTAGTCAATACGTGCTAATAACTTGACTGTCTGCTTCACATCGTTTCGTCTCCATGTCATGTGTCGTAACCAACCTTGCTTACGCCCTTCTGTATGGTTCTCAAGAATGTGATCGAGCTCAGACCTAACATGTATCAATGATTCATCACTGAATTTATGAATGTTGTTGGGTTTTAAAGGTTTCTTGAAGTTACTGCTACTTACGTTGTTAAGACTGCTCAGGAACTACAAAGGATATTCAACAAGTCATTACTGCTGCTAGTTATGAAGTTAATGCTGCTTATGGAAGATTAATGTTGCTACAAGATTAATACTGCCAGAACAATTAGTTAGTATTGCTAATACGTTATTAGTGTTGCTAGAGTATTAGAGTCGGTTATTATGTATGGTATGTTTAGATAAATATAGAAAAGATTCTATAAAGATTTATCTTGTGTAGAAAGTTATTGTAAGCCGACTAGGACTCCTTAGTCTATAAAAGGAGGACCTAGGGCATAGATGAACATACGACTTTAAGATAGAAAACTTCAAGGTTGTAAACCCTAATACTCAAGGAGTATTCGTATTATTAATAATATTGAAGTGTTTAGTTTGATATTCATTGTTCATTGTTTCATACGTTATAAAGTTCTTCTTAAGATCAAACACAAGATTCCGCATTGTGTTTGATAAACTACAAGACAGTTTCTATACCTAGTTATGTTAGATTTATCTAGCATAGCTAAACCTTTACAAGCTAAAGGATTCGATCAAGTGCTCAACTGGGATCAACAAGTGGTATCAGAGCTTGTGATCTAGCGACTGTGAATCAAGAAGAACCTGTTGTAACTCATCTCACTAAAGAAGGAAGACATGGACTCAGAATCTACTCACATGATTACTGCATGAAAGGTACCCATGCTCAAGCTTGGAGAATATGAGCTATGGAGAATGAGGATAGAACCGTACGTCCAGATGGTTGATTACTCTATGTGGGAGGTCATAGAGAATGGTAATTAACTACCTAAGACTGAAACTTTTGCTGAAGGTGTTACTATTATAATGCCTATCAAGACGGCTGAAGACAAGGCACAAAGAAGGCTTGAAGTAAAGGCTAGAAGTACTATTATGATGGGGATTCCTAATAATCATCAGCTAACCTTCAATCACATCAAGGATGCTAAACAGTTGCTAAAGGCAATTGAGACAAGATTTGGAGGGAATGCTGCAACCAAGAAGACAAGGAAGAATCTCTTGAAGCAACAATATGAAAATTTTGCTGCTTCAAGTTCTGAAAATCTTGATCAAACTTTTGACAAGCTTCAGAAACTCATCAGTCAATTGGCACTTGTAGAAGTCTCAATTTCTCAAGAAGATGTCAATCAAAAGTTTTTGAGAAGCTTATCACCAGAGTGGAACACACACACTGTGGTATGGAGAAACAAGGATGATCTTGATACTATGAGTTTAGATGATCTGTACAACAATCTTAAAGTTTATGAACCTGAAGTTAAAGGGTCATCTAGCTCATCAACAAGCACACAAAACTTAGCTCTTGTGTCCTCCTCCAACAACAGTTCTAGCAGTCCTAATAAAGTAGTCAATATTGCTCATGGAGTTAGTACTACCAGCAAACAAGTTAATGCTGTTGGGTCTATAACCCTTGATAACTTGAGTGATGTTGTTATCTATGCTTTCTTGGCTGGTCAATCCACTAGTTCTCAAATTATGCATGAAGATTTGGAGCAGATCCATCCAGATGATCTTGAAGAGATGGACTTGAAGTGGCAGATGGCAATGTTGATTGTGAGGGCAAGAAGATTTTTGAACAGGAGTGGAAGAAATATCAAGATTATTGGGAAGGATAACTTGGGTTTTGATAGATCCAAGATTGAATGCTACAACTGTCATAGGAAGGGTCACTTTGCAAGAGACTGTAGAGCTCCAAGAAGCCAAGAATACAAGACTGGAGAAAGCTCTAGGAAAGCTATGGAAATAACAACCTCCACAGCTTTGGTGTCTCAATGTGATGGTCTTGGAGGATATGACTGGAGTGATCAAGCAGCTGAAGGACCTAACATTGCTCTTATGGCCTACTCTTCTACATCAAGTTCTGATTCTGAGGTATCTAACAGTTCTAGTTGTTCATATAAGTCTTGTTTAGATACTATTGAAGAACTTAAGGCTAGGAATGAAAAGCTAATGGAAGAGGTAAAAATGTTAAAATTAGACAATTTAGGCTATAAGGTAGGTCTAAAATCTGTTGAGGAAAGACTTGACTTTTTCAAAGAAAATGAGTTAGAATATGTAGAAAAAGTAAATGTTCTTGAAGGTAAGCTTTTTGTAAAAGAACATGAAGTTAATGGACTTTCTAAAAGATTAGAAAAGGCTAAAAAAGAAAAAGATGCAGCTTATAAGGAATTAGAAAAACATCAGGTTAAGGTTAATAAGCTTGAGTTTGCATCTAAAAGTGTTAATAAGACAATTGAGTGTCAGTTATTGAGGAGAGGTAGTGGCATAGGTTATAATGAGGTTTCTCCCTTAATAACAGGAAAGTATGTACCTCCTATTCCAGAATTGTCTTGTTTGAGTGAGTCAAATGTTAAGTCTTTAGGAGAAAGTAGTGAATCTAATAAGGAAAAACCTAAGACTGAAAGAAAGTATTCTGATGCACCTATTATTTAGGATTGGGTGTCTGATGATGATGAGGAACAGGAAAAGGATAAACTTAAGGTTGCAAGTGTAACAGAAAAACCTAATGTTGAGAAGACTAAATTTGTGAAACCTAGTTTTGGTACCAAAGTGTCTAAGAAATTTGTTAAGTACACTGAGAAACCTAGGCAGATCACAAACAGGCCTAGAGGTAACCAGAGGAGTTGATATCTCAAAGGTTAGGAAGTGACTTTGAGATGATCAATAAGGCTTGTTATCATTGTGGTAGTTTTGAACACTTACAAGATAATTATTTTTACTATAAAAAACCAGTGTGGAACTATGCTAAGAGGGTGAATCATAAAAGTTTTTCTGAGAATACTCACCCACATGCTAAAAGAAACATAGTTCTAAAAGCAGTACAAATGAGATCTGGTGTAGTATCAGTTACAACTGCTAATCAAAATGTTTCTAAACAAACAGTAGTAACAAATACTGCTAGATCAGTTAGTAATACTAACACCAAAAGGATAATGAATGGTGCAAATAAATTGTCAAAGTTTTCAAACAAAGCACATTCCACTGTAACACAGCCCATTCAAAAGCCAACTGCTATTATTGCTGCTAAGGCAAAAACAGTAGTTTCTACTGCTAAGCCAAAAGCAATAACTGATACTGTTTTGGGAAATCATTTTTATGCTGTGAAGTCCTCAACTTGTTGGGTCTGAAAACCAAAATTTAAAGTTTTAGATCATGTTTCCAGAAACAGTAGTGCATCTATAGTTTTAAAGAGATATGATTATGTAGATGCACAAGGCAGATCCAAGTCAGTATTGGCTTGGGTCCCCAAAATGAACTGATTTTCTTACTTTATGTGCAGGGCAATCCACAGGTGGAATTGGAAGATAAAGGAGTATTTGACAGTGGATGCTCAAGGCACATGACTGAAAACATGTCCTATCTTGAAGATTTTGAAGCTATTGATGGAGGATATGTTGCTTTTGGGAGTAATCCCAAAGGAGGGAAAATCACTGGTAATGGTACAATAAAAACTGGTAAATTAGATTTTGATAATGTGTACTTTGTAAAAGAACTTAAGTTTAATCTCTTCAGTGTCTCACAAATGTGCGACAAAAAGAATAGTATTCTTTTTACTAACACTGAATGTATTATCTTATCTCCTGACTTTAAGTTGACTGATGAAAGTCATGTTCTACTTAAAGTTCCTAGAACAGACAACATATACAGTTTTGATTTAAAGAATATGGTTCCCAAAAGAGGATTGACTTGTCTCTTTGCAAAGGCCCCATCAGATGAATGTAAACTTTGGCATAGAAAAATTGGTCATTTAAATTTCAAAACAATAAATAAATTGGTTAAAGGGAAACCTTGTGAGAGGTTTACCTTCAAAAGTTTTTGAAAATTCCGAAATATGTGTTGCTTGTCAGAAGGGAAAACTACATAGAGCTTCTTGTAAGTCCAAAGTAGTGAACTCTATTAGTTAGCCATTACATATGTTGCACATGGATTTATTTGGACCAACATTTGTAAAGAGTTTAATGAAAAAGATGTATTGCCTAGCTGTCACAGATGATTATAGTAGGTTTACTTGGGTGTTCTTTTTAGCAACTAAGGATGAAACCTGTAGCATTCTTAAGGCTTCCATAACCAAGCTAGAAAACCTAGTTAATCATAAGGTTAAAGTGATAAGATGTGACAATGGAACAGAGTTCAAGAATATGGAAATGAACCAGTTTTGTGAGATGAAAGGTATTGAGAGACAGTATAGTGTAGCTAGAACCCCTCCACAAAATGGAGTTGCTGAGAGAAAGAATAGGACACTTATTGAGGCTGCTAGAACAATGTTAGCTGATTCTATGTTGATCCCAGTTGAGCTATTGATCTTGTTAATTATCTTAGATATAGATCTAAAACAATAAGTATAGAAATTGTTCTTGAACCAATATTAAATACTATGTAGAATCTAGTATTTAATCTTAAGAAGAATTATGAACACAATCGAATTCTCTCAACAAATACTTCAATATATTAATACGGTTATTCAAAAGTAACAAGGTTACAAAAACCTTGAAGTGATTCGACTTAACAATAATACGTATACTAAACCCTAACCCTAGATCCTCCTTTTATAGACTAAGGAGTCCTAGTCGGTTTACAATAGCTTTCTTTACAAGAATAATATTTTCGAATCTATTCTATAATTATCCAAACATAATATACATAGTTATCTAATAAGCAGCAGAATATTAACTCTAGCAGTAGAATCTTCGATTCCTAGCAGTAGTATCCACATAGCTTATTTTCTTGATCTCTTCAGTAACTCCAGCAGTAGAATAAATACACCAGCAGTAGTATGATTAAGCCCAGCAGTAGAATCATACTTAGTGTATTTTCCATTAAGATCCATGAGCAGTATTATCCAATCTAGAGCAGCAGCATCTCAAAACCCAACAATCTTCCCTTAAACTTGATATTTTCTCCCAAAATCATCAAGTTTCTTTTAAGCCTTAAACCATCACTAGGTGGATGCTTCCGAACACTTACCTCTTCTTTTTCATTTTAGTCCTATAATTTTCCCCCTAGAGTTGTCTTTGCATCTTTCTAATAAGATCAATAACCATTTGATTCCAACGATACATGAAGTTTAATATCTCCATCAACCATCATCTCATGTGTAGTTCTAGCAAGAGGATAATCCTTCTCAACCAACATGTAAAGTTGAACTCCTCCTCTCATTTCTATATTATGAACTCCACTGATTCAAACAGTCTCCAAACAGTCAGTTTAGTACTTTTAGCTTGTTCATTCCAAACTCTGTCTTCAAGATCTATTTCAAACATAATCTTTAGATCTCCCCAGAGTACTCTATCAATCTCATCTTGTGGCCTTGTATCTCCATATTTGTTCTTGATTAATCCCCACAAGTTCACCAAATCTTCTCTATCAATGTTTCTGAGCATTTGTGAAAATGACTTAAACCTTTAAGTTCTTCCACCAGCTCTGTAGATCTCAAACCAAGAAATCTTCTTATCATCATATCCAGCCTTCCATCCAGTAATAGGAGCTTTAGAATGCAAAGGAACAATGTCAGCAAATATATCATCATCATTATCCACAATTCTAGTCATTTGTGTAACTCAATTGTTTCCTTGTAGGACTGCTCTGATTGCTCTATTTTCTCTGTTTCTTCACTCTCAGACTCAGAACTTTCCACAACTACCTTAGATTTATTAGATTTTCTTTTCTTCCTTCCAACACTTTTTAAAACTCTTCCTATTCTCTTCATACTAGTACCAGAAGTCTCCTTCTCTTCTTCCTTCACAACTTTTTCTTCAACCTTCTTTTGAACATCAACCTTTTCTTTCACTTTTTCTTTTTCAACCTCAGGTTCAATCTCAGGTTTCTCCACCTTCTTAAACCTCCATTTAATAATTTCTTTTTCAAGTTCAGACCCCATTGGCATGAAATTCTCAAATTCTCTGTTAGCACTCTCAAACTTCTTTTGAATTTCATCATCTGTGTATGGCTTCAACTGAACAAGCTTCCAGCCCTTCATATTCTTCAAGTAATACTCCTAAAACTTTCTTATTTGCTTGACAGTTGGTGGTCTGAGCAGCTTTTTCTTCTTTCTCTCAGCAAGAAACCATTTCTTTCTTTCAGTTGTGAATTTCTTTAACCATGTATCCCTTCCTTCTTCAGTAAAGGTTTCTTGTATTTCCTTGAATCCTTGATAGCCTCCCCTAAAACCTTGTCCACATTCCTCCCCTGTTTAGGAGCATCTTCCCCCAAACTTTGGTCTTCAGAAGAGCTTACCCTTTGTGCTATTCTCACCTTTTGCAATCTTTTGAATACCCTGGTTCTTGACCTCTTTTGACCTTCCAAATGCTTCACTCTCATCTTCAAATTTTTGACTGTTTGTGTGAGATCAAGAACTTGGGCCTCCAAATTGGTACATTTTGTCATCAATTCATGAATAAGTTTCATACTATCCTCACCACTTCGGCCTGTGTTACCTGGCCCGAGAGGTGGATCACTGGAATTGTCATTTTGTACATTGTGTGATGCCAACAATTCATCAGTTTCATTTCTAGCCTCATCACTTCGGGATGTGTGACCTTCCCTGAGAGGTGAGTCATAGGAATTGTCTTTTTGTACATGAGAGTCCATCATTTCATTTGTTTCAGTCCTACCCTCATCACTTCGGGATGTGTTACCTTCCCTGAGAGGTGAATAAATGGGCCTAAACTCAGTATCAAACCTGGTTTGATCACCTGAGCCCCCCATGTTTGCCATTTGGCTGGGGTTTCCATCATCTGTTTCTGGTTCATGAGAACCTTCAACAGTAGATCTTGCCATGGTTGGGGTCTTACTTATGATAACACTTTCCTACCCAGTTACTAAACCAGAAGCAGTAGTGTTAGCCCCTTCCATCATGTCACCACCCACACGTGTGATAGCCTCATCTGGTTCATCCATCCTAACACTAGCCTGAGGTAGCTCAGTGTTCTTATTGAGTGAATCCCTAGGGTTTTGGGTCTTTTCAGTTTGTGGAGATGATGTTTCAGAGGTGGGTGTGTGATGGGTAGCTGTTGTGTTTTCAGCACCTTCACCCTGACCATGAGCCATTAACAACATATTTGGGAACAATGGTGTGGCAGTCCCAGAGAAACCTTTGCCATCCTTCTTTAAGTATGAAAACAATTTTCTTTGAAGCACAAGGCAACCAAACACATTTTTATGTACCTTAGGTTCTGAAAATTGATTATTCAAAATTAATTGCAAAAACCTTGGGTAAATGTAATATTTTCCAGAAACATTCTTTTTCAAACCATCCATTATCATAGCCGAAAAATTAAAAGGTTGTCCTTTGGCCGGACAAATCATAGCAGATGCTTGAGTTGTACTGAATTCATTCCAACCTGTAGTTTTAGGACTTAAACAATGGAGAATGGTGTGAAGTAAAAATTTCCATTGAGGACAGAGAAGACCTTTGTAAAACTTTAAAACTTCATTTTTCTTCTCATATCCCATGGTTTCATGTTCTTGAAAAATGATAGAATTTTCAAGGCAAGTTATTTCCTCATCATCTGAAAAGTGAAGAGCTTTTCTTACAGATGATTCAGAGATAATTATCCTTTGGCCATCTACCTTAGCCTTTAAATATTCTTCCCCATTTCTAGTTTTGATCTTAGCAGTAGACCAGAACTGTTTCATGTGGGGAATATATATAGGAGGGTTTGCTGTTAATGCATACCTTATATGAGTAGCATTAAGAAAGTCGATTACCTCAGCAAAACCATTAGCTTCTTGTGGCTTTTGAAGAAAAGCAACCTGATTGTGATTATCGGAGAATGTTCTTTTCGCCATTGTTAATTAGGGTTTTGATTTTGGGGGTTTTTAAAATCAGATGTTAAAAAGTGTTGTTAGGGTTTGAATTGGAATCAATTTTGGGCGCACAAAGTCAATTTTGAGATCCAATTAGGTTTTTAAGCCGTTCGGATCGAATTAGGTTTTATTCGCTCCAAATTTACAAAACCGACCCTACACTTTCAAACCAAGCAGTAGAGTCCCAAAGGTGACAAAGCGAGCAGCAGAACCCCAGCAGTAGAAAGTTTTTCCTAGCAGCAGAAATTTTGTAGCTAGCAGTAGAATGTCTGTTGATCTTTCCAAACACCTTTTTCCCATCAAATAAGCATTCCCCTTTTACTTATCCTGCAAAAGATTAGTCCAAAACCACAAAAACACAAGAAACAATATTCCACAATAATCACAATTCATAGTTATATTCAGCAATTGAATAAATAACTAGCAGCAGAACTAAATATAACTAGCAGCAGACAACACATAGCATAGCAAGCAATAGAGACAACTTATTTGACTAATAACAGTACAACTTCTTACAAAACATTACAAAAAATCAAAGAGATAAGAATTTTCAAAGATTGATCATTCCAATACTAGCAATTAAAAATTGAAATCTACCCACATCAAAACCTTTTGTGAGCAAATCTGCAACATTATTGTCAGTATGGATTTTAACAATTTGAATTAATTTCTTTTCAAAAGAATCTCTTATAAAGTGATGTCTTATCTTAATATGTTTTGTTTTTGAATGAAAAACAGGATTTTTAATAATACACATTGTACTGTTATTATCAATGTAAATTTTGGTGTTCATAAAGTTGTACCCATAATCCAGCAATTGATTCTGAATCCAGAGCACTTGTCCACAGCAACTAGAAGCAGCCACATACTCAGCTTCAGTTGTTGAATTAACCACCACAGTCTGTTTCTTGCATTTCCATGAGATCAACCTATGTCCAAGAAATTGACATCCTCCAGTGGTTGACTTTCTGTCCAAACTTGCTCCAGCATAATCACTATCTGAGTATGCCACCAGATCAAAAGGTGAATATTTAGGATACCAAAGGCCCAACCTAGGTTGACTCCTCAAGTTCCTAAAAATCCTCTTCACAACATTCAAGTGTGACACTTTAGGGGATACTTGAAATCTAGCACATGCACACACAGCAAACATAATGTCTGGCCTAGAAGCAGTTAGATACACCAATGAGCCAATCATTGATCTGTAAAGATACATATCAATCTCTTCTCCATCTTCATCCTTGATCAGAGGTTTGTTGGAATCTATGGTTGTCTTTGCTGGTTTCACATCAGAAAAGCCAAATTTCTTCAAAATATCAGTCACATACTTGTCTTGACTGATGAATATCCCATCTGCCTTTTGCTTAACTTGAAGCCCCAGAAAGAAAGTGAGTTCCCCCATAGAAATCATCAGAAATCTGCTATGCATGAGCTTCTCAAATTCCTCACATAACACCTTGTTTGTAGACCCAAAAATGATATCATCAACATATACTTGTACTAATAAGATATCCTTTTTGTCTTTCTTGATGAACAAAGTCTTGTCAATGGTTCCCCTGCTGAAACCATTGGTTAGTAAGTACTTTGATAAGGTGTCATACCAAGCTCTAGGAGCTTGATGTAAGCCATACAATGCTTTCTCCACCTTGTAAACCCTATCAGGATAATTAGGGTTTTCAAAACCAGGTGGTAGGGAGACATATACTTCCTCATCAATTGTCCCATATAAGAAAGCACTCTTCACATTCGTTGGATACACAGTGAAGTTCTTGAATGAAGCAAATGCCAAGAATAGTCTGATAGCCTCTACCCTTGCTACAGGTGCAAATACTTCATCATAATCAATTCCCTTTTCCTGAGTATATCCTTGAGCTACCAATCTTGCTTTGTTTCTGATCACTATTCCTCTTTCATCCCTCTTGCATCTGAAAACCCATTTTGTACCAATTGCCCTATTCCCATTAGGCAAATCAACTAAGGTCCAAAGTTCTTGAAGCTTAAACTGCAGCAACTCCTCTTGCATAGCTTCAACCCAGCTTGAATCTTGCAAGGCTTTATGAGCAGTCTTGGGTTCCACTTGTGACAGAAAACAAGCAAACATATAATTTTGTAGATCTTTGTGGCTATTTCTCTGATGAAGAGATTGAGCAAATAACCCTTGATCAAACAAATCTCTGAAACCTTTTGTTTTACTTCTTGTTTGAACAGCAGAATGAACATCTCCAATAATTTGCTCCATTGGATGATCCTTGTGTATTCTGGTGGTTGGAATAGGATTGACAGGTATTGCATTCTCCATGTTGTTTAAGTCATCCTCTGCACCAAACCTATCCAGAACTTCATCATCAGTATCTTGATAGATATTAACTAATCCAGGCATATCAGGATCATTTGGATAGTTAACATCATCAAAGGATCTTTCTTCTTCATCAGAAGTAGGAAATATTGGTTTAGCAGTAGAAACACCAGGCTTAGCAGTAGTAACTTTAGGTGTAGCAGTAGAACCACTGGGGTTAGTAGTAGTGTCTGTTGGCTTAGAAGTAGAACCAGAGTAACTGCTGCCAATGTTATTTCCTTCCTTTTCAACACTTTGTGGTCCTTCATTAACCACATTATCAGCCTTAGAAGGTTTCTCCACACCTTCTACATCTTTATGAACAACATCATCTTGTGAACTCTTGCCCTCTTTCTCTTTGGCTGTGAAAGTTTGATTAAGCTTCTATTTCTCAATTAAGACAAACTCCTTTGCAGATTCATCCACCTTAGCTTGTGTACCTGCATTGGAATTATCTTGTGTACCTGCAGATGTGTTAGTTATACCTGCAGTCACTGGCTCATAATTCATACTTTTGGTTAATGAATCAATGTCAAACAGCCATTCAGGTCCACTTCCTGCAACATTAGTTGTGGTTTCACTAAACCTAACATGCAGGTTTTCTTCTATATGCCTAGTTCTTTTATTGAATACCCTAAAAGCTTTACTATTGGTAGAGTATCCTACAAAGAAACCTTCATCTGCTTTCTCATCAAACTTTCCTAGGTTATCAATTGTATTTAAGATAGTAATAGGACACCCAAATGGTTTTAAGAAATCTATCATAGGTTTCCTACCATGTAACAATTCATAGGGGGTCTTGTTATGAGGCTTAACTACCTTACTCCTATTTTGCACAAAACAAGCAGTGTTAACTGCTTCAACCCAAAAAGTTGTGGGTAATTTTGACTCAGACAACATAGTCCTAGAAGCCTTAATTAATGTCCTATTCCTCCTCTCAGCAACACCATTTTGTTGAGGAGTTCTAGCCACACTAAACTGTCTTAAGATACCTTTTTCCACACAGAACTGATTCATTACACTATTCTTAAACTCAGTTCCATTGTCACATCTGATTACCTTAACTTTGTGATTAACTAGGTTTTCTAATCTTGTTATGAAAGCCTTAAGAATGCCAGAAGTCTCATCCTTAGTTGCTAGAAAGAAAACCCAAGTGAACCTACTATAGTCATCTGTGACAACTAGGGAATACATCTTTTTATTCAAACTTTTCACATAAGTTGGCCCAAACAGATCCATATGCAACATATATAAGGGCTCAGAAATAGATTTCACCACTTTGGACTTACAAGAAGCTCTGTGTTGCTTTCCCATCTGACAAGCAACACAGGTTTCAGGTTTTTCAAAAACTTTTGAAGGTAACCTCTTACAAGGTTTCCCTTAACCAATTTATTTATAGTTTTGAAATTTAAATGGCCAAGCCTTCTATGCCAAAGTTTGGATTCATCATTTATGGCCTTTGCAAATAGGCAAGTTAAATCTTTTTTGGGAATTATGTTCTTTATGTCCACACTGTATATATTGTCTATTATAGGGACTCTAAGTAGCACAGATTGATCATCAGGCAACTTAAAATCAGAAGATAAGACAAGACATTCAGTGTCTGTAAAAAGAACAAAATTCTTTTTGTCACACATTTGTGAAACACTAAAAAGATTGAACATAAGCCATTTTACAAAGTATACCTTTTCAAAATCCAATTTCCCTGTTCTAATAGTACCTTTACCAACAATCTTTCCACCTTTAGGGTCATTACCAAAAGCAACATAGCCACCATCAAAAGCTTCCAAATCTTCAAGGTTGCTTTGGTCTCCAGTCATAACTGACTTGGATCCTTTAGCTCATCTTGTAGATTGCCCTGAACTTAAAGTAAGAGAATTAGTTTCTCTTGGGGACCCAAGCCATCACTGACTTGGATCTGCCTTGTGCATATCAACATAATCAAATTTCTTCAAGTTCATTGATGCACTGCTGTGTCTGAGAACATGATCTAAAACCTTGATTTTAGGTTTCCAGACCCAGCAAGCTGAGGCCTTAACAGCATAAAAGTGATTGCCCACAACAGTGTCTGTTATTACTTTTGGCTCAGCAGTAAAATCTACTTTTGCCTTAGCAGTAGAAACAACTCTGTTCTTTTGAGTAGGCCTTTTTGGTGCAACAGTAGTAATTGTCCTAGTAGCACCAGTTCTCAGTAAAACTTCCCTAGGAACCATGTTTCTATTGGGGTGAGGGTGAGTCTTTTTAGCAAAATTCACATGGTTCACCCTAGTGTGTTGGTTCCATACAGGTTTTTGGTAGTAGTAACAATCTTCATGTAAATGCTCAAAACTACTACAACTGTAACAAGCCTTTTTAACTAGTTCAAAATCACTACCTAACTTGTGTGAAATTAGGCTGTTCCAATTTCTTTGGTTTCCTCTAGGTCTGTTATTAGTTTTCCTAGGATATTCTCTTGGTTTCTCATCAAATTCAGCCATTTTCCTAGAGATACTACTACCTAACACAGGTTTTATAAACTCAACATGTTTAGCTTTTGATTCAACTGTGTTAACCTGAGTGACTTTTGATTCAACAGTTTTAAGAATTTCTTCCTTTTTAACTTTGGGTGTTGACTCAGTCTCTTCATCCTCACTATCTGATACCCAATCTTCAATGATTATGGTATCAGATAGCTTCTTATCTACTTTAGGTCATTCTTTATTTGATTCACTGGTTTCACCTACAGGTTTTGCATCTATCTCAGTTATGAAAGACAATTCCTTCCTAGGAGGTGCAAAGGCACTCTTAACTGGAGGAGCAACCTCATTGTATCCTAAGCCACTCCTTTTTCTCATTAATTGACTTTCAATGGACTTATTGACTAGGTCATATGCAAATTGTTGTTTTTCTACCCTAACAACATGTTTTTCTTTCTTAGATAAAGCTGTATCTTTTGCTTTTTCAACCTCTTCTACTCTCTTATTAAGAACATTAATCTCACAGTTTTTCTTAATAAGCTCACATTCAAGTATATTAATCCTATCAACATACTCTAGTTTATTTTGTTTGAGAAAGTCAAGTTTTTCTTCTACAGATTTTAGGCCATATTTATAACCTAAGTTGTCTAGTTTTAACTTTTCAACTTCAACTCTCAAACTCTCATTCCTAGACTTAAGTTCCTCCACAGTATCTAAACATGATTTAAAAGAACAACTGGACTCATTAGATACCTCAGTGTCTGAACCAGATGATGAAGAAGCATAAGCCATCAAAGCAAAGTTGTGTCCTTTTTCTCCTTCTTCAGCCATGAAAGCAGAGTTGGGTCCATCTTTAGCTTGGTCACTCCAATCATATTCTCCCAAGCCATCACATGACACCAGAGCTGTTGTAGGCTTGACCTCTTCAATAGGAACCTTCCTTACATTCTCTCTATTCTTCTTGGGTGCTCTGTACTCCCTTGCAAAATGTCCCTTTCTCTGACAATTGTAGCACTCAACCTTTGACTTATCAAACCCCACATTGGTTTGTCCTCTGTACTTGAGTTCCCTACCTGTCTTCTTCAGAAATCTCCTAGCCCTCATGGTTAGCATAGCCATCTGCCATTTCAAATTAATCTCCTCAAGATCATCAGGATCAATCTGTTCCAAATCCTGATCTGTAACAGAAGTGCTTGTGGTAAGATCAGCCAAGAAGGCACAGATAGCTGCATCACTGATGTTATCACTATTATTTGAACCAGCAGCAGAAACATTTGTACCAACAGCAGAAACCACATGACCAGCAGCAGAATAGTTTTCTTGAGAACTACCAGAACCCTTGTTGTTTGAAGACACAAAAGCTAGGTTGTTTTCACTAGAAGATGAACTGGAAGATCCTTTGACTTCAGACTCATACACCTTCATATTATTGTACAAGTCATCCAAGCTCATAGACTCAAAATCCTCCTTGTTCCTCCAGACCACAGTATGCATGCTCCATTCAGATGACAAGCTTCTGAGAAACTTGTGATTGATGTCTTCTTGAGGAACTGGTACCTTCATGAGAGCTAATTGACTTACCAGCTTATGTAATCTATCATAAGTAGCATCAATGTTTTCAGAACTTGAGGCCACAAAGGTCTCAAATTGATGCTTCAGTAAGTTCTTCCTTGACTTCTTTGTAGCTGCATTCCTACCAAATCTTAATTCAATAGCTTCCATCAAGGACTTAGCAGTCTGTATGTTACTAAAACTCAATTGGTACTCATTGGGTATCCCCATCATGAGGATACTGTGAGTTTTGATTTCCAATCTCCTTTGAGCCTTCTCCTCGACAGTTTTAATGGGTAAGATGGTCCCATCAGCAGTTTGGCAGGTAAAGTATCACCATTCTGAATGACTTCCCACATGGAGTAGTCAAGCATCTTGATATACTGATGAATCCTCATCTTCCACAGTTCATAGTCATTAGGCTTAAGCATAGGAACTTTAGAAGAAGTCACCATATGAGTAGATTCAGATTCCATTGCTTCAGTAGATGTTGACCAGATCTGAGTTAAACAAAATTCTTCTTGATATTAGTTTCTAGATCACAAGCTCTGATACCACTTGTTGATCCCAGTTGAGCTATTGATATTGTTAATTATCTTAGATATAGATCTAAAACAATAAGTATAGAAACTGTTCTTGAACCAATATTAAATACTATGTGGAATCTAGTATTTAATCTTAAGAAGAATTATGAACATAATCGAATTATCTCAACAAACACTTCAATATATTAATACGGTTACTCAAAAGTAACAGGGTTACAAAAACCTTGAAGTGATTCGACTTAGCAATAATACGTATACTAAACCCTAACCCTAGATCCTCCTTTTATAGACTAAGGAGTCCTAGTCGGTTTACAATAGCTTTCTTTACAAGAATAATCTTTTCGAATCTATTCTATAATTATCCAAACATACTATACATAGTTATCTAATAAGCAGCAGAATACTAACTCTAGCAGTAGAATCTTCGATGCCTAGCTGTAGTATCCACTTAGCTTATTTTCTTGATCTCTTCAGTAACTCCAGCAGTAGAATAAATACACCAGCAGTAGTATGATTAAGCCCAACAGTAGAATCATACTTAGTGTATTTTCCATTAAGATCCATAGCAGTATTATCCAATCTAGAGCGGCAGCATCTCAAAACCCAACATTCTAAACTACCTACTACTTTTTGGGCTGAAGCAGTTAATACTGCTTGTTATGTACAGAATAGAAGTAAAGTAGTTAAGCCTCATAACATGACCCCTTATGAACTTTTACATGGTAGAAAACCATTGCTTGATTTCTTAAGACCATTTGGGTGTCTTCTTACTATCTTGAATACCATAGATCACTTAGGCAAGTTTGATGGAAAAGCTGATGAAGGATTCTTTGTTGGATACTTATTAAATAGCAAAGCTTTTAGAGTATTCAATAGTAGGACCGGGAAAGTGGAAGAGAACTTGCATGTTAGGTTTAGTGAAAGTACACCTAATGTTACAGGGAGTGGACCAAACTGGCCGTTTGATATTGATTATCTAACCAAGACTATGAAATATGAGCCAGTTGTTGCAGGAAAAGAGTCTAACAAGTGTGCAGGTACAAAAGCAAGTAATGATGCATGTCAAGCTGGAAAGAAGCGAGGACATGACAAAGATTACATTTTGCTGCCTATTTGGACTGCTGATCCACCCTTCTGAACCCAAGAGACAAAGAGTTCACAAGCAGATGATTTTGATGAAGCTCCTAATGATGATCAAGAAAAGGATGATGTATCAGATAATTAAGAGTTGCATGTGGAAAAGAAGTCTGATGATCAAGCAAAGGATGATGTATCAGATGATATTAACACTGGAAGTTCTAACACAGTTAATACTGCTGAGCCAAGTGTTAATGTTGATGGCAAGCAAGGCATATCTATTGATGCTGATGTCTACCCAGATGATCCAAACATGCCTATATTGGAAGACATTTATCCGGATACTGATGAAGATGTACTTGGTGTAGAGGCTGACTCAACCAATTTGAATGCAGAATTACCTGTCAGTCCTATTCCAACAACAAGAGTTCACAAGAATCATCATAAGGAACAGATTATTGGAGAGCCAAAGTCTGCTGTTCAAACAAGGAAAATGGTCAAAGATTTGAAGGAACAAGGTTTCTTTGCAAGATCCCTTCATCAAATAAACAATCACAAAGACCTTCAAAATTGTTTGTTTGCATGTTTTCTATCACAAATAGAACCCAAGAATGCTCACAAAGCATTACAAGATCCAAGCTGGGTGGAAGCTATGCAAGAAGAACTTCCACAATTCAAGCTTCAAGAATTTTGGACACTGGTAGATTTGCCTAATAGGAAGAGGGCAATTGGTACTAAGTGGGTTTTTAGATGCAAAAAGGATGAAAGAGGCATTGTGATTAGAACCAAGGCAAGGTTAGTAGCTCAAGGATATACACAAGAAGAAGGTATTGATTATGATGAAGTATTTGCTCCTGTTGCAAGAATTGAGGCTATCAGATTATTCTTGGCCTATGCTTCATACAAAGACTTTGCAGTGTATCAAATGGATGTTAAAAGTGCTTTTCTGTATGGGACTATTGAAGAAGAAGTTTATGTCTCACACCCACCTGGTTTTGAATATCCTAATTTTCCTGACAAGGTTTATAAGGTGGAAAAGGCACTATATGGCTTACATCAAGCTCCCAGAGCTTGGTATGATACATTGTCAGCATACCTGTTGAACAATGGTTTTTGTAGAGGGAATATTGATAAAACTTTGTTTATCAAAAGGCACAAAGATGATATCTTGTTGGTTCAAGTTTATGTTGATGATATCATCTTTGGATCAACACACAAGGCTTTATGTGTTGAATTTGAGAAGCTTATGCATAAAAGATTTCAGATGAGTTCAATGGGAGAACTTACATTCTTTTTAGGAATACAAGTTAGACAGAAAGAAGATGGCATATTTATCAGTCAAGATAAATATGTGGCTGAAATTTTGAAGAAGTTTGGATTTACAAATGTGAAGCCTGCAAAGACAACTATGGAAACATCCAAGCCCTTGCTCAAAGATGACGATGGTGAAGAAGTTGACGTTCATTTGTATAGATCAATGATTGGATCATTGATGTATCTTACAGCTTCAAGACCTGACATAATGTTTGCTGTCTGTGCCTGTGCAAGATATCAAGTCACACCAAAAGTTTCACATCTTAATGCTGTGAAAAGGATTTTTAGATATTTGAAAGGTCAACCCAAATTAGGCCTTTGGTATCCAAAACATTCACCTTTTGACTTGATTGCATACTCTGATAGTGACTATGCTGGAGCTAGCTTGGTTAGAAAATCAACAACAGGAGATTGTCAGTTTTTGGGGAGCAGGTTGATTTCATGGCAGTGCAAGAAACAAACTGTGGTTGTAAATTCCACAACTGAAGCTGAGTATGTTGCTGCTTCAAGTTGTTATGGACAAGTGCTCTGGATTCAGAGTCAATTGCTGGATTATGGGTACAATTTTACGCAAACTAAAATATATATTGATAATAGCAGTACTATGTACATTATTAAAAATCCTGTTTATCACTCAAAAACAAAACATATTGAGATAAGACATCATTTTATAAGAGATTGTTATGAAAATAAGTTAATTCAAATTGTTTAAATCCATACAGATAATAATGTTGCAGATTTGCTCACAAAAGCTTTTGATGTGGGTAGATTTCAAATTTTGGTTTTTAGTATTGGAATGATAAATCTTTGAAAAATTCTTATCTCTCTGTGTCTTTGTAAAGTTGTATAAGGATTAGTACTATTATTAGAACAATAAATTGTTTCTGCTACTAAGTATACTTAGTATTGCTAGTTTTCTTAAAACTGTTGTGTTAATATTGCTAGTTTACTTAGTATTGCTATGTTAATGTTGCCAGTTATACTTAGTATTGCTAAGTATAATTGATGATGTGATTATTGTAAATTATGTTGTGTTTGTGGTTTTGTGTTTTTGGGAATAATCTTTTGCAGGATAAGCTGAGAAAAGTGCTGGAGTGCTGATTAAAAAGCTGTTTGGAGTGGAAACTGACTTTATGCTGCTAGGCATACATTAGTGCGGCTAGACCTAATTTAGTGCTGCTAGGTTTCTGCGGCTATGTTTGAAAGAACAGGGTACTATTTTATAAATGTGAACGATTGAGGGTTTATATCCTTCGCTCGTTCCCAAAAGTGTCTTTATCCAATCAAAACTCTTTCAAACATAAACCTTTACTCTTTTAATCCATTAATTGCAAATCCCAGCCAAATCCTACCAAAATTTTTCAAAATTCACAATGTTGACTCTGACATTTGCTGATCAACATAACATGATTGCATTCTTGCAAAAGCCCAAGGAAAGTAAAGGTTTTACTGAAATCATTGATTTTCTTAATGCTGCTCATATTAGGTACGCATTAACAGTAAAGCCTACTATATATGTTTCCAGCATCAAACAGTTTTGGGCTACTGCAAAGGTCAAAACTATTGATGAGGAAGTACAGATACATGCTCTTGTGTATGGGCAGAAGATTATTATTACTGAAGCTTCTGTTAGAGATGTCCTTCATCTAGCAGATGCTTAAGGTATTAACAATCTTCCAAACTCTAGAATTTTTGAAAAAACTTGCATTGATGGAGTATGAAACGCAGAGTACTTCTTTAAAATTTTCAAAAGCTGCTTTCTCTCTACAATGGAAATTCTTAATATACACTATCTTACATTGTCTTAGTCCAAAGACTACTGGTTGGAATGAGTTCAGTAGTAATATGGCTTCTGCTATTATTACTACAAAAAAACAGGCTTTCAGAGACTGAAAAATCAGTCTCTGATACACCATGATCAGTTACGGATGGTCTATCAAGGACTGATTTTGCTAGTCACTAATCAGTGATAGAAGCTTAGTTACAGAAAGTGACGTTATCAACTGAAATTCAGTCCCTGTTGTATCGAACCAACGAGGACCAGAGATCAGTCACCAAAATAAAAAAGTCAGTCCTTATTTCTATGGGTTGGTATCATGTTATTTCAGTCCCCAATGCATATTATCGGCGACTTAAAAGTCAGTCGTCAATACTATGTTAGATCAGTTACTAACACATGGATTTAGGGACTGAAAATTAGTCCATAAACATTGTTTATAGTCCCTAATACGTTTCGTTGTTTTGTAGATTACCGTACCAAATCAGTCTCTAATAATAGGATTTAAAAACTGATTAGTCTCCGATGAAAGGCTTTAAAGACTGATTGTTAGTCACAAAAAACAGATGAATTAGTCCTTAATTTGTTTTTCTATTGACTGAAAATTAGTTTCAAAATATATGTTAATCGATATAAAATAATATTCAAATCAGTCTCCAATATGATGGCGCCGTTCCATTATATTTCTATTATAAACTAAAAGTTAGTGGCAAATACAATTTAATTCAGTCCTCATTCACAATGCATACATGACCCTTACAATAGTATATAAAACTCCAAACCATAAACCATAATAATAACAATATTTCTTTAAAGCATAATAATCACCAATCCAAATAACAAGAGTTTACAATTCAATATGTTTAAAAATAAAACCACATTCAATCGAAATAAATTTGAATGTCCTATATATCACTATCGGTGAATGGATCATCGTTACCATCACCTTCAGTAGTATTTGGTGAGTCTATTGTGCTCTCGAAGTCTGGAAATTTTTGGCTCAAAGAATTTAGCCAATTTCTCATAATTACGTTTATACGGTTCAAGTTGACTAACCTTTGCTCTCAATTCATTAATCTCAGTCATTAATCTCAGTCGAGTTTTGTTTAGGTGTTGAGTTAGCTTGTTGAGATGATTCAGCAACTTCTTTCATCCAATCCTTTTATCCCCGGCCTGAACCCATCAACTGAACAAACCCACTAAACAAACCCATTGAACCAACCACACTGACACAACCCACTGAAGCAACCTCATGAAACAACTGACTGACTGAAGCCCCTTAGAACACAACCCACTGAAGCAACCTCATCAGATATTGTCGTCAATATTTTTGTAACAACAGGTTTGCCAATAGTCAATGTCCCTGTTTTGTCAAAAACAACTGTGTTCACTGTAGCAAACTATTCTAAGATACTCCCACCACACAATAGCAATCCTTTTGTAGCACCAAGTTATGTTCCAACCTAGATAATTAGCAAAAATCAACTAAGATCAGTCATTAGACCATATCTTCAAAGATATATACAAATAACTTAGACAAAAGATATTACCAGCACAGCAGTTGGTGTTGCCAAACCCAAAGCACGTGGACAAGCGACTACCTGCATTCACAGAACAGAGAAAAATTTAAGCTTTGATTACTCCCTCCATCCTAAAATAAAATAGCAAGTTCTTAAAAAAGCTAGGCGGAAAGTTCTTATTAACAGAAGTGCATCATAATTTTGTAAAGGAAAGGTGATAATACCAAAACACTACATGAGAGCTGCAATGCTAATGACATGGCACTTCCATGCTGAAGAGTGACTGGCAAAATGCTTAAGTATATAGTTCTCCGAAGATTCACAAGATTTGTTTTTGTTTCATCTCTGATCCTCATTTGCTCTTCATCCTCTTCTTCTGAAGACTCATCCTCGTCATCATCATCATCAGAATCCTCATCTCCATCCTCTTCTTCTTCAGATTCATCACCAAGCAAACTTTTCTTCAACTCTTCATAGCGCTTTTCGTTTTCAATGAAATCAGGATCCAACTTGAAAATATCTGAAATGCACAATAACATCCGTTACAGCCCCGTATTTAAAATTATTGAAGCGCTATTCATGTATCTACGCAAATACCTAAGGCAATCTCAGGATCGATCTTATCAAGAAGAGACACTTCATGAGTTATTTGATCTTCAGATTCAACAAGGTCCAACTCTGGACGAACAGCTGGATGGCCCTGCATCTCATAAGTAAACATCATCAGTCGGTACACAGCATATGAGATGGAAAATATATTGTTGCTTTGTTAGGTAATACGTGATGACATGTCTGCAGAATAAAAAGATTCTAACCTGGAACTTGGCCTTTCTTAATGCAAAGAGACCTTCAATTAAATACTGCACCCTTTTGTCTATCTCTCCTTCGTGAAGAATTCCATGAAAACGCTGAAAGATAGCTGAATAAAAACCAAACATAATATAGGTCAAATGATGTCGATGCTTCTCTTATCACTATCATCTTCGTCATCACTACTTATATCCTTACTCCTACCTCTTCTCTTGCTATCTTCATTAGTTTCCTTTTTCCTCCTATCACTACCATCATCAGCCCTTACATCCCTACGCCTACCTCTTGTCCTGTCATTATCATCTTCATCATCTGTCCCTTTACCCTTGTTTTTATCTCTCCTTTTATCATTATCAACTTCCTCATCACTTGCTTACACTCCTGGTTCTGCTTCGATCTCTCCTCCTCCTACTATCATCTCTACTCATTTCTCGTCTCCTATCATCACTCCTCTGATCCCTATCCATGTTCCTATAACGATCCCTTCTACCATCTTTATCCTCTTCATCACTTCTATTACTAATTCTCCTATCCGGCCATCACAGTTCACTCCTATATCTATCAGCATCTCTTCTCCTTCTATATCTATCTTCATCATCACTTCCGTCTCCGTTTCAATCCCTTTGCCGTTCCATTATTAAATCAACCTCCTCCTCACTAAGACAATAATAGAAAGTCAATCAGTACCAAGTCAAAGAGAATGAGGTTGCCAAATCATGTGATTATACCAAAATTAGAACTAACATAAACTCCATACAAAACTTCTACCGATTATCAGCAGCCAGAATCTACCTTATAGCTTAGCCATATAAAACAGTAACCCAACTGTTTTTGACGGAAAAGCTCCATAGAAAATTTATCACAACTATAAAATCACAAGCAAATTATTTGTACATACATCACAAAATAACATTCTAAAACCTGCTATGCAGAATTCAGAAGAGCATAAACTTTCGCTTTCATCAAACAAACAGTTCCGGATAAACTACGGAATGCTTTTGCTACATTTGTGTGTTTAAAACTAATTAGCATTTAGCTAAATCTATCCTGAATACCAAACCATAAGTATCCATTCAAATCCGATGAGGGCGTTCAAGATTGCTTATTTTTGTTGTGTATGCTACTGCTTATAAATAAGCAATTCAAGAAATACTTTTTAAATTTGCTTTATTGTAACCAAAAAATAATTTGATAGAACACTTCAATCTAATCCATTACATACGATGATTAAGAAAAAGTAACTATAGTTTCATCTCAAATACGCATTTTTAACTAAGCACGTCCCAGCCCACTTATTGAAAACTACTTATTTTGCCAAATAAACAAAAAGTTCAAACTGCTTATATACTCAAATATAAGCAGATAAACAGAAAATACAGCCAATCCCAAACATCATATAATAATATCATTAATAAACAAAACTAAAGCGGCAACCGCAATAAATTCGACCGATAAACTAACTCTACAATTGCAACAACTAATACCATTACTTTAATATAGTATATCCAAACCCTAACATAAACCCTAGAAAACCAAAAGCTTCAAATCACTCACATAAATCGAGTTATATCGATACGATTAAAACTACACTGCCAGAATTAGAATAATTGAAAACCCTAAGATAATAATAATAATAAGGATATGAATCTAATTAATAACATAAACTCGTATCGATTTTTAACTACAAGACGGATTAGATAGATACCTTGTGTGCGTGTGTATGTGTGTGTGTTTTAGTGTGTGTCCGTACGATTTATGGCTTAAGACCTAAATTGAGGATTTGAAAGTTTTGGGGATTTTGGTGATTTGGAGGCTGGGGTGAGAGTGAAAGTATATGTGGGTGAGCATAGGGCCAAAGGCCAATACCGACCGGACCCGAACCAAATAGAACCAAGAAATCCTGAAACTCGAAATTGGAGGAAAACATAAACTGAATACCGAACCGAAATTACTCGGTTTTACTTGGTTCGGTTCTGGATGAGTCATTTTTTATCGGTTTTGGTTGTGTTTTCTTGGTTTTTGGCCCGAACCGACTCGAACCGAGAAATCCTGAAACCAAATTCGCGGAAAACCTAAACCGAATACGGAACCGAGTACTCCTAAACAGAATACGGAACCGAGTACTCCAGAACCGAGAAATCCTCATCATCATCAAAATTCTCTTCTGAAGATTCATCCTCGTCATCATCATCATCAGACCATATACTTAACGATTATGTCTAGTCACTCTTCACCAAAAGTACTCCAGAACCCGTAAAGGCAATATGATGGTCCACGTGGTGTGTAAAGTAGAGTGCGTTGATTGGCTATATGCCTATATGCAACTTTCTTGTTATTATCTTGAATGGAAGTGGTGTGTATAATATAGTGGATTAACGATTGCTATAGGCACCACGACTTATTATATATGGTAAGAACGTAATAGTCGTTTCTTTAAAAGGGATGTCGCGCTCGATGAAGCAACTGATTGATGCCATTATCCCGATTACACGTCTTAAATTGTCAACACTCAAAATGAAAGCCATCGGTGAATACTAAAGATGTTATGAATGTCTGAAACTTGAATTCTGCTCGAGTTCCCACGTCACGGGGGTATAAACCGAGGTTTTGTGCGTGTACCCCTAAGTGTTACACATAAATAGCAATCCGTAAATAGGTTTATATACAAACTTACAATTACTAACAACGATACAAATATATGTAGGTCTTAAAAACAAGTGTAGTACATTACAATATATAGAACCGTATATTCTGTCAGTAATCCATTTTCGTCCGTTTTTGTTCAATTTTTATCTGTTTTGTCCGTTTTTATACGTTTTCGTCCGTTTTTATACATTTTCGTCTTTTTTTACGTTTTATACGTTTTTGTCCGTTTTTTACGTTTTCGTCCATTTTTTTACGTTTTTATATGTTTTCATCCATTTTAATCCATTTTTTTAACGTTTTTATATGTTTTCATCCGTTTTCGTCCATTTTTATACGATTTCATCCGTATTTTTATGTTTTCATCAGTTTTTGTCTCTTATATTTTAACGTTTTTATACGTTTTCATCCGTTTTAGATCATTTTTTTACGTTTACGTCCATTTTTATACGTTTTCGTCCATTTTTTATGTTTTCGTCCGTTTTGATACGTTTTCGTGTTATTTTAAACGTTTTCGTCCGTTTTTAAACGTTTTAGTCCGTTTTAATCTATTTTTATACATTTTAGTCATAGCTATGATATCCATGTATTAGGGACTGAGTTGTGATTCAAATTCAGTCACTAACAAATTTTCCTCCAAACTTTTTTTATTGCGCAAACATATTTGTAACTGAATTTTAGTCTTAGGTATAATTTCCATGTAATAGGGACGCAGCTGTGACTGAAATTCAGTCACTAAAAAATTTCCCTCCAAACCTTTTTATTGTGTAGACATATTTGTAACTGAAACTTAGTCTTAGCTATGATCTACATGTATTAGGGACCGAACTGTGACTATAATTCAGTCACTAACAAATTTTCCGCCAAATTTTTTTATTGCGCAAATATATTTGTAACTGAAATTTAGTCTTAGATATGATGTACATGTACTAGGGACTGAGTTGTCACCCTTATTTAGTCACTAACAAATTTGCCTCCAATTTTTTTTTCCCGTACAGGCATATTAGTAACTGAAATTTAGTCTCAGATATGGGGTCACTGAATCGAGGACTGATTTTTAGTCGTCGCAACCAGTCAATAAAAGGTCATTCCTTAAAAGTATCAGTAACTGATGGTTCAGTTACCGATGCTATGTATCAGCGACTGATATATCAGTCCCTAGAAATTCAGTCTCTGAAAGCCTTTTTTTTGTAGTGTATCTACTTGGCTCAAAATCAAAGCTTTAATTTTTCAAAATTAAATTTTGATAGTGTGGTTAAGGGCTTGGATAGTTCATCAAATAAATATTACTTATATCCAAGGTTTTTACAACTTCTTATGGACAAACAATTTGTGACTAAAAAGGTTCATAAAAAGGTTTATACTGCTCTCTTTCATACTAAAAAGATTTTTGCTAATATGAAGAGAGAGGGCAAGGATTATTTAGGCAGAGTTACACCATTGTTTCAAACAATGTTGGAACTAGGTCAAACTCAAGGTGAAAGCTCAGCAATCCCAGCTGATGTTTATCCCACACCCACTCTTTTGCCATCCCCATCAACAACACAAAAGACCCATACCCCTAGGATCACTAAAAAAGGCACTGAACTACCTCAGGTTAGTGCTAGTATGGCTGCAGATGAGGCTGTGCATAAGGAGAGGGGTCACATATTAGAAAGGGTTGTCACTACTGCTACTAGCTTAGAAGCAGAGCAGGATAGTGAAAACATAAGTAAGACCCAATATAAGGCAACTTCTAATGAATCCAGTTCCTCTGGACCTGATTCAGGTGAAGGTCCCAACCAACCGGATAATATGGGGGGTGTAGATGCTCAGACTCGGTTTGAGGCTATGCCTAACTCACCCAATGATGCACCACTCGGGAGAGGTAACACACTCCAAAGTGCTGAGGGTAGTATTAAACTTATTCATGAATTGACAGCAACTTGTGCAAAATTGTCAAGGGATATTCTTGATCTCAAGCAGGATCTCAAGCAGCTTCAAATTTCTCAAGGTACTGAAATTACAAGGTTGAAGAGAAGGGTTAGGTATCTTGAAGGACAACAGAGGTCAAGAAAACACAAAACTAAAAGGTTATACAAGGTTGAAACTACTTCCAGGGTTGAATCTTCTGATGAAGCACAGAGTTTGGAGAAGGATGTTTCCAAACAGGGGAGGAATACAAGCAAAGCTTCAAGGGAGGATACTGGGGTAGATGATGAAACTGGGGATGATGATGATGTAAATGAGTTTGTTGTTGCTGATCAACAGGAAAATGCAGCTGTTATGGATGATGTTGGAGTAGCTAAAGTGTTACTTGATGTTGCTACACTTAAGACTGCTAATGATGAAGTTAATATTGCTAGTGTTGAAGTTAATATTGCTAGTGAAAAGGTTAGTGCTGCTGAGACTGAAGTTAGTATTGTTGCTACTCAAGGTGATGAGGATATGACTATAGCTCAGGTATTAACAAAGTTAAAGAGTACAAGACCAAAGGAAAAAGGAGTTGTGATTAAAGAGTCAGTATAAATATCAACAACTATTTCACCATTAGAAAAAAGGCAAAGGTTTGTTGATTGAAGAACCAAAGAAGAAATTTCTATCACTCAGTCAACAACAACAACAACTTATTACAGATGAAGAAGTTGCAAGATAAGTGCAAGCTGATCTTTTTGCTGAAGAAGAAGAGGCAAGAAGAAATCAAGCTCAAGAAGAAGAACAAGCAAGTCTTGAACTTATTAATTCCTGGGATGACATTCAAGCCAAATGTGAAGCAGATCACATGGTAGCCCAGAAGATGTGGGATGATGAACAGGGAGAGCTATCTATGGAAGAAAAATCAAATCTCTTTATGGAATTCTTGGCTCAAAAAGAAGGATTTCTTTGCATAGAAAAGAACTGAAGCAAAGTGGAACAAACCACCATCTAAAGCTGAGCAGAGGAGAATAATGAGTACTTACCTGAGGAACATGGATAATTAGAAGCTCAGTCAGCTAAAGGATCTCAGTTATGAGAAGATTAAAGATGAGTTTGACAAGGTGTTCAAAAGGGTAAATACTTTTATTGCTATGAATGAAGAAGAATTGGTGAGGAGATCTAAGAGGTCTGGAGAAGAATTAGCAGCTGATAGTAGCAAAAAGCTGAAAACTAGTAATGAGCAAGAACAAGAGCAGACAGAGCGGTTTCAAGAGAGTAAGAAATAAGAAGTAGCTGATCTACAACAAATGATTGCAATTGTAAACAATGATGATACATTTGTTGATGTTGTTCCTTTGAAGACTAAAGTTCCTATCATTGATTGGAAGACTGGTTATAATGGTAAAACTCCTTGGTGGGAGATAATCAGAGTTGGTGGAAAGTCTCAAAGGTTTGTAACATTTCCTTAGATGCTTAGAAATTTTGATAGAGAAGATTTGGAAACCTTATGGGCATTAATCAAGAAAAAATATGGAGATTCAAGGCCAGAAAATATTTTGGATACAGTTCTTTGGGGAGACTTGAAGATTATGTATGAAGTCTATCATGAAGATAGATGGCAATTTTTGACACGACACGCTAACCGACACGGACACGACACGGAGATAAATGGGTTTGGGTCGAGGATAAACGGGTTTGGGTCGAAAACAGGTTAACCCGTATAACCTGTTTAATAAATGGGTCGTGTATGGGTTTAGTAATTTTAAACAGGTCAACCCGTGAACCCGTTTAAATATATAAACTTTCAATCCATAAAATATTTAACTACCTAATATGATATATGTACTTATTTAGGATGTGGATCTATGTTTTCTTAAGTGCTACTATAATATATATTAGTATCTATGTGTTATTATTTGAACACTTACACTCTTCAACACTTAAACTAATTAAAGATTTTAACTAGTTTATTTAAACGGGTTACACGGGTCATAAATGGGTTACACATGTTAGGTGTTTGCGGGTTAGGGTTGAGGTTTTTGACACGATTAATAAATGGGTCGTGTTTGGGTTGGGGCTTTACCAACCCGCCAACCTGCCAACCCGAGTGGGTCGACACAGACACGACTCGATTGCCACCCCTAATCATGAAGATAGAGTTTGGCATGAGCAATACAAAAGTAAAGTTATCATCTGGAAACTTTTTCAATCATGTGGAGTTCACATTGTAATGATGAGAGGACTTCAAATCTATATGCTAGTAGAAAAAGACTATCCTCTGGCAAATAGTACATTTGATATGATGCTTAATGGATCTGTTAAACTTCAAACTGATTATTGGAGTGAAATGGTATATCATCTTCTCAAAAGAATGGAGAAACAACTTTATGGGGCTGATTACAAGAAAATGAGAAAGTAAGTGTTTGGAAACATCCTCCTGGTGAAGGTTCAAGCTTAGATTGAAACTTGATGATTTTGGAAGAAAATATCAAGTTTAGGGGAGGATTGTTGGGTTTTAAAGGTTTCTTGAAGTTACTGCTGCTTACATTGTTAAGACTGCTCAGGAACTACGAAGGATATTCAACAAGTCATTACTGCTACTAGTTATGAAGTTAATGCAGCTTATGGAAGATTAATGCTGCTACAAGATTAATACTGCTAGAACAATTAGTTAGTATTGCTAATACGTTATTAGTGTTGCTAGAGTGTTAGAGTCGGTTATTATGTATAGTATATTTAAATAAATATAGAAAAGATTCTATAAAGATTTATCTTGTGTAGAAAGTTATTGTAAGCCGATTAGGACTCCTTAGTCTATAAAAGGAGGACCTAGGGCATAGATGAACATACGACTTTAAGATAGAAAACTTTAAGGTTGTAAACCCTAATACTCAAGGAGTATTCGTATTATTAATAATATTGAAGTGTTTAGTTTGATATTCATTGTTCATTGTTTCATACGTTATAAAGTTCTTCTTAAGATCAAACACAAGATTCCGCATTGTGTTTGATAAACTACAAGACAGTTTCTATACCTAGTTGTGTTAGATTTATCTAGCATAGCTAAATCTTTACAAGCTAAGGGATTCGATCAAGTGCTCAACTGGGATCAACAAATGTCTTCGTATCCCATGAACATTGGGCTCCCGGATCTAAAGTATACTGTAACCACCCGTAATTTTCCAAACATTATTTTAATAACAACAACAACAACAACAACAACAACAACCCAATCCCGCCGGGGCAGGGTATGGGCGAGGTAGACTGTAGACAGACCCTACCCCTACCCCCAGGTAAACCTGGGGGTAGAGAGGCTGCTTCCAAAGAGACCTCCGGCTGGTGCATGTGTGCGCGTGAGAGAGCATTATTTTAATAATAAAAATCCACTTATTATTATTTGACAATTTATTTGAGCATTTTGAGCTTACATGATTATTTCGGAAAGTTAGCTCGCACACTGTAGCATACAGTAACCCTCCAAACCACTTAATTTTATCAAAAAAAAGTAAAGTAATCACTTACTGGCAATTTATATACAAAACCGAGAAGTCATCTCACTTTTCTGAAAAACACGACACCACACGCGTACCGACACCACATTAGTAGTGGCTTAAATTTTATAGTTAATTTCCGGAATCAATAACTTTGTTTTATACCATTTTTATGAAAACGTTTCCATAAATGTGTTTCTCGTATTCTTACCAAACCGAGGTGTCACGTTTACATTTTAGCTCAACGGGACACGGAATACACGAAGTGCAGATAAAATTTAATATAAACACCTATTTAATACACCCCAACTGCTCCACTATCTTTTCCCGTATCTCCTTTTACAGACTTAACAGGATAAATCACTTTCTATTCATCTTCTCTGCTTCCTTCTTCCCAAGAGACCTCACGAGACATCCTTGGAGATGGTATTTGATAGCAACCTTTGCTCAAACTAATCACTGCAAGACTGCCATCAAAGAAAACTTGGTCAAAAACTACTCCTTTTCTTTCTTTTTAATCTGGTCGATGCAATAGAATGGGACACACACTCAAATCTCAAAACACACTCACACCCCTCTTTATCTAGGGTTAGCTGCGGACCACCTCTGCCACCACCTAGCCGCCACTCCTTCCACGGCCACCACAACGCTGCCACATGCCGTATGCCGCCGTCAAGACAAGGAGATCGTGTGTTTTGAGTTGGGTTAGATCGTGGTTTTATTTCATGTTTGGTTCAATGTCTTCATCACCATCATCTCTATCTTTATCTCCCTTTTTCTCGTCCCAAATCTTCTGGTATGACGCATTTTTATACTCTTTTGTTTCTCCTTTCGTTATAAGACCGATTATAAATCGAGTGTGAGGTTTTTGTAGGTTAAAAATTTATTAAAAATGATTTTGGAAATAGGTTATGTGATTTAAATAAGATTAAAAACATACTTGGACTTGTAAATCATTTCGTGTGGTCATTTTATGCTCGGTAGCTTATTTTATAAGCGCTTTAGTGCTTATTTTGGTGAGTTTTTGGGTCTCGATTCGGGTCGAACCCATGTGAGTTTTGAATGTGATATGTGGGGGCTGTTATCAATGTTGTTGTTGTTTGATTATCGTGGGTTAAAAATTTACTAAAAATGATTTTGGAATTAGTTGTTTTGATTTTTCTGTCGCGACGGTGTTTGTTTTTGGGTTTGTGAATTAACTGGTAACCAAAAGGGTGGTGTTTTTCTTGTCCGGTGGGGCTCAATGAGGCACCAGAGGGTGTTTGTTTCATTCTCGGTAGACTAGACCAACCCAAGTAGGGTGCGTTTTGTCCAACGAGAAACACCACCTAAGTGGCGGTAGTTTTGTTACAGATTTGGTCACGACTAAGAGGTGTCGAGCGTGATTTTTGGAAAAATAGTTTCACAGCAAGTAGTACTAGTAATTTGGTAGTCAAAAACATAAAAACCTGTGTTTGTTATTTTCGGTTCACTGATCAAGGTGAAGCTGTATTGGGTGTGCTTGGTTTCGGTAAACACTAAGGGGGATTTTACCGATTGCGATATGAATAAAGTTTATGCTTATGCTTGTTATCAGTCAGTTGGGGGTGCATTAAATTTCCAATGTTTCATCAAGTAGGCGATGTGTGCTAAACAGCCCAAATTGAGGGTGCGTTGGATTTGTTGGCGAAGCCCAACTAAGGGTGTGTTTGAATTATTAATTGGGCCTCAAGCCCATCTTGTTTACAAAGAGTAAGTTTGGTTTTTAAATTGTTAAATGTGATTAATATATGGGATAATGAATCATCGGACTGAACATATATATAACGGACAAACTATAACAGAATATGACTCGAATCATTTGGACAAATCATTAGACTTGTATCAAATCATTTAGACAAATCATTAGACTCATCTCAGACCTAAATTTGAAGTTTAATACTTATTAAACTAACAACGAATTGCTAATTATAAACTTGCCGGAAACATTATTTGAGAAATTGAGTTTTATTTAAGTCAAAATGACTTTGGAATGTGTATAAATGGGTGCGTCATGCCGAAATTTATAGAACTTCTTACACTCATACTTCTCTTTCAAAACCGTTTAACTTTATGAAACCCGACAATAATTGAACCTAATAGTTTTTACTAACTTGTAAATCTTTACCATGTGATATACTAATTTGGGTTCATTGGGTAAACACCTAAACGTATTAATTAACTTATTTTGTTGACATTTTCCTTTGTCACTGTCTTCCTTGATTTCGTTTGTCATTCCTTTCTCGACTCAAGTTCTCGTTCGTACATTTCTCGACTGTGTCGATTTTCTATTCCTTTTTGGCGTGAGTATTCTTGAGTCTATGTTTTCTTACCACCACACGAAACGTTAACACTAAACTTTTTATAAACTTTGATATGAGTAATCCACGAAAACTAAGATGCTTGTCTTTTGAAAACTCTTTTACCTTACAAGACGTATTCTGAGATAACTATATATATATTAGGTTGTGCCGATCCGGCACCGTTGTGCCTGTACACACGATATCGTTGTATTTTGCTCTTGATGCCAGTTGTGAGCATTATGATATTTTGCGTTCTGCATGCTAAGGTGAGTTCATGGCCCCTACCTTTACTTGTTTAATAAATGTTTGGGGAAGAATACATGCTTGTTTTTAATTAAACTCAATGCTTGTTTATACTTAAACTCATTACTTGTTCTTACTTGAAAAGATGATTTATTTGTTATTTGCACACTGGTTTACCTTATTCTGAACACAAATGTTTAATTAATATATGTGAGCTATAGCCCCACTTAACCTATACTTGTTTTACAAACCTGGGGGTGAGAAACATGCAAAACATTTTCTGGACCACAAACAATACTTTATTTTCTAAACCTATTGCATAGTTAGCCTAAGCCCCTGAACCCACTATTATGCCCACCTCATGAACCGTTATTTCCTGCTGGGAAGCGCGATTGATATAAATAGATCTATTGGGGTGATTCCCCCGTTCGGTTGGCCAGACGGGTCAATGCGGGCGCATACCAAGTCGGATTACGAGTGTATTGGATTAAACACTCGCTATGGACCCCTATTGTTATTCTTTTTATTCTATATTGTAGTGCACTGAACTCTCGATTTTCGGTTGCATGAACTTAGAGTTAGCGTAATAGACTATTTTATTTTGGGTCACATACCCTACTCATGGCCCACATCTCTATTTTTTTTTCCTTAAGGTAAACTTCATTATCATGACATTATGAGCGACACAATGATCACAAAACTATTATTAAACTCACATTATCTTTACTGCTTTATCATAAACCTATGAACTCACCAACCTTGTGTTGACACTTTTAGCATGTATTTTCAGGATTAAGGCGATAACCTAGTTGTGGAGGCTTTTGGCATGGCATGGCATGGTAATAGAAGACTTTGATGTATTTGGGACCGCTTGATTTCTTTTATGGGCCTATATTTCCGCACCGTTTATGAAATGCTGTAAACAAAAAACTTTTGAATATGAAAATTTCTTTTAAACGGTTGAGGTAAAACCGTTCTTTGTACTTTGTGTTGTAATACCAATTTAGTATCACCCAAACATGTATGCTTCCGTTATATCATATTTGGGGGGTGTTACATGTACTACTCCAAATGGTCTTTTGATAATTGAGTATGGCTTCATTTTTGCTATTCCCGGAGGTCTAAGATCAGGTTTGATGAGGTTGAGTTTCTTCTGGTAACTTTCAACACCTAGGTGAGCATCTTCGACTCTTTTCTTGATTACAATTCTTCGGATGTAAAGAAGTATGGAGTTGATGATGTCGTATTGAAGACTGCCAGGGAGATGTTATTTGCGGCTCACAGATCAAGGCGAAGCAGTATTGGGTGTGCTTGGTTTCGGTAAACACCAAGGGGTCTTCTACCAATTGCGATATGAATAAAGTTTATGCTTGTGCTTGTTATCAGTCAGTTGGGGGTGCGTTAAATTTCCTATGTTTCATCAAGTAGGTGATGTGTGCTAAACAACCCAAATAGATGATGCGTTGGATTTGTTGGCTAAGCCCAACTAAGGGTGTGTTTGAATTATTAATTGGGCCTCAAGCCCATCTTGTTTACAAAGAGTAAGTTAGGTTTTTAAATTGTTAAATGTGATTAATATATGGGATAATGAATCATCGGACTGAACATATATATAACGGACAAACTATAACAGACTATGACTCGAATCATTTGGACAAATCATTGGACTTGTATCGAATCATTTGGACAAATCATTAGACTCATATCGGACATAAATTTCAAGTTTAATATTGATTAAACTAACAACGAAATGTTAATTATAAACTTGCCGGAAACATTATTTGAAGAATTGAGTTTTATTTAAGTAAAAATGACTTGGGAATGTTGTATAAATGGGAGTGTCATGCCGAAATTTATAGAACTTGTTACACTCATACTTCTATTTCAAAACCGTTTATCTTTATGAAACCCGACAATAATCGAACCTAATAGTTTTTAGTAACTTGTAAATCTTTACCATGTGATATACTAATTTGAGTTTTTATATAAAACTTAAATTACCTTTCCAAAACTTTATTGATTATTTCCAAACTATTTGGGATTATTGAGTACACATCGAAACGTATTAATTAACTTATTTTGTTGACATTTTCCTTTGTCACTATTTTCCTTGACTTCGTTTTTCATTCCTTTCTCGACTTAAGTTCTCGTCCGTACATTTCTCGACTGTGTCGAATTTCTATTCCATTTTGGAGTGTGTATTCTTGAGTCTATGTTTTCTTACTACCACATGAAACGTTAACACTAAACTTTTTACAATCTTTGATATGAGTAATCCACGAACACTAAGACATTTGTCTTTTGAAAACTCTTTTACCTTACGGGACGTATTCTTAGATAACTATATATATATTAGGTTGTGCTGATCCGGCACCGTTGTGCATGTACACACGATATCGTTGTATTTTGCTCTTGATGCCAGTTGTGACCATTGTGATATTTTGCGTTGCTGCATGCTAAGGTGAGTTCATGGCTCCTACCTTTACTTGTTTTATAAATGTTTGGGTGAGAATACATGCTCACTTTTAATTAAAATCAATGCTTGTTTACACTTAAACTCATTACTTGTTCTTACTTGAAAAGATGATTTATTTGTTATTTGCACACTAGTTTACCTTATTCTGAACATAAGTGTTTAAATAATATATGTGAGCTATAGCCCCACTTAACCTATACTTGTTTTACAAACCTTGGGGTGAAAACATGCAAAACATTTTCTGGACCATAAACAATACTTTATTTTCTTAACCTATTACGCAGTTAGCCTAAGCCCCTGAACCAACTATTATGCCCACCACATGAACCGTTAATTCCTGCTGGGAGGCGCGATTGATATAAATAGATCTATTGGGGTGACTCCCCCGTTCAGTTAGCTAGACGGGTCAATGCAGGCGCATACCAAGTCGCATTACGAGTGTATTGGGTTAAACACTCACTATGGGCCCCTATTGTTATTATTTATGTGCTAGATTGTAGCGCACTGAACTGTCGAGCTTCGGTTGCATGAACTTAGAGATAGCGTAATAAACTATTTTATTTTAGGTCACATACCCTACTCATGGTCCACATCTCTAAATTTTTTTTCTTAAGTTAAACTTTATTATCATGACATTGTGAGCGACACAATGATCACAAAACTATTATTAAACTCACATTATCTTTACTGCTTTATCATAAACCTATGAACTCACCAACCTCATGTTCATACTTTTAGCATATATTTTCAGGTTTAAGGCGATAACCTAGTTGTGGAGGCTTTTGGCGTGGCGTGGCATGGCATTGTCATAGAAATCTCTGATGTATTTGGGACCGCTTGATTTCATTTATGGGCCTATATTTTTGCACCGTTTATGAAATGCTGTAAACAAAACACTTTGGAATATGAAAATTTCTTTTAAACGGTTGAGGTATAACCGTTCTTTGTACCTTGTGTTGTAATACCAATTTAGTAGCACCCAAACATGTATGATTCCACTAAATAAGATTTTAGGGGTGTTACAGATTGTTATCAGAGCCAGGTTATAGAGAACTGGGTATTTTTAAAACCTAGACTTTAACTGTTTTTACGAAAACTTAACCCTATGACCGCCACTTGCCTGCCTGCCAAGCTTATGCCTCATTTGTGATTTTATTGTTAATATAATTGATGAGATGTGCGCATTGTTATTGGATAAGTATATCCATCTATTTTCGCTATCTACTATAAGTATCTTTGACATACTTATGCACACGCATCGTACTCGTCGTAGCATTACGCCTTTTCTCTACGCAATCTCATCAATCATCCTCAAGTGTGGACATTCGCCTTAATTATTTAAGCAGCTTTTTAAAAGTATGGGACATATTACTGGTGTAACTGAGCTGAGTTTTTCAAAATTTTTTGAACCTCGGTGGAATATAGACTGATCACCTATATTTGACCAGGGACAGAGGGACATAGCCTGGTCACCTATGTCCGACTTAGAGGTAAATTTTGCGATACTAAGAATAGTTATACTAGAATTATGTCCATATTGATTTTCTACTTGATTTCTGAAAGTTTCAAAAATTTCTGTGTGTGTACAAAATCCTTGCCTAACATGAACATTCATATCTACACACAACACACTGGCATCACAACACCTTATGAACCGTAATACACCTGACACCGCTATACTTCTCCGTTTATATGGAATTTCTATTTGTCGCCGTCTGACCGTAGTTTGCATCGGGTTGGGTTAGACCCGATTTGCACCGTTTGAATCCAAGTTGCTTATTTGTAACTCCTCGAGATCGTAATATGCCCATTTGAGCTTATTGGAGTATTGGATTTGATTTTGGCTACGTTTGGAACTGGTTTTGGCTATGTTTGAATTTGGACCTCATTCCGGATTTGGAATTATTATTCAGCTTTGTTTTGTTGTGGTTTCGTTACAGTCACCTCCACCTCAAACCCTACACTCAACCGATGTTGTACTTTCCACGTTAAGTACTAGGTACACTCCTGAGACAGCTAACTGATTGCTAGTAGCAACAACATCCTCCTTCAGAGTCGTACTCTGAACTTGTCAAACTCCCCATTCGGCAGAGACTCTGTGCCCAACAGAAACCTTGAGACTTTAATGAATAACCTGAACCGAGTTCCTTGGGACAATCACCTAAAATTTTCTCTCGTCTCTCGGGAATATCAGTTATTTTTGTTACCCTCTCATAAAATAATAAACCATGTCGCTAATACCATACAAACTGTTTTCAATTATTCTATAGAACATATCGCGGTCACCCTACAAATGTTTACCGCTACTTTATGAAATAAAAAATTCCAACCTTGCAACTATTATGTAAACGACGAATGGTTCTCATTCTATAAACTGTTTTACAAATTATTTCACAAGTTATTTTATAAACCGATTTGTTGTCTTGCTACTAATTGCAAATAATAAATTGTCTTCCTATTACTCTATAAACTGTCGTACAAACCGTTTTGTAAACTATTTTCCAATCACCCGGTGAACTATCCACCCACCTGGAAAGCATTTATATTACTACCTCTTGGTACTGTTAAAGTAAATTGAATGCCTATGTTTATGAAATCCGTAGTGGTATCCTTCTAAAACACTCATTTTGATGCATAAAATTCTTCTGCTCAAACTTTATCAAACTTTTGTTAAGGAATGTCAGACCTCAATTTTTGTGAAAATTATCTTATCCACACCACGATTAAGAACCGCTTTACAAAATTTTAAATCTTCTGAAACTGTGTCACCCTACGTACCTATTGATCTTTAACAAAGGAATGTGTATTAGTTGGAAAGTTATTTTGGTCAAATTCATATAAGGACCTACTCAATTAAAGGTTTCGAACAACATTTTAATCCAATCCTATGAGAAGGAAAAACACACAACTCCGGATCAAACCTTGAAAACCAGTCATCGTGCCATTTTACCACTCTAAATCAGAACATGTTAAAAACTTCGTGCCACTAGGGAATGGACCATAGCTGGGAGTAGGACCGAGAAAATTTGAGGTGCCCACATGAACAAGGTTTTGAAATATCGTGAAGCTATGACTAGAACTGCCATCCTATTAAGCTTACTTCAGGAATCATTGTAACTCACCAAATCAAAAAAAGGGGAAAACCAATGGCAACAACCTGGGTACCCTCCCACCAACAAACAGAAACCCCTAAACAGCCTGGTGAGACTCAAATCTGTTGTGAGTACCAACATCTCTTCCCAGACACCATTTTATCGGATAACATAAAATGAAATCCGGGACGGATTTCGCGTTAAGGATGGTAGACTGTAACCACCCAAAATTTTTGAAACATTATTTTAATAATAAAAATTCACTTATTATTATTTGACAATTTATTTGAGCATTTTGAGCTTACATGATTATTTTGGAAAGTTATCACGCACACTGTAGCATACAGTAACTCTCCAAACCACTTAATTTTGTCAAGAAAAGTAAACTAATCACTTACAGGCAATTTATATAGAAAACCAGCAGTCATCTCACTTTTCTGAAAAACACGACACCACACGCGTATCGACACCACATTAGTAATGGCTTAAATTTTATAGTTAATTTCCAGAATCAATAACTTTGTTTTATACCATTTTTATGAAAAAGTTTCCAAAAATGTGTTTCTCGTATTTTTACCAAACACGAGGTGTCACGTTTACATTTTAGCTCAACGGGACATGGAATACACGGAGTGTAGATAAAATTTAATATAAACACCTATTTAATACACCCCAACTGCTCTACTATCTTTTCCCTTATCTCCTTTTACAGACTTTACAGGAAAAATCACTTTCTATTCATCTTCTCTGCTTCCTTCTTCCCAAGAGACCTCATGAGACATCCTTTGAGATGGAATTTGATAGTAACCTTTACTCAAACTAATCACTGCAAGACTGCCATCAAAGAAAATTTGGTCAAAAACTACTCCTTTTCTTTCTTTTTAATCTAGTCAATGCAATAGAATAGGATACACACTCAAATCTCATAACACACTCACACCCCTCTCTCTCTAGGGTTAGCTGCCGACCACCTCTGCTACCACCTGGCTTTCACTCCTTCCACGACCACCACAACGCCGCCACACGCCGTATGCCGCCGTCAAGACGAGGAGATCGTGTGTTTTGAGTTGGGTTAGATCATGGTTTTATTTCATGTTTGGTTTGATGTCTTCATCACCATCGTATCTATCTCTATCTCCCTCTTTCTCTTCCCAAATCTTCTGGTATGACGCATTTTTATACTCTTTTGTTTCTCCTTTCATTATAAGACCGATTATAAATCGAGTGTGAGGTTTTCGTGGGTTAACAATTTATTAAAAATGATTTTGGAAATAGGTTGTGTGATTTAAATAAGATTAAAAATGTACTTGGACTTGTAAATCATTTCGTCTGGTCATTTTATGCTCGGTAGCTTATTTTATAAGCACTTTAGTTCTTATTTTCGTGAGTTTTTAGGTCTCGCGTCGGGTCGAACCCATGTGAGTTTTGAATGTGATATGCGGGGGCTGATATTAATGTTGTTGTTGTTTGATTATCTTGGTTACGGATCTGATATTAAACCCAGTTTGTGTTAGATTAGAGAATGATTTGCTTAGTTTCGAAACTTGTGATGTATTTGATTTACCATATGTTGTCACAGATTATGTGTGGATTGCTTTTGCTTAAACGTATGTTAAACTTTGTGGTTTAATTAGTTGTTTTGATTTTTCTGTCGCGAGGGTGTTTCTTTTTGGGTTTGTAAATTAACTGGTAACCACAAGGGTGGTGTTTTTCTTGTCCGGTGTGGCTAAACGAGGCACCAGAGGGTGTTTGTTTCATTCTCGGTTGACTAGACCAACCCAAGTAAGGTGCGTTTTGTCCAACGAGAAATACCACCTAAGTGGCGGTAGTTTTGTTACTGATTTGGTCACGACTAAGAGGTATCGAGCGTGATTTCTGGAAAAATAGTTTCACAACAAGTAGTACTAGTAATTTGATAGTCAAAAACATAAAAACTGTGTTTGTTATTTGCGGCTCATTGATTACGGCGAAGCAGTATTGGATGTACTTGGTTTCGGTAAACACCAAGGGGTCTTCTACCAATTGCGATATGAATAAAGTTTATGCTTGTGCTTGTTATCAGTCAGTTAGGGGTGCGTTAAATTTCCTATGTTTCATCAAGTAGGCGATGTGTGCGAAACAACCCAAATAGAAAGTGTGTTGGATTTGTTGGCTAAGCCCAACTAAGGGTGTACTTGAATTATTAATTGGGCCTCAAGCCCATCTTGTTTACAAAGAGTAAGTTAGGTTTTTAAATTGTTAAATGTGATTAATATACGGGATAATGAATCATCGGACTGAACATATATATAACGGACAAAATATAACAGACTATGACTCGAATCATTTGGACAAATCATTGGACTTGTGTCGAATCATTTGGACAAATCATTAGACTCATATCGGACCTAAGTTTCAAGTTTAATACTTAATAAACTAACAACGAATTGTTAATTATAAACTTGCCGGAAACATTATTTGAAAAATTGAGTTTTATTTAAGTCAAAATGACTTGGGAATGTTGTATAAATGGGCGTGTCATGCCAAAATTTATAGAACTTCTTACACTCATACTTCTATTTCAAAACCGTTTATCTTTATGAAACCCGGCAATAATCGAACCTAATAGTTTTTAGTAACTTGTAAATCTTTACCATGTGATATACTAATTTGAGTTTTTATATAAAACTTAAATTACCTTTCCAAAACTTTATTGATTATTTCCAAACTATTTGGGATTATTGAGTAAACACCGAAATGTATTAATTAACTTATTTTGTTGACATTTTCCTTTGTCACTGTTTTCCTTGACTTCGTTTGTCATTCCTTTCTCGACTTAAGTTCTCGTACGTACTTTTCTCGACTGTGTCGATTTTCTTTTCCTTTTTGGAGTGAGTATTTTTGGGTCTATGTTTTCTTACCACCACACGAAACGTTAACACTAAACTTTTTACAAACTTTGATACGAGTAATCCACGAACACTAAGACATTTATCTTTTGAAAACTATTTTACTTTACGAGGCGTATTCTGAGATAACTATATATATATATTAGGTTGTGCCGAACCGGCACCCTTGTGCCTGTACACACGATATCGTTGTATTTTGCTCTTGATGCCAGTTGAGACCATTGTGATATTTTGCGTTGCTGCATGCTAAGGTGAGTTCATGGCCCCTACCTTTACTTGTTTTATAAATGTTTGGGGGAGAATACATGCTTGTTTTTAATTAGACTCAATGCTTGTTTATACTTAAACTCATTACTTGTTCTTACTTGAAAAGATGATTTATTTGTTATTTGCACACTAGTTTACCTTATTCTGAACACGTGTTTAATTAATATATGTGAGCTATAGCCCCACTTAACCTATACTTGTTTTACAAACCTTGGGGTGAAAACATGCAAAACATTTTCTGGACAACAAACAATACTTTATTTTCTAAACCTATTGCGTAGTTAGCATAAGCCCCTGAACCCACTATTATGCCCACCTCATGAACCGTTAATTCCTGTTGGGAAGCGCGATTGATATAAATAGATCTATTAGGGCGACTCTCCCATTCGGTTAGCTAGACGGGTCAATGCGGGCGCATACCAAGTCGCATTACGAGTGTATTGGGTTAAACACTCACTATGGGCCCCTATTGTTATTATTTATGTACTATATTGTAGCGCACTGAACTGTCGAGCTTCGGTTGCATGAACTTAGAGCTAGCGTAATAGACTATTTTATTTTGGGTCACATACCCTACTCATGGTCCACATCTCTAAATTTTTTTCCTTAAGGTAAACTTTATTATCATGACATTGTGAGCGACACAATGATCATAAAACTATTATTAAACTCACATTATCTTTACTGCTTTATCATAAACCTATGAACTCAACAACCTTGTGTTGACACTTTTAGCATGTATTTTCAGTTTAAGGCGATAACCTAGTTGTGGAGGCTTTTGGCATGGCATGGCATGGTAATAGAAGACTCTGATGTATTTGGGACCGCTTGATTTCTTTTATGAGCCTATATTTCCGCACCGTTTATGAAATGCTGTAAACAAAACACTTTTGAATATGAAAATTTCTTTTAAACTGTTGAGGTAAAACCGTTGTTTGTACCTTGTATTGTAATACCAATTTAGTAGCACCCAAACATGTATGCTTTCGCTAAATCAGATTTTGGGGGTGTTACATGTACTACTCCAAATGGTCTTTTGATAAATGAGCATGGCTTCATTTATGCTATTCCCAGAGGTCTAAGATCAGGTTTGATGAGGTTGAGTTTCTTCTGGTAACTTTCAACACCTAGGTGAGCATCTTTGACTCTTTTCTTGATTACAATTCTTCGGATGTAATGAAGTATGGAGTTGATGATGTCGTATTGAAGACTGCCAGGGAGATGTTCGATTTTTCCTTGTATCTTTAGAAAATACATATCTTCAATATCGTTGAGGTTCAAGTGATGATAGTCTGCTTCGCTGAACAAGTACTCCTTGTCATCGTGTCGTCGAACTGTGATCTTAGTCAGAAAGTTGTACCCACATTTTGATTCTGTTTCAGCACTCTTGATGGAAAGAATCTTTTTTTTGTAGTTTGCCTTGTGTTTCGAAGTAAACGTCAGTTTTCATTTGTAGAACCATTTGCGCATCTCTGGCCAGTGGAAAACTCCTAGAACAGCTTCATCATTGTAATCAACAATTAAAGTGTTGAACAAGTCTCCAATCTATTCTTCGAGACCTTCTTATACGTAAGTAGCAGCTTTGAACTTGGTAAGAGACGTAGCATATCGTTTCTCTGGATTAGTGTTCCCATATATTAAGTTCTCCAAGTCATGATTGAAGAAATATGCCTTTGGGATCTTGGGATTGTGAGCTTGACCAATGAGCGGTAAAGGTTGTGAATAGTCACGAAACTTAAATGTGTCGGGTTCATGTGAAGGCCTTGCAACATCCCAACTAACATTCTCTGATAATGCTCTAGCAACTTGTTCAAGATTTTATTCAAATTCCAGTTGAGAAGTGATAGATATCTTGAACGGTGAGAAAACTGCTTTTCGAATATTAACAGTATCAGACAGTTGAAGTTTTTGAATCTTCATCACCTGCTTAACTTTTTTTGTGAAATCCACAACTGATCCTTGTTAGGAATATGAATATTCAGCTGAAGACTCGGTCACCCCGAGTACTTATTAGCACATCATAGCTCATAGGATTACCAGTAATATTATTAGTAGCCTAGTTATTATTATTAGTATTGTGGAGTGGGTCGGGTCTTTACCCTCTGTCAGCTCACTCTACAGCCCGCTAGGGGCATAATATATTGTACTATAAATACTCCCTTCCCACCCATGGAAAGGGTTGGACCTTTCAAGCTAATAGATTACAAGTTACTCTCTCTCTCTAAAAGGCTCCCACTTTCTCACTCTAAGTTTTCTTCTAGTCGATCCAAACAAGCCTCAAACTAGTGATTCTTGTATTGTGAATACCCTACAATTGGTATCAAGAGCCAGGTTAGGTCCATGAGAGTTGGTATTCACGGATTTGTGTAGTTTGTGAGGTTTTTGGTTCGATTTGTTAAGATATTTGTTAAGGTTTTTGGTTCGAATTCGATCCAAGTAAGCCTCAAACTAGTAATTCTTGTATTGTGAATACCCTACAATTGGTATCAGAGCCAGGTTAGGTCCATGAGAGTTGGTATTCACGGATTTGTGTAGTTTGTGAGGTTTTTGGTTCGATTTGTTAAGATATTTGTTAAGGTTTTTGGTTCGATTTGTTATTTCATTTTGTGCATTGTTTAGTGATTAGAAGTTGTTTTACTTTGTACTTTCTAGCTTAAGAATAGTATTAGAGTGGTATTTGGTGTTTGGATTCACAGATCTAAGAACGGTGTGGTGATTTTGGAGCAATTCGTGGGTTTTTGTGGTAGTGTTCTTGGCAGCGGTTTGTGTCATTGGGACGTATTCGTGGACTCGGTTTGTGTCAATTCACTGATTCGGTTTGTCTTATTACTTGTTTAGGCAAAAAGACAAAAGGCAGTGAAAGCGACGTGCTTGGGAGTTTGTGTCTACTCGGTTTGTCCCTGCTGTGCGTACTCGGTTTGTCTCTGAAAAGTCTACTCGGTTTGTGTAGACTCGGTTTGTCTCTGAAAAGTCTACTCGGTTTGTGTAGACTCGGTTTGTCTCTGAGAAATTTACTCGGTTTGTGTAGACTCGGTTTGTCTCTAAGGAATTTACTCGGTTTGTCCCTCCAGCGTGTACTCGGTTTGTGTAGACTCGGTTTGTCTCTGAGGAATCTACTCGGTTTGTGTCTACTCGATTTGTCTCTCCAGCGTGAACTCGGTTTGTGTCTCCAGCGTGAACTCGGTTTGTCTAGGCGGTTTGTATCCAAAGTTGACTTTTTACGTCAAAACTTCAAACGGCCATAACTTTTGAACCGTAACTCCGTTTTCAGCGAAACACCTGTCAAAACGACCGTGAGACCGAGGAGAAGGACACGTTGAATCGTAATTTATTCAATCAACCCAACTTTCGAAGCCTGAAATCGCTCCAGAATGAAGTTATTGAGTTTCTAAGTTTTTCAGACCAAAATTTTGCCATAATAACTTGCAACAACCATACCAATCAGATCAACAAGTCTACCAGACCTTCATCATAACACATATCAAGCATCATTCCACGGTTCATTCTTGATTTTTGTAAAATCCCGCGAAAGAATCTATTTCTCGGTTTAAATCATAGAATTGTAAAATCCCGTGCACGGTTACATCATGTCTACTACTTCAGATTCCTTAATATCTGAGGTACTCAAGTTGTACGACACATATAATAACCAAATGATTTCCAATTCTGGACAACAAATGTACGTGTGTGATTCTGATAATACTAATGTGGAATCTTCGTGCCCGAAATCACAAGAGAAAGAGCTTCATCAGTCACTTATGCTGTTTAATGCAAAGGAAAGTCGCATCGAATGTTTTCGTCTACTTCATTCACATCTCAAGGTTCTGTTTGATAAATCTGAATACGTGATGGGTTACACACGGGCTTTCACAGCACTCTTTGGTCAAGATGTTCATGATTTCACAGTCGAAATGACTCTATATTTAGATCAACTTGAACAACAACTTGACAAAGAAGAATTCTCTGAAGCAAGATCCGGAGCAGCTTTCAGTGTGATCAATAACCAACTCCAGGTGTTCATTGACTCGCAATACACTGAGGACTATGACTATGACAGTCAGATGACAAAAGGGTGTTTTGCTAATTACACTGGATTCGAGGTTGACGTGTTCAGAGTTACATTACTACAATTGATGAGTAATGTTAATGGGTTTATTGTAAGGAATCCCAAGTAGTTGACACTTTCTTTTGGTGAACTCTTCCTCGTTTTTATCAACAAACTTAAAATAGGGATCCTTAATCAAATAATCATCTAGTTCTTCAATCAACGACTCATTATTATTATCTTCTTGAATCGCCTCCCATTCTCTTTCCAAATCATATTGTAACCGTCGACTAAGCTTTGTGAAATCATCAAACTGTTTATGCACCCATTCCTAGAAAGTAGTATCCGATGTTCCCTTAAGTCCTTTCAAGCGTTCAATTCTGCCCTTTTCTTGTAAGCCTCCGCCTTTTGTGAGCAGTCTTCAACATTATTGTACCACTCATAATCTTCAAAGGTTACATCGTTTCCAACCCGTCTCATCCCAATTATACTTCCCCCATTACAGGTTCCGTCACTTTTATAATCACAGGTCGGCCAAACACTACTCCCGTCCTTGAAAACGAAGGGTGTACAGGTGTGATTAATGTGCGCAAATTCCCATGGTTTATCCCAAACCCATGGTACTTGATCATTCCATTCATAGTACCAGGTGTTTTTGAAATCGTCATAAGTCTTAAATCCTGGTAGTTCTCCAGTAAGCACATCATCGTCGACTTGAAGAAGGTAGTTAAATTCCTTGAACTGCTTGCACAAGGGTGTCTCATAATCGAACACATCAATGTCTATTCTGAATAACTCTTCAATGCCTTCATTGATTGTTGAATCATGAAGTGACGACCCATAATCGCTTTCTACTTCTTCATCTTCTCCTCTCATCCAATATACCCATAATGCATCCTTAGTAGCACGATCCATGCTCTTATGGTTATTAAACTTACTAGCCAACCATTCTGAAAAATCAACATCGTTAGGGTCATGGTTAACGTCAAAGCAAACCTTTCCAATCATATTCTTTTTTATCTCCATGAACTCGTTAAATTGCTTCTTAAAACTCCGAGTCAACCATGAAGTCATAATCTCCTTGACTTCATTTACAGGGGCGAATTCCGGACTACCATATTTAAGTTCAAGCCAATCATTGAGGGAGAGATCAATCAATCGTACCAATCTGCCATGAAATAGTAACTCCGCCAAAGCATAATTCATGTCATTATCCTGATATTTCTCATTTAATCCCCAGTACTGTTCGGAATAAGGCATGTAAGAGATTTGGGCATTGCCTCCACCACAGCTGTTGTTGCTTGAGTCCATGTACGCAAGATAGAATTTCCCATCATCTTCTTCGATAGTAGTCCAGTTCAATCCTTCGGCTTCAATGATAGGCCATAAGAGCGACAATTCTTCTCCAGTATACCTCACAAATACATCATAAGAGAATACCTCTTCGTCAATGTTGCATAAACGCATGAATTCCTTAAAAGCAGCTTCAAGAGGAGTCTCCCAAGAGAATAAATCTGCATCGATCATGAGTACATTGAATGAATCCGAAAACAAGCATTCCTTAGCAAGATATCCGTTAACTGACATGTCTTCCATAGCAAAATCTGTCATCCAAGGTAAAATCATCAGTAGGATTTGTTCGCTAGAAGAGAAATTAATGAATATAGAAACGGATATAAGAATAAAAATAGCTGATATCTGCAGACGATGCGCCGTATCCAAAAAGTAGGATACGCCGTATCTTAATACGTTAAAATTAAATCAGACTTTATTCAGAAAATAGATACGCCGCTTAGAATTTAAGAATGCGCCGTATCGGATTAATTAATCAAAAATCAGCTTTTCTAATTAAAATGCGTCGTATTAACGAAAGTTAATGCGCCGTATTTTCGTTACGTTTAAAAATAAATATCGATTTTTGATTCAGAAAGATGCGCCGTATCGACAGAGATCGATACGCCGTATCTGTTTAATAATTCGCAAACTGTTTTTAATTAAAATAATAGATACGCCGTATCTGCGAAAGCAGATGCGTCGTATGGCGTTAACGTTTAGAATTTTTTTTTTTTTTTTTTTTTTTTTTTTTTTTTTTTTTATCGAAAACAGATACGCCGTATCTGCTAAAGCAGATGCGTCGTATTACTTTATCGCTTAGAAAAATTTTCTTATTAAAAACAGATACGCCGTATCTTGGGGAAAAGATGCGTCGTATCGAATTAATTAAACGCGTTGTATTAAAAAAAATTAAACGAAATACGCCGTATCTGAGAGATCAGATGCGCCGTATCGTTTGATTTAGCACAGTACAACGATAGCAGAACAGAAAAATACGAAAAATAAAAACAAAAATTAAACACACAAACGAAAAATAAACACACAAAAATAAAAGAAAACAATTAACACACAATACAACAAATATGCAAAATAGTACAATGATGCAATTAATCTAATAAAAAGAAAAACCTAATTAAAATACTAATTAAATTAACAGATAATAACAATTCACTCCCCGGCAACGGCGCCAAAAACTTGATGCGCGTGATGTGTCGTTGCGGTTTAGCAGTTTTAATGCCTACTCAAGTTTTAAATTTATATTTAGCCGACTTATCAATAACACACACACTTAACGAGCAGTGTACCCGGTCAGTATGAAGATAATGGTAAGTAGAGTGTCGATCACTAAGAGTGGAACGTATTATCTCGTTATTCTAATCAGTATTTTAATATCCTAACGCAAGGGGGTTTCAGCCTGAGAGACTGGCACGGTTTGTTTGCAATTAAATAATAAAATAAACCAATAGGCACGAATCAGCAAGTAGCACACACGTACACAGATAGATACTTGAGACAATAAGAGGGCTGTCCTTATGATTAAGTAGATTGTCACTTGTTTTATTGATAGCTTTATATGAAGTGTATGTAGTTAACCCTTTCTCGTTGGTCCTATTCTTATCGGCGAGTAAACCCTTAATGATTACTTATGTCTAAAAGTTATTCCTAAGTGATCAATTTAGAAACAACCGTGGGAGCCACATTATGTCCCGCAGTCAAATGCCCGCAAGCCACTAATAAACACAGAGGTTATCAATGCACTAATAAGTAGTAACCAAAGACATCAACATATAAACTTTAATTGATGGGAAAGCAAGTATTAAAGGGAGTGCAATCTTTCGTTGTCACATTACACAAGCCACCAATCCTGATGAATTAAAGTTTGCTAACACAATAAAACAAAACTACTTAATGAATTAAACACATGCAGCACCTTCTTACAGCTCTTGTATCATTGATTTGGGTGTGTCTTGTGCTGCCTCCTTGACTGAATTCGTCCTTTGTTCCTCCTGTTTGGTCTTCGGTTTTAGGTTTTCCGGAACTTGTAATTCGTCTGGTCTACGGGGTATTTATACTTTCTGTCTGAGGGAAGATGCGGCGCATCTACTAAGTAGATGCGGCGCATGTACTTAACTTCGCGTGGGGTCCAAGATTATAATATTCAGGAATATTCGTACACCGCCAGAAGATGCGGCGTAACTCCATGATTAGATGCGGCGCATGTCCTCTTGTATCTTGGATCGTATCTGGTGATATCTTGATAGAGATGCGGCGCATGTTGAGAGTGAGATGCGGCGCATCTGGAGCAGAATTGACTTGATCTTGTCCATGTCATTAGACTTTCACTTTATGCACGTTTTGCTCCATTATTAGTCAAAAATCACTAAGTTTCACCAAATGCTTGTTTTTACCTGAGAATTACAAAAGTAAACGATTAAGTATCAATCCTCATACATAATATAGTAAAACAAGTCAAATTAATAGGATAAATGATAGTAATAAAATGTACTTATTTGAGTTCATCATGTGTTCATATTGTATGGTTTCGAGTCATAACATGTTATATAACTCAAGTTTTAATTTATAGCGTATTTTATAAGTCGTATTTAACTTAGGGTGTTATAATTCTTCCCTCCTAAAAAGAAAATTTCGTCCGCGAAATTGAAATACGAAATTGAAATAGAGTTATACGAAATCAAAAACGGAATCAAAATGAATACGTACCAAGTCACAATGAGAAATGTGGATAACTGGATCGTATCGATTCTTCGGTCTCCCAAGTAGCCTCGCTCTCAGGATGGTTCTTCCAAAGAATCTTTACGAATGGAATTATTTTAGTTCTCATGACTCTTTCCTGACACTCCAAAACGGCCTCAGGTTCTTCACTATAAGCAAGATCTTCTCGAAATAGATCGAACGGCAAGAGACAACATGAAGTGGGTGATAATCATACTCACGAAGAAGAGATACATGGAATACATCGTATACGTGAGATAACTGGGAAAGTAACGCCAAGCGATAAGATACCTCGCCAACCTGATCAAAATCATTGAAAAGCACTAGGCTTTCATAATTCACAACGAATTCGTTCCAAGGAATACGAAACAACAATGTAGCGGATAACGATTTCAATCTCACACAGAGATACATGAAACATTCATGCTTGTAAGCAATACGAAGGTAGTACTAAAGAGTAAAACCTCATCAACTCAGTCCAGATTCTTAACGAAAAAGGAACTAGTGCATCATTATAGAAGAACTCATCAATTTCAAACAGATACTGATCGAACTAAGGAACGTACCACCAGTCAATGAGGCACGTGATGAATCATCAAATGTATCAAGAGTTTTATAGGAGATAGATAGTATAATTGTACTGATGATCAATCGAGTATAACTCGAAATATCAACTTGTATTGAAACGCATAATGAGATGGGTAGCATATTTGTATCGACGATCAATAGAGTATACATCGGAGTATCAAAACGCATCAGAAAACAAAACAAAATAAGTCGAATAATCATACGGATATAACACATCAAAGAGCTAACGTAGTCACACAGACGATAAACTAAGCACATAACGGAGGATCAGAACTTATCGGAGAGCATAACGGAATAGGTCGGATAATCGTATGGAAAACAACAACTCAAAGGATTAACGTATCGCGATACAGATTTTCTTCATACGCCCAAAACGTCTAACTCTCCACAACGGGGACATCGTACGAAACGTACAAATTTTATAGTCCACCATTCAAGGTTTCTCTTCCACAAGGATAACTAATCCACCAATCACAGTAGTCAACCCCAGACCTTAAACCAGCAATTTTCCAACTTAATCCAATCCAAAAGGTGTTCTACAACTCCGTAGGCAAACTCAATCATGCCAATACACTTGTCAAACTCTCCGTTCCATACATCTTCAATTTCAACATAGTTGCTTTGTCCGTCCATCCATCTGAAGGTGAGTAGTCGCCATAAAATCTCGAGCCAGTCTTGAAGGTCTTCTGCATTTCTTCTGGAAGTGTGAAACAAAACTCGATTTCTCTGACACGATCACTGCAGGTGCGCCAAGGAGCTTGAATAATCTTCTGTTGAAATAAATCTCTGCCGATCTTCCAAGTGAGCCACCAAGTTGAATAATCTTCTGGTAAAGGCTGTGGAAAACCATACATGGTAATCAATTCACCAAGATGAGGTGCATTCCATCAAAAGAATTGGCTAGTCCAAAAGCAAACGGCTTTTGGTAAAGACAAAACAAATCCGTTGATAGTTGATGATTTACTAAAAATCATATGGTTATTAATGTACCATGGTCTTACATACCAAAACATTGGCTACTCCAGTAGTGATGGCTATTGGTAAAGAGACATCAAATCCATTAATTTTCAATGATTCACCTCTCACAGGAGTTTACACACATGGAAGTGATGAGAATAGTATGAAACTTAAAAGTATTGATGTACAAGTAGTCATGGTTGCTGTGAAGATCAGATGGATTGCATATCAGATGGTGAAAAGATTATTCAAGTCAAGTTGCTGCATAAGGATCAGATTTGAAGTTTTGAAGTGTTAGAGATAATTCCAAGAGTTCAAGATTAAAATCCTCAGAAGCTTATTCAGAAGAAACTTGAAGTTCATGATGCATGAAGATCAAGTTAGGGGAGGATTGTTGGGAATAATCACAAGATAAGATAAGACTTAATGAAAGAACAGAATTAAGTCTGGTGGACAACGTAATTAAGTCTGTTAGTTCTATTAGTTAAGTCTTGTAATAGTTAAGTCTGATTGTTCATTATTAAGTCTGGTAGAGTAAGTTAAGTCCGTTTGACTTTAGCTGTTAAGTCTGGTCATGAAAGTTAGGAAAGTTTGTTAGATATAAGTTAGGAAAGGATACGTAATTATCTTTAGAGAAGATACGTATATCCTTCAACAAGTTTTGTATCTAGGGTTTCCTTAGTGTATAAAAGGAACCTTAGTCATTAGTTTTTGATAACGATGAAGATTGTAACCACTTAGATTAAAAGAATCAATATACGAAGTTGGTTATTATTATTGTGTTCTTCATTGTTTGTTGTTAAGATTCCGCATTAAAAATAAGCAAGGTGTTAGATTTTCTTACTTAGATCGATTTGGTTTATACAAGTAGTCTAACAAGTAACAAGGCTACTTGGATCCATAATTTGTGTGGACCAACAAAAGTGCTTATTGGTTTTTATTCGTCGGAGGCATGGAGCAGATTGCCTCCTTTTCAATATCAACACATCTCGGAGTAAGAGGTTGATAGATAATGAAGGGTTCTCCGTGTGAAATGAAACAAGTGACTTTTTAGAGACACCTGAGTGGCTAGAAGGTTTAGTACAGTGTGTCACTGGGTCCATGACGGCTTAATCTTCAATACCGGTGTTACCGTAGTAACTACCAATAGCATATGTATTGAACCCGTTGTCTGCCCTATGGTTGAATAAATTGAGGGCTATTTCTTTTCACCCTTTTCTTTACTTTTCTTTTTCATTCTTCAACCCCTCTTTCTCCTTTCATTTCTTTTCTCCTTTTTCAATCATACTTAGGGTTTTCTAGTTCTAAACTATTGGTATTATCCCTGGGTAGATCCCTCCGGCTCTGGCGGATCATAGGACGGTTTCCTAACCTTAGTCACCTTATATCTCCATGACTATCCTATTCTTGCCATAAAACCAATCGTTTGAAAAATCTCTCAAAGTGTTTATGAGTGTAAAACTTATATTGTTTACACTTTGAGAGTTTTGCATTTTTCAGAAATACTCCCCCTTAACATGTGCTTATAAGTGTTTAAATTAAATTTGCACATGTCGGGTAGAGTTAGCACATTTAGAATTGATTAATTTTCAATGAAGATGATCGTTGCGAGACACGTTTACATCACTAGTAAAACTAGCTTGAAATTATTACTCGTCCAGATCATATTCAAATAAAATCTCTCGAAATTGGTATATTCTACTCAGACAAGTCCTTTGTGAGACACGATTACATCACCGGATAAACCGGCTTGAAATTATTACCCGTCCAGGACATGTCTTTTCGATTACTGACTTTTGATATCATCAATTCGAGGGTACAATTCTAAGTCGAGCTCATGCAAGATTTCAACTTTGAATTATCATATTTTAATCACATATTCATTCTCCCCCTCAAAAATAGCATATTCATGTTGTTTTTGTTAAACTTTTGATTAAAATATGCTTTTTGAGGTTTTCGAGAAGAATTTCAAGAACTTTTGTGTTGTAGAACAAAGATTTGTTGTTTCAAGTACTCCCCCTTAACAAGGGCGTACTTGTCCTTTTGAGCAGAATTTTGAAAAACTTAGAAAATTCTGGTTAAGTCTGCTCAAAAGTAAGAAGCTTTCGCTCCTTATTTTAGGATTGAGGTACTGAAGCATACCTCAGGGTCCTATCTTTACAAGAACGGGTTGTGCACTGCTATCTATGCATAAGCCATTAAGCATGATTTTGATGGAACATTTTTTGTTTTGGAAATACTCCCTCTCGAAACTCGCATTTGTTTTGAGAATTTTAAAATTTTTAAAGTTTGAGGGAAGGAGTCTTCTTGAAGCAAAATTCTGAAAGATTTTGAAATTTCAGTTTGAAAAATTCTTGAATAAATTTTGCTTCAAGGTAACTAAAACGTTATACTCTGAAATACTCCCCCTCAAAACTAGCATAAGTTTTGACATTTTTAAACTTTGGAGCGAATTGGGGAGTAAAGATTTGAAAATCTTGAGCAAAATTTTGAATAAATTTTGCTCAAGATTAAGAATATTTTAGGATAAGTGCACGCTTGGTTTTAAAGAATGGTTTAGCAAGGCACTTTCCTTTCTTTGAAAACCCGAGTTGTACACTATAATATGTGTACAAGTCGTCATGTTGATGTCCGAGTCCTTAGCTGAACTACTAAGAAGTCATATAAAGTTTAGATTAGACAACAACCTTGGGAACCCATTTAAGCACGGCGCTAACGGGTTTACTAAATTTTGAAATTCATTTGTAAGTTGTGTCAATCTGATTTAAAGATGTTGAATTCCAACGAGGACTGAAAACCGGTGTTTCATTTTGAAATAACACTCGTGGAATTAATGGAGATTTAAAACTCTTTTTCCGTTGAAAATTGTTTGAGAAACCCGGTGTTTCTTTTGGAGTTTTAAAATCTGAAGAAGAAGATTTCCATCTAGAGTTGAACCTCATGGGTTCTCTTTGAAGATTTTTTTTTTTGTGATAAATGAAAACCTTCCAGTATTTGGAATGTTCAAAGCAGAGTCATTCTTATGTTGCAGTGAAAGTAATTCTGATATTGAATATTTGAAAGGTTTTGAACAAATTTGCTTTGGTCTCCACACTTGCTTTACCGACGTAAAACGAGAATGCGGAGTTTGAAAAACTTGATTCTTTCTATTTGAAGCATTTGAGGGTTTTAAACAACATTGTTTTGGTCTCCACACTTGCTTTACCAGCGTAAAATGAGAGTGTGGAGTTTCAAAAGCTTGAGTCTTTTCTTTTGAAGCATTTGGATTCGAAAACTTTTGAGAAGTAAGTGTTTCAGAAAAACTTGGTTTCTTCGAAAACTTCCTTCCTTTTTGCCAAGAATAAGTTGCAAACGGGGAAACCTTTTTCGAAAATGGTTTTGAAGATTCACCTGTGTAAACCTTCTTCGAAACACTCACTTCTGGTGTTGAAAATTTTGAAATATGAGCTTTTCCCTTTGATCGGTTAAGAGAATCAAACTTCACTTTTAAAGCATTGTATGAAGTTCTCAAATCACTGTATTCTTTTTGAAGAGAAAGATGATCTTGGGATGCCAATTTTGATTCTAAAGAGGCGATTTGTTTCAAATGTTGATCTTTTTCGGCAATTTGTTTCAAAATCGTTTATTTGTTGAGCTAAAAGCGTTTCAAGCTCAACCAATTTTGTTTGAAGCACATGATTTTTATTTTCAAAAAGATACATTTTCTCCCCCATTTCCTTTTCAAAATCTGGAGTATTAGAATCGAACCAAGGATTTGGAAAGGAAACTTTTGTGATTTGAGACTCAACCTTTTTCATCTTCATTGATTCAATCTTTTGCAAAACATTTTCAAACTTTTTATCAGCGAATTCATACAATTGAGACTTCAAATCTTCAGTCTCTTTTTGTTTCATGTTTGACTTTTGTGTCTGAACTCGTGAACTTTTGATTGAATCAAACAGATTTTTGTAAATCAATTTCAAAAGCTCAATTTCTTTTTCGTATTTTGAAATTTGACACTTCATTGACACGTTTTCATCATCAAGTTGTTCAAGTTTTGACATCCAAGGGTTTTCAAAAGACTGCTTTTCCTGATTGTGTTGTAAAGCTACCTCAAAATTAATGCTTTGTGCTTGACATCTCTGAAAATTTTGTTCAAGAGAGAATATTTGACGTTTCAGTTTCTCTTGGATGTCGCTTGACTCTTTTAAAATTCTCTCATTTTCATGTCTCAACATCCCATTTTCCACTTTTAAGTTTTCAGTCTCAACATTCAACGATTTATCACAAGTGGTTTTTTCAAAATCTTTCAATTTTGCTTCCAAATCAACAATGTCATTAAGATACGAGTCTTCCCTGTTTTTCAATCTCGTTCTTAATGTTTTGTTATCTGTTTGACATGTTGAGACCTTATTTGTTAATGTTGAAACTTTTGTTGTTAATTTTCCAATTTGGTTTTGAAGGTCAAGCTTTTCATTTTCCAGTTTTGAAACCTTTTCATTGTTGGAAACAACTAGTTCTCGCATTTGATGTTGCAAGTTTTGTTCTTTCACGTATGATTTTTGAAATGCAACTTCAAAGCTGTATTCACGATTAGTTTGTGTTTCAAAATCATTTATATGTTTACTATAATTCTCGAGCTTTTCAGTTAACGACGTATTTTGGGCTTTTAGTTCACGATTAAGCTCATTACATCGCACAACTTCAGTTTGCATATTTTTTATTAATAAAGCATTTGAACCACATTCTTGATCATGATTCACATTGTCATGTTCAACCGTTCCTCCATTAGGATCCATATCTGGAGTCTCGGGAGTAATATTTCTACTATCCTGATTGACCACATATGTGTCGTTAACGTATTCAGGTTGTTCATGACTTTGTGTCTCATGAGCAAACACATTTTCAAATGTATCGATATCATCAGTTGATTGATGTGCCTTAACCAATGTGTCTGAACAATGTGAAGGTCCGACATCAGCAGCTGCATTCTTCAAACCATCCTTACTATTGAGTTTCCCATCAGTATGTGGACTACTGCTTTCTTTCTGATGTTCTGATAGTGCACTGTTTCCCGTGAATACCAAATTATAATCTGATGTCCTTTTCTTGTTGACTGTTCCTTCTCGTGTCTGCATTTTTCTTCCATTCACTCGTTCATTCAATTCTTTTAATCATTTCTGCTTCTCCACTTCTTTAAATTCTCTCTCCTCCAGCATAACCCTCAGATGAAGTGATCTTTCATTAAGCACCATTGCTAGTATGTTCATTTATGAAACAAGCTGATCTCTAAAAGCTTCAGCATCCATACTAGTGATGTGCACTTTCCATGACTTACTTAGCGATTCATAATCCCGAGAAGTCTTGAACACTCTAAAATCCATGGACATGAACCCTTTTAACAGTGTCTTGAGCACTCTAAATTCTACCATGCAGTCACTTCCTTGTTCAATTTGATTCTCTATTTAGACTATGTTATGCCGGAGTTCTCTTTGAAAGGTTAGAAGGTCTATTTCAGTTCCGAAGAAAGTTGAAAAAATACTCCACGATGAAAACCTTGCTTCTGAGAGAACGTTACATTTAATCTTAACGGAATAAAAATGTGCCAAACAGTTTTCTTTGGAGTGCATTGCGAGCTTTACACTTTTAGGCATCTCTCTCCTTTTTGAACTTGATTCCATTTAATTTCGGTGTGTGATAAAGTTGATCTTGGATTGTTTCAACGATATAGGAGTTGTGTTTGTTGTTGGTTAAGGTTTGGATATTTGTGACATCTGTTCATTCATTTGCGACCTTGATTGATACATTTTCTCTCCCCCGTGATTGTTGCGATGGAATCGAAAGAATCAAACTAAAATGTGTAAAGTTGATATGTCACACACAAGGTTGAAATAGTGATTTCTTATTTCTCTCCAAAAATTGAATTTTGAATAATTTCTTTCCCAGAATTTGAAATACACTTTAAAATGCAATTCTAAGGTTACTAGAAAATTTTGAGTTTTAAAGATTTTGTCACCAAATTTCACTGTAAAAATTCGAATTTTGACATAAAAATTTGAATTTTGGGCCAAAATTTTTATCGTTATACCAAAATTTGAATTTTGCGTAAAACTTGAACGTTTAGTCACTCCTAAAAATTAAATTTTACTCAAACTTTCCCGCCAAAAAACTTTGTCCTAACTCGAAGAGAGTTCAAAAATAATTCCTTACTCGAAATTTTTGATGCTTACTCAAAGTTTTTATAAATCCTTGCTCGAAGTCTTATTGCCTTGCTCGAAGTTTTGCTAACTCGAAGTTTTTATCAATCCTTACTCGAAGTCTTATTGAACTAACTCGGAGGATTTAAAACTAACTCGGAAAATACTTTCCTTGCTCGGAGTTTTATGAACTAACTCGGAATATTTGCCTTCTAACTCGAAGGATTTTAGCCCTAACTCAAAGGCTTACTCGAAGTTTAACTTCTAACTCAAAGTTTTTAGCCCTAACTCGAAGTCTTACTCGAAGTTTTTTAGCCCTAACTCGAAGGCTTACTCGGTGAAACTCCTTTTAACTCGAAGAATTCACGATGAACAGTAACCGAATCACAAAAAAACACACCCCTAGATCTTTGTTTGGCTTTTGATACCACTTGTAGGTCAACCTTTTTAGATCAAATCACACTTATATTATATGTTTAGAGAGAGAAAGATAATGTTAGAGAGAGAAAGATCTAGTAAGGAAATAAGAGAGGATTTCTCTTTCCATTCACAATCCAACCCTCTCAAATGAGAGGTTACAACCTTATATACTCTCCCATGATATGAGAATAGGGAAGTGTGCCGTCTTTACATATTTCACTAATTCAACATTAACGTAAATACTAAGACCAAACTAGACGGCACACTTCTACTATCATATAGACTATATTTTTACGATTCTAACGAGCTATTACATGACCATATTACAAGACTCATTGACTCGATAATGATCGTCACTTTAAGCATTCCCAACAAAATGTAACTTAAAAATCTTTTTGTGTTTTTGGATAAGATATTTACAAATTGTTTTTGGTGTTTGACTTTCTTAGTTGTTTTTAAGAAAGATTTTCAAATCATCTAGAGTCAAACACCGCATACCAATTTGGTGAACTAATTCCACAAATCTTGCATGGGGCAAGGCTTTGGTGAATAAGTCAGCTAATTGGTATTCAGTACCCACAAAGTATAGTTCAATTATACCCTTTTCAACATGTTCTTTGATGAAATGATATCGGAGTGCGATATGTTTTAACTTCGAATGTTGAACCGTGTTGCATAAGATGGCAATGGCACTCTTGGAGTCGCAGTACATGGGAATCTTATTGTAAATGTAACCATAGTCCATCAGCTGTGATCTCATCCAAATGACTTAAGCACAGCATGCTGACATGGCTACATATTCCGATTTTGTTGATGACAATGATGTGCAATCCTGCTTCTTTGATTGCCAAGATACAAGTTTGTCTCCTAGAAACTACACTTCATCGGATGTACTTTTACGTGTGACTAAACATCCTGCATGATCAGTATCTGAAAAGGCTATTAGTTCAAAACCAGAATCCTTTGGATACCAGATCCCTAAATGGATAATTCCCTTTACGTATCGAAGGATTCTTTTAACCTCAGAGAGGTGTCTTTCAGTTGGTCGTGACTGATAATGGGAGCATAGATATACAACAAAAACTATATCTGGTATGCTGGTTGTTAGATACATGAGGGACCCGATCATAATACGGTATTTGGTAGGGTCAACAGGTGTCCCATGTAAATCAGCATACAACTTTGGTGATGATGCAGACATAGGGGTGTTATAAGTATCACAACTAGTTGATGTGCGTGTGTATTTCTCTAATTTTTTTATATCCACGGTAGCGGCCCAAAAGACTTGGTGCGCGCGTGATGTCATTGTGGTTTTAGCAGTATTAATGCCTACTCAAGTTTTAAATTTATATTTTGCCGACTTATCAATAAAACACACACTTTAACGAGCAGTGTACCCGGTCAGTATGAATATAATGGTAAGTAGAGTGTCGATCACTAAGAGTGGAACGTATTATCTAGTTATTCTAATCAGTATTTTAATATCCCAAATTAGCTATACAACCTAATCTAACGCAAAGGGGTTCAGCCTGAGAGACTGGCACGGTTTGGTTATGATTAAATAAAAACTAAACTAATGAGCACTAATCAGCGATTAGCACACACGTACACAGATAGATACTCGAGACAATAAGAAGACCTGTCCTGATAATTAAGTAGCTTGTCACTTGTTTTATTGCTAGTTTTATATGAAGTGTATATAATTAACCCTTTCTCGTTGGCTCTAATCTTATCGGCGAGTAAACCCTTAATGATCACTTATGTCTATCCCACTATCCTAGAAACGATAGAATAAATAGGCGAGGAAGGGGCATGGCGACCCAAGCAATGCTCAGCTAGACACAGAGGTTATCAATGCACTAATAAAAGTCACCAAAGACATCAACATATAAACTTTAATTAATGGGAAAGCAATTTTAAGGGGTGCCCATGATTTTCCGTAGTCACATGGAATCGGCCCATCAATCCTGATGAATTAAAGTTTACTAATACAATAAAACAAAACTACTTAATGAATTGAATACATGCAGGACCTTCTTACAGCTCTTGTATCTTCGTTTAGGGTGTGTCTTGTGCTGCTAATACGTCTAAATTCGGCTGTCTTTCACTTCTGAGTTAAGCTAAAGTCTTGTCTAAGTTTCTCGAAATTCGTCTGGCTTTGGGGTATTTATAGTTTCTGTCTGAGGGTTAGATGCGGCGCATAGGATAAGTAGATGCGTCGCATTGACTTAACTTCGCGTGGGGTCCAAGATTAATATATTCATGAATATTCGTACACCGCCAGAAGATGCGGCGTAACTCCATTTCTCTATGCGGCGCATGTCCTTTTCCGTCTTGGATTGTCACTTGTGAAATCTTGATAGTGATGCACCGTATGTACGAAGTGTGTTGCGGCGTATCTGGAGCAGAATGATCATTTCAGTTGACTCTTAACATCTTGCTTGTTTTGCTCCATAATTAGTCCAAAATCGCCAAGTTTCACATAATACTTGTTTTTACCTGAGAATTACAAAAGTAAACATTAACGTATCAATTCTCATATATAATATAATAAAACAAGTCAAATAAATAGGATAAATGATGATAATAAAATGTACTTATTTGAGTTCATCAAATATCCCCCCACTTGAACTTTACTTGTCCCCAAGTAAACCTTAGAATAAATCTTATGAAAATGTATCCTAAAAGATATTAGGATTTATTTTTATATTTAAGCATGTATTCGTTTTGTCATAATTGCACAACCAAACACTTAACGAATTAGAAATAAAATAAAATATCTCGATAAAAGCAAATCTAATCGTTTAACTGTCCAGTCGTGATGAATATTCTATCATAAGCTTGGCAAGTATACGCATCTCCCCCACTAAAGCCAAGGAATAACAAGTATAAAGCGGTAAAAAGGGGTTTGTTGGTTAAGGGTTAATCATTCTTCTTAATCTCTATCGATCTCATATTCCAGAAAAGGTGACAAAATCACAAATACATGATCGAATCCACGACCACGATACTTGCAATTGCTCAAATCCTTAACTCGAATAGGCTAAAGATAGGACCAAGTAATCTTCGCCAATAATATTATATCAAAAAGGGCGACAAAATCATAAATACATAGCCGAATCCACGACTACGATACTTAAGATTGCTCAAATCCCTAATCTCAATAAATCAAAGGTTTGGATAAAGAATGATATAGTGTATGGATAATATTTGGGATACAAATTGGTGTAAAATGAAAAATAAAAATAACAGATAAATTAAAATCCTAAGTGTGGTTAATAACTTTCCCAACCATCCCACGAATAAGACTCATATCATTGAATAACTCACGCTTTAACACTTGAAACACACGCTTTAGGTAGACACGAATTATACTCAACAAGATCTCAATCAAAGAATAACCTTAGTTGGCGTTCCCATAATGGCCAACTCCCATTCAATCCATAAATATAATATACAACAAAAATAGTGGTGATATCGACCACTTAATACAAAACTTTACATAAATTGGTTAAAACAAACTTCCAACTTTTCCTTTTTTTTTCTTTTTCTTTTCTATTTTTTTTCGATTTTTTTTTTATTTTATTTTTTATTTTTTTATTTTTTTTTGACATCAACATATATGTGTAGAATTTCACAACTTTTCTATCACTATTTTTCCGGATAATTTTTTCATACTTTTCATACTTTCAGAAATAACTGTAATAGCGAAAGTAGTAAACACACGAAAAATAAACTCAAAGATATACAATATTTACTTTCATACCAATTGCATTGTGCAATTTCCTGACTCAACCAAAGATAATGAATTACGCACGCGATCACAGGTAATGTAAGGAAACACACTTTGCCTAAAGCAATTAACCAACCACGGATTTTAATCTACAGGGTAGGCTAAGGTGTAAGGGTGTAACGAAACATTATAATAAAGGTGTGTGCAGCTATGTAATTTAGACTTTAAACAAAAACATGCTAAAAATTTTAAATTTTGATATATTAAGCGCATTTTAAGCATATTTTGAAAAAGTTTAGGACAAGTAAGTGTTCTAATTCTCCAATCCCCCCACTTAAGTTAAACAACGTCCTCGTTGTTTGTATCAAAGATTAAAAACTGGAAAATAAAAGAATTAGAACAGAAAAACTCCCCTGAGATTTGCTCGGTATGATCCTCCATTTGTATAAGAGCAAAAATCAACTTTCTTGTGGATGAGAACGTTTAAGCTTCATATTTGATGTATCCACAGGAAATGCAGGAATCTATAATACCATTAAGACTTTAACACACCTGAATTAAGAAGGTTCAAACTTGCATAATACATTAGTAGTTAGTAAAAATAAAACATAAAAAATTAAAATGAAAATCATCAGGTCAGTCGATACGCCGTATCTTATGGAAAAAGATACGCGGTATCGAGCCTGGAATAAATACGAATCAGAATAAAAGATGCGTCGCATCCTTAACTAGGGATGCGCCGCATTAAAATACTGACAGAAAGTTTTAAATTCAAAAGTAAAAATGCAGAAAATTAAATAAGATATGACCATTGCAGGCGATGCGTCGCATCTTAGGATGGAGATGCGCCGCATCTTTTGCAGGTCTGACAGACTCGACACAGAACAGAATGGTAAAAAATTTCCGGGTTGTCTCCCGGTCAGCACTTGTCTTTATTCCAGAGTCTTCAAGTTAGACTCACGTTCAACTCCTTATTTTGTTCTTGTTACGTGCCATCCTTCTTCTTTCATCCGAAAGATGTTCCCGTATAGCTCCGCAATATTTTCTTCCGTTCGACTTAATCTAATATATTTTTTGGTCTTCGTCGCAACATATTCCTCATCAGGTCCCAAAGAGTATTTGATGACTTTAAATTTTTCAGAAATTATCATGGGTGGGTTATTATAAGTGATCCCAAGTAGTCGACACTTTCTCTTGATGAATTCTTTTTCTTCTTTATCAAGAAACTTGAAATAAGGATCCTCATTCAAATAGTCATCAAGTTCATCAATCAATTCTCCTCGCGACTCATCGTTTTTATCATAGGGATCATAATTAACCACGTTAAAGGATTGATAATAATCTTGAATCTCATCCCACTCTTTTTTCAATTCCCATTGTAAGCGTTGACTAAGCTTTGTGTAATCATCAAATTGTCCATGCACCCATTCCCAGAAAGTAGTGTCCGACGCTCCCTTAAGTTCTTTTAAGTAGTTGATTCTACCTTTTTCTTGCAAAGCCTCTGCTTTACGTGGGCAGTCTTCAACTTTTTCATACCAATCGTCGTCTTCAAAGTATACATCGTTTCCAACCCGTTTCATTCCAATTATACTTCCCCTATTGCAGGTTCCATCATTCTTCCAATCACAGGTTGGCCATTCACTACTTCCATCCTTGAAATGGAAAGTGTTACAAGTGTGATTAATATGCTCAAATTCCCATGGTTTATCCCAAACCCATGGTATCTGGTCATTCCATTCGTAGTACCAAGTGTTTTTGAACTCATCATAAGTTTTGAATCCTGGTAGATCTCCAGTTAGCACATCAGCGTCGATTTGAAGAAGGTAATTAAATTCTTTGAACTGTTCGCACAAGGGTGTCTCATAATTGAGTAGATCAATGTCGATGCTAAATAATTCTTCAATGCCTTCCTTGATTGTTGAATTGTCATCTGACGTTCCATTGTTGCTCTCTACTTCCTCATCTTCCCCTCTCATCCAATATACCCATAACACATCTTTAGTAGCTCGGTCCATGCTCTTATGGTTATTGAACTTACTAGCTAACCAATTTGAAAAATCAACATTGTTAGGATCGTGGTTAACGTCAAAGCTAGTGTTACCAATCATGTTCCTTCTTATCTCCATGAACTCATTAAATTGTTCTTTAAAACTTCGTGTCAACCATGAGGTCACAATCCGTTTGACTTCATTCATAGGAGCAAATTTGGGATCGCCGTATTTAAGTTCAAGCCACTCTTCTAAAGAGATATCCATCAACCTTACCAACTTTCCATGAAATAGTATCTCCGATTCAGCATACATTCTTTCGTTATCAAATCCCCAATACTGTTCGGAATAAGGCATATAAGAAGTTTGTATAGGTTGGACTTCATAGCTTTTGTTGCTCGATTTGTTGACTGCATTTGCTGAGTTCATGTATTCAATTTGGAATTTCCCATCTTTTTCTTCGATAGTAGTCCAAGTTAATCCTTTAGATTCAATGATGGGCCATAAGAGTAACAATTCATCTTCAGTGTAGCTCATTAGTAAATCATAAGAGAATATCCCATCTTCAATATTGCATAAGCGTTTGAATTCCTTATAAGTAGCTTCAAGAGGGGTCTCCCAAGAGAATAAATCGGCATCAATCATGAGCACATTGAAGTTGACATCTTCAAAAACTTCCACTTCGAATGAATCCGAAAGCAAGAGTTCCTTAGCAAGATATCCGTTTGCTGACATGTCTTCCATAGAAAAACCTGTCATCATAGGTAAAATCGTCAGTAGGATTTGTTCGCTAGAAGAGAAATTAATGAATTTAGAAACGGATATAAGAATAACTGATATCTGCAGATGATGCGCCGTATCCAGAAAGTTGGATACGCTGTATCTTATAATCGTTAAAATTTAATCATACTTTATTCAGAAAACAGATACGCCGCTTATAATTTAGAATGCGCCATATCCAGTTTAAATTATCAAAAATCGATTATATTTATTAAAATTAAATGCGTCGTATTAACTAAAGCTAATGCGCCGTATTTTCGTTACGTTTCAAAATACAAGATTTTTGATTCAGAAGATGCGCCGTATCGATAAAAATCGATGCGTCGTATCTGTTTAATAATTCGAAAACTGTTTTTAATTTAAATCGAAAATACGCCGTATCTGTGAAAACAGATGCGTCGTATGGCGTTAGGGTTTAGAAAAATTTCTTATTAAAAACAGAATACGCCGTATCTTGGGGAAAGATACGTCGTACTCGAATTTATTAAACGCGTTGTATTTTATAAAAATTGAATGCAATACGCCGTATCTGTAAAAACAGATGCGCCGTATCGTTTGTATCAGCTCAGTACAACGATAGCAGAATGCAGAAAAATAGAAAAAGAAAAACAAAAAAATAAAAACAAACAAAAATAAACAAAAATTAAAGAAAATAAAAACACACAAAAACAGAAAATATGCAAATAATACAATGAATGCAATTTATCTAATATACAACGGGTTAGTGGTTAGAATCTAAAAATTAAAAAGAAAAACCTAATTAAAATACTAATCAAATTAACAGATAATAACAATTCACTCCCCGGCAACGGCGCCAAAAACTTGATGTGCGTGTGTATTGCTCTAATTCTTTTATATCCACGGTAGCGGCCCCAAAGACTTGGTGCGCGCGTGATGTCGTTGTGGTTTTAGCAGTATTAATACATACTCAAGTTTTAAATTTATATTTAGCCGACTTTTCAATAAAACACACACTTTAACGAGCAGTGTACCCGGTCAGTATGAATATAATGGTAAGTAGAGTGTCGATCACTAAGAGTGGAACGTATTATCTAGTTATTCTAATCAGTATTTTAATATCCTAAATTAGCTATACAACCTAATCTAACGCAAAGGGGTTCAGCCTGAGAGACTGGCACGGTTTGGTTATGATTAAATAAAAACTAAACTAATGAGCACGAATCAGCGATTAGCACACACGTACACAGATAGATACTCGAGACAATAAGAAGACCTATCCTGATAATTCAGTAGCTTGTCACTTGTTTTATTTCTAGTTTTATATGAAGTGTATATAATTTACCCTTTCTCGTTGGCTCTAATCTTATAGGCGAGTAAACCCTTAATGATCACTTATGTCTATCCCAGTATCCAAGAAACGATAGAATAAATAGGCGAGGAAGGGGCATGGCGACCCAAGCAATGCTCAGCTAGACACAGAGGTTATCAATGCACTAATAAAAGTCACCAAAGACATCAACATATAAACTTTAATTAATGGGAAAGCAATTTTAAGGGGTGCCCATGATTTTCCGTAGTCACATGGAATCGGCCCATCAATCCTGATGAATTAAAGTGTACTAATACAATAAAACAAAACTACTTAATGAATTGAATACATGTAGGACCTTCTTACAGCTCTTGTATCTTCGTTTAGGGTGTGTCTTGTGCTGCTAATACGTCTGAATTCGGCTGTCTTTCTCTTCTGAGTTAAGCTAAAGTCTCATCTAAGTGTCCCGAAATTCGTCTGGCCTTGGGGTATTGATAGTTTCTGTCTGAGGGTTAGATGCGGCGCATAGGATAAGTAGATGCGGCGCATTGACTTAACTTCGCGTGGGGTCCAAGATTAATATATTCAGGAATATTCGTACACCGCCAGAAGATGCGGCATAACTCCATTTCTCTATGCGGCGCATGTCCTTTGCCGTCTTGGATTGTCACTTGTGAAATCTTGATAGTGATGCGCCGTATGTACGAAGTGTGTTGCGGCGTATCTGGAGCAGAATGATCATTTCAGTAGACTCTTAACATCTTGGTTTTTTTGCTCCATAATTAGTCCAAAATCGCCAAGTTTCACATAATACTTGTTTTTACCTAAGAATTACAAAAGTAAACATTAACGTATCAATTCTCATATATAATATAATAAAACAAGTCAAATAAATAGGATAAATGATGATAATAAAATGTACTTATTTGAGTTCATCACTAGTCATGCCATGTTTCATTAAAATCTCTAGAGCATACTTGGACTGACTTAGAAAAATTACAAGGGGTGATTGATGAACTTGGAGTCCTAAAAAGAACGTAAGTTCACCCATCATGGACATTTCAAAATTCTGTTTCATTAATCTTGCAAAAGCATTTTAATAATTTTCGTGTGAAGAAGCAAAAATAATGTCATCGACATAAATTTGAACAATTAAAATGTCCTCCCCGTGTTTTTGAATAAACAATGTTGGATCAACTGAACCTTTAGTAAAGTGATTGGCAAGCAAGAAAGCAGTTAGTTTATTGTACCATGCCCTTGGGGCTTGTTTAAGTCTGTAAAGGGCCTTCTTGAGTCTGTACACAGGATTGGGATGCTCTGGATCGACGAATCCTTCTGGTTGACCAATATATACCACCTTATGTAATTGACCGTTCAGAAATGCCATTTTCACGTCAATTTGATAAACAACCATATTTTTGTGTGCAGCATATGCCAGAATAATACGTACAGCCTCAAGCCTAGCCACTAGAGCAAAGGAGTCTTCAAAGTCAATTCCTTCTTCCTGTGTGAATCCTTTTGCTTCCAGATGTGATTTGTTACGAATTAATGTGCCTTCTAAATCTAACTTGATTTTTAAAATCCACTTCAGCCGATGATGAAGATCCCATTTGGTCTTTCGACTAATTCTTACATTTCTAGTCGTTTGAATTGGTCGAGTTCTTCTTGCATTGACTCAATCCAGTTGTCGTATGTTAGTGCTTCTTTAATGTTTTTGGGTTCATCTTGACAAACTGTGAGTGCGTAGAAGCAATTTTCAGCGTCGGTGTGAAGTTTTCTTCTTGTCATAACAGGAGCTGAGGGATTGCCAATGATGTTTACTAAGGGGTGATCTTTTGTCCAATGATGTGTTGAAGGGTGATGTTGGTAGAACGTATGCATATTAGACGGATCCAAATTATGTGTGGATGACTTTGAAATATCAGGAACGGTTAGAGTCGGTGTAAATGGATTAAAGAAAACATTTGGATCATAATCGACAGGTTCGGGTACTGTTTGTTGTTGTAGATCTTCAGTTGCATTGTCAGTGTTGGAAGCGGTTTGTTCTGCTGTTGATGGAGATTTAATTGGAGGTGCATCTGTTGCAACGGTTGTTGTTGTTGGTGCAGGTGTATCGGGTATTGGAATATTATTAGGTTGTGCAGCGGAAATAGGTGATACAGCTGGTGCATGACATGTAAAGGAATCATCAAACAGTGGAGCAAACAGTGTTTCCAATTCTTTACGGTTAAGTGAAAGAGGTGCAGCTGATTGATCTGGAAAGTTTAGACGGTTGGTTGCGGGTCCTAAGCTGTTGTGCTCAGAAGCCATTTCCGTAAGTTCATCGAAATTAGCATGAATGGTTTCCACGATTTCTCTAGTACGACGATTCCATATGCGAAAGCCTTTAGAGTTTTCACAGTATCCAATGAACCCACCGATGTCAGCTTTAGCTTTGAGCTTGCCAAGGTCTTCGCGATCATTATTTGGATAACACAGAGCACCAAATACATGAAAGTATTTTATATTCGGTTTTCGATTATGGACAAGCTCATAAGGTGTTTTGCGGTGGCCTTGGTTGATCATACACCGGTTTTGAGTATAGAATGCAGTCGAGACAGGTTCAGCCCATAAGTAATCCGGAAGTTGAGCATTAATCAACATCGTTCTTGCAGCTTCCACTAACGTCCTGGTGCGTCTTTGAACAACCCCATTCTGTTCTAGACTTCTTGCAATGGATGTTTGATGTTCAATTCCTAATGTTTCAAAATTTGCTCGAAGAGTTTGTTTCTCGAATTCAGTGTCGTTGTCTGTTCTAACTTTTCTGACCGTATTACGAAGCTAAACTTGAATTTTCTTGAGAAAGGTGATGATCTTAGGAGGAGCTTGATCTTTACTTCTGAGAAAATAAACCGAAGTCCATCTGGAGTAGTCATCAACGATTACAAGAATGTAGCGTTTGTCGTTAATTGTCTGCACGTGCATCGGGCCACACAAATCCATGTGAAGTAGTTGAAGAACATGATCAGTATTGGGTTCTGTTTTATAGGGAAAGCATGCACGAGTGCTTTTTCCTTGTTCACATGCGGGACATAAGTGATCTTTGGAAAACTGGAATCTTGGAAGACCGTCTACTAGCTTGTGACGTGCAAGTTCAGTCATGGTTTTGAAGTTCAAATGAGAAAGTCGTTTGTGCCATAACCAGGATTTTGTCAAAGTTGCTTTGGAGAGCAGACATATTGGATAAGAAGCAATCATATCAGACATTGAGATTGTGTAATGACTTGTTCCACCAGTGCCTGACATTAGATCATTTCCTAGTAAATCATGAACGAAGCTTGTTTTCTCCCTAAATGATACTTCCAAATCCCCATCACAGAATTGACCGATTGAGAAAAGATTGTGACCAAGGCCTTCGACATAATACACATGACTAATTTTGATGTTTCCATTGACGTCATCTCCATAGCCCATGATAGCAGTGAAGTGATCGTTCCCGAATCTGACAGTGCCAATGAACTTTGAAATAAATTTAACTAACAGTTTGAGATTTTCTATCATATGTCGGGTACAGCCGCTATCAACAATCCATAGAACGATTTGGATCACCTGCATCACACGAAGACGACGAAGGTGTAATAATGGTAAGGGTGGAACCCAAAGAATTTGTGGGTTCCGTTGGGTTAGAAGAACACACGTTAACAATTTAGGTATCCATCTAAAACTAGGTGTCCTTTGTAACCAACGTTGCCATGTCCAACTATTTCGTGCTTTTGGTTTAGTGAATTCGCTAGGCGATTGACTATCTTAGGATTTGTGTTCGCAACTATGGGAGTATCTAAGGTATTTTGATAAATTACAACTGGCGGTTTTCCTAGCACAGACTTAGAAGCATTAGTAGGCCTAGAGGTATTGCCAGCTGTAACTTTCCTATTAGGAGATAAAAGAGATTTTGCAACATATTTCGTATGATCACCAGATAACATGCTTTTACGACAGAAAACACAAGAAGCATTAACGTTTAAAACATTCAAAGTCTGAGCATTCGTTACATCGATATTAGAATTACAAGTTTTTAAGTTTAAATCTAAATCAGAAGCAACATGTGTTTTATTCAACTTCCTAAGTTGATCTTCTTCTTCTGGGGCTTCTAGGTTCCCGCTTCTACGTTGCCAGATCCTATTCTTCCATTTGTTGCTCTTACGCTTTGTTCTGCTAATTCTAGTAGTGGTGACTATTCCTCTAGAAGTGGAAGGAATCAAATTAGTGGTCTGATTTGTGTTATGAACGTTCTGCCTAGATGTAGTGTCTAGCTTGTACATTCCTGGTGCAATCACATTTGTGTTAAAAAAATTTCCTTTTTCTTGTAATTGGAGCTTCTCTTGTAATTCAATGATGATGTGTTTCTGATCCTGCAGTCTCTTATCAAGTTCTCTATTTATGTGAACAGTGGCATCACGGTTTTTCCTACAGTCAGCATTTTCTTTCAAAAGTTGAGACCGAGTCTTTTTCAAAGAGTCATAAATTGTTTTGTATTCATTTTTTTAATTCTCAATTTCTTTTTCATATTTGAGCACTTGACACTATAAGACTGCGTTCTTATCATCAAGATTTTCAACTTTTGAGGAAAAATTGTTTTCAAGACCCAGATTTTCTTTTTGGTGTTGTAAGGCTAATTCAAAATCGATGCTTTGAGTCTCACACCATTGAAGATTTTGTTTTAGTTGAAAAATCTCTTTTGAAAGTTTGCTTTGAACATCATCATTTTGTTTAATGATACTCATATTTTCTTCTTTTAAAATCTCAATCTTGTGTCTCAACTTTTCATCCTCAGAATTATGGTCAGCAATAAGCAAAGCATTACAAGACTCATAAATAGAATTCATGACCACAGAGATAATATTAGAACTTAGAACATCTTCTAAGAGTCGATCTGCTTCATTTTGTAAAAATTTGGTTTGACGTTTTTGTTTTGAAATCGAGTTTTCTTTTGAATTGAAAATGTTCATCATGGATGTTACTTCTTTTTGGAGTTCCTGTTCCCAGTGTGTAGCACAAAGACGTAAATGTTGAACGTGTGTTAAAAATTGTGTTTGAAAAATTTCTCTCTTCTCTTTTTCGTAAGCAGATTGAAAAGTGGAAACTTTTATCTCTGAATTACGTTCAATTGCGTGTTCTAAAAGTTTGATGTCTTCCATAAACGTATCAAAATACCAAAGTACAAGACATCATTTAAGCAATGGTGCAATTTCACCAGAGTTTGGTAAAGGGCCATTTATTTGTGCCACTGGTTTAACGAGATCAACAACAGAAGAAGATTCATGAATTTGCATGACAAGCCATGGTTGTTCTGTTTTATCCTTTTGAGGAACGAAGGTGTCAAAAATATGAGGCAATTTTGAATAATCAATTGGTTTGTTATACGTGACGTTGCTCATTTTTGTTCGACTATCTTCATCCTGTTCCTGTTCTTCCTCACAATTATATACAACAACACGCACAATTGAATCATTAAGTAACTGTTCTGCACTATACAACTTTGGATTTTCTTTGAGTGTTGTGTGTAAAAAACGTGGTTTATCATGACCAAGAGCAAAACCATAACATTGGGGATTTGGTTTTAAAGTAAACTTTTGTATTGTTGTGATAGACTCACCAGTTTTGTAAACAATGTTTTGAAACTCTTTTAATTTGCTTTCCAATTCGACAATTTCATCAAGGTAAGAATCAATTCGTTTCCTTGACTGTTGTTTGTGTTCAGAAAAATTAGCTTGGCAAGTGGACATCTCAGTTTTTGTTTTCAAAAGTTGTGAATTGAGATGTTCAACTTGTTGTTTGTGCTCAAATTTTTCTTGTTCCAATTTAGAAATCAAGTTATTGTTGGAAACAGTTAATTCTTGTATTTGATGTTGTAACTCTTGTTCTTTGACATAAGCCTTTTGAAATGCAACTTCAAAACTTTGTTCTTGTTTTACTTGTGTTTACAAATTTGTGAGTTATATTTTACAGCACTCAAGGTCCGCAGTTAATGATGCAACTTTTGCTTCTAATGTTCTGTTGACTTCATTGCATTTTTCAATCTGAGATTTTTGTAAATTCAAGTGGGATTGGGTGGTCAATAGTAAGGTCATGAGTTCTGGATCTGGACCGGGCGAAGGTTCATTTTGTTCAATTTGATCATTGTTATCGTCATCAATTGGATCATCAAATGTAACAACTAGGTTAATTTGATCATCATCATCAAATGTAACAACTGTGTTCATTTTTTCATCTTCTTAAGGAGATAATAATGAATCATTTTGAACAACTTACTCCTCGTCTGATGCATTTGCGGATGGTGATGCAATTTCTTGTATCAGACATGTTTTTGAATCAGGTACTTGAGACGGACCATCAGTGTCATACACTGGGCCTGTGTCACTCATGTGAAGTTCCTGCATATTTTTCATTAGCATCACAGCTGCATTTGCTTCCAAATCCTCCATATCATCATCTGAATATGCATTTGCCATGAAGCTGTTTTCTTTATCTGTGAGAGTGCCCCCTGATTCATCCTTTAAAGCTAGAAGTAATGCCTGCATATGAAACTCACTACCTCTGACTCTATGTTTGGGACAAGCATTAGCCAGATGACCTTTTCCATTGCAGTTATAGCATCTAACCATTGTATTCCCAGTCTGTGTACTCCCAGTGTCAACAATTTCAACCCTCCTGATCCAGTTCTTCCAAAAGTACGATTTTGTATTTCAACCCGTCTATCTTGTACAACAACTTGATTCCTTGTGTTAGGTGAAGTGCGGAGACGATTGTTGGATTTGTTTGAAAATTTGCTGAAGGCACGAGAAATGAGTGCGAATCCTTCATTCAAAGAGTTGAATGCATCGTCTTTGTCATTTGTGTAGAACATGTTGTCAGTGTTTTCATAGGGGACAAGTTGATTGTCAGTTTGATTGCTTTGTCGAATCATATGGAATAAGTTGGTTTGATGGGGTTTGTTGAGGGTAGGAAAAGTGATGTTGTTTGTCACACCCCCAAATTTGGATTGCAGCGGAATGGAATTCCGAGGGCGTGATGTCCTTGGATAACAAAGTACAAGGAAATAAAAATATGACCTCTAAGTGAGTCATTTTAAAACAAGCATTTGATTTAAACATAAATGTTTACAAAAGCATTAAGTTCAGAGTTCACCATCAAATGTAAGATTTTAAGTAACCAAGTAAGGTGCGGACCACAAGATTTTAGAAGCATGACAATCACAAAAAATATAAGGTCATAGCCAAAAATAATATACAGTGCCCTAAGCTCATGACCACGAAGCTCAACGAAATGGTATGCAATCAAACGTAATAATAATCAATTCCCCAACTAAGTGTTTGCCACGCACTCGGAAATAATCTGAATGATATGCGTCCGTTTGACAGGTTGACACGACCAAATCGGACGGGAGTGTTAACCTAAATAGATCTATTCATACCATCCGTGCTTACAAGTAATTAACGGTTCATGATTCATGGGGACTTTAACGGCATAACGGTAACTTAGGAAACGTAACAGTTTTAGTACTTGTGTCAGAAAAATAAGCAATGTATTCCCACCCCGAGGGTTTAAAATAAGATACAAACAATGTAAAAACCGGGGCTATGAAACTCCCTTAAGCAATTAGTAACGCGTTACAAGTGTGCACGGAAAATGATGTGCGATGCTCTAACCACAACTTAAAGTGATAATGTGTTTTAGGTAGTGCAAGAATGTCGTGTATGCAATTTATAAAATGTTATATCACCTGTACATGTTTGTTTGTAAGTTTAGTTGTAAAAATAACATCAGTTTGGAAATCCTTAGAAATAGTCAAAATAATACATCTTTGGATCTTAAGCAAGTATGTATCGTAACTACGATACGAATGTTTCAGTAATATATATATTGAAAAGTCTCCGACTCGACTAAAGTATGTAACCAAAACACTACAACTTTCGTTTAAGTCATTTTGTATAAAACCGCCCCTAAAGTGTCCAAAATCAATTTCTAAAATTAATAACAGGTTACTATTCACTAATAGAAAGCTGTCAAAATAATGTTTTTCGTCAAACTCTTCGTTTAGTCATAACTTCTTCGTTATAGCTTGGTTTTTAAAGTTCTACCTATTCCCGCGAAGGTATTTAAGTATACTAGAACATTTTAAGGTCTCGGGGACTTGGGTTTTCTTTTAAAGCTCGGTTTTATTAAGTTGAAAGTCCATACAGCAAATTATTATTTTCTGAAAAATAGTTATCGCTATGAACTTTAGAAAACTCGTATCTCATTCATTATAAATCTTTTTTTATCCATTCAAATGAACACATTTTCGTTATAAAATCTATTTTCTATTTCTTTAACTAAATCTTGTAAAAATAACTTGTTTTTCGGAAAATTAGAAATTTGGGCAGTGCATACGCGTATAGTTTTCAATAATTCATTTTCCTATAATAAATCTCTTCAAATCAACTCCAAATCTATCCTTATCTTTTCCACCAATTTATCCAACCAATATATGGTTTAAAATACTCATGAAAACATAATAAAAATATAGATCTAGGATATATGATGAAATTTAGTAAAACTACCATAACTTTATGTTAACATGTATATAACCGTAGATCTCATAAATCAAGGTAAAAATATACCAAGGTTGTTATACTCATTTTTCTTATCCAACAATTTTTGTATGACTTATACTAACTTGATTTCATCATAAAAATCCACAAACATGTTCATAGGTGATATATGTAATTTATGAGTTTAAATGAAGATTTAAACTAAATAAATGCATAAACTAGCATAGAAGTTGTATAAACTACATAATGGAAAGTATAAAAATTATTTTATGCATACTTAAAAATGAAAAGTTTTTTACTAGATCTAGAACAATATATCCCTAACGGCACCTCCAAATCGATATGTAGTTAGTGTAAAGCTCGTAAATGATTGTATAATGCTTGAAATAGTTGAAAATCGGATTTCTTCTCTTTTTTTTTGATCTTGGCCGAACCTCAAAGAGAGCAAGAGAGTTTTGTAAAGTTTTCTATGTGTAAAAATGAATGTGCTAGGTGTTTTTTCTATTTATATTGCAAATAAGGGCATTTTGGTAATTTAATGGAAAGGGTAAAATGGTGATTTAAAGTATTTTTGGTAAAAAAATTCAAAATGATGGGGAGGGGGTTGCTTGACTGGATTTTAGGGGTATTGGGGGCGGGGGCGGGGGGGGGGGGGGGGGGGGGGGGTGGGCATTAAATTTTCTTGTCTAAATGTTTTAAAATATCTAGATTATATATTATAATAAGTTAGATATTTATTATTTAGGTACTGAGTCAGCTAGAAATAAATTTTAGCGAAACAAAATAAATTATAATGAAGTGATAAAAATTATAAAAATGTATTTTGTATAAGTATCGGGTGTTTAAATAATTTATCGTTTCATAATTACTTAAGTTATCGTAAATATATATATTTAAGAATATATATAATTAAATGAATTTAAAACATCGGGTAAAAAAAATACTATAATTTTTGTAATACTGTATTGAGTCTAGAAATATATTGGAACCATTGTTGGGAGTCTCGGGTACATTGTTCATGCGTAAAAATCGTGTAAAAGCGTTTGTTAACTTAATAAATGTTAGTAAATAAAAGGGAATTGTCTTAGAGATTAAAATTTCGAACCGGAGTAGGAGAAAGGTATTGTGATGTTGTGGACTAAATATAGCCTAAAGTCATAGTGCACATGAAAGGTATTCTAAATTTTACGTTTATTTAACTGAAAAGTTATACTTAAATCTATCTCAAGTAAATGTCAAAATAATTAGTTCGAGTTTATTGAATAGTATTGACCTGTGAAATAGCGGGTTGTCATAGTCTACCCCCCATAAGAGGAATCTCGTCCGTGAGATTCAGTCAGAGTTGGTCGTTAGAGTGGTGTCAGTGAAGAGGTGTGGATACTTTTGACGGATCTGGTCTTCTCGTTCCCAAGCGAACTCGGGACCTCGTTGAGAATTCTAGCGAACTTTGATGATAGGAATTCTACTGTTTTTCAATTCCTTGACAAGACAGTCCAAAATTTCCACTGGCTCTTCGATGAAGTTAAGCTTGTCATCGAGTTGAATTTCTTCTAATGGAATGATAAGGGATTCGTCGGATAAACACTTCTTAAGAATGTTGGAAACGTGAAATATATTGTGCACACTGCTGAGCTCAGACGGAAGCTCAAGTCTATAAGCTACTAGGCCGATTCTAGCTAGAGTCTTAAATGATCCATTGTATCTCGGGTTTAACTTCCCTCATTTTTTGAACCGTATCACGCCTTTCCAAGGCGAGACTTTCAGCATAACTCGTTCTCTAACTTAAAATCCTAATGGTTCGCGACTTGGGAAAACCTAATTGCAATGGTTTGCGTCATGTACCGACATAACTTTTCTATCGTTCTCTTGTCTCTTGTAACTGATTTTTGATATGTATAATTTTCTTTGTTGTTTCATGAATAAGTTCAAGATTAATGAGTTGGGCTTTTCCGATTTCGGCCTGACAACAGGTGATTGGTACTTCGACCATAGAGTGCCTCAAATGGTGCAGTCTTTATACTCGTGTGATGACTATCGTTGAAAGTGAATTCTGTCAATGTTAAAAGATTATCCTTATCAATTCAAAGTTGATCATACGGCGTTGAGCATGTTCTATAGTGTTTGGATAGTTCTCTTACTATGTTCATTGGTCTGAGGATGGTAGATCATGCTTATATCTAATTGGGTTTAAAAAAAATTTAAAAGGGATTGCCAAAAGTTTGAGGTGCATCGACTACCTTTTATTAGAAGTATTTGAAATTGGTACAACATGTCTCGTGACTAATTCTACAATGATAAGTCTATCGGAAAGGGCGTTATCGGAAGGATAAGGCTATGGTAACAGTTTTGATTCTTCGTGTTTTGCTCTAACTAATGACACGACATGAGTCTTTCTTCGCTAAGGTGCTTAGTCTTCATTACTAAGATTTTACTATTTGATAGTGTTTCTCTAGATTTCCTTCATCAAAATTTTCCGTGCTACAGTTTGTCAGTCACAAAACCCTAAATGTATGAAGTGTTTTATTACGGTGGTTGATTTTCCAAATTAGACTCGATATTGAGTGTTTTGTTTGAAATCTTTCTCTGAATAAATGAATTTACAAGTTTGAACAAACGACTTTTTAAGTACTCTTTTTCTTGATGATTCAAATCTTAGTAGTTATGCAAGATTGGTATGTTTTCAAATATGACCCAAGGTTTTATAGACGGGTTTTAAATATGATGTGAATAGGACTGTTTAGCAAAGATTGATGTTTATACATTTCTTAACGTACAATAGTTTTGTTAAAGATTAACCAAAAAGGATTTTACTCGTCAAAATAGGTACTTCAGAAAAATATTTTCCTACAAGGTACATGATTTGTATAAACGTATTTTAAAGAAAATCCATTTGAAGTGAAAGCATTAAAAAGGATGAAATAGTCAGGTAGGTATGTTTGCATGAATGCTTAGATGTCTAACGTTTATTTTCTGATGTTCGATAATGCCTATTGTTTAATATTAGGCAAGACTTACAAGTATGAATATTCAACTTACTTGGTTATTTCTAAAATGGATCATGACTGAGGTTTTTTATCTTACTTGGTCTAACTAGTACTTCTGAAATGATAGGATTGGGTGACTATGCCAGAGATAGTGGTTTGGATTGCCTCGTGAGATCTTAAGATTTTTGTTGCGTTATGAATCAACTTACTGTATATTTCTAGTCCTTGTTTGTAGTTCCATAATCCTTTCATTGTTTTCTTATGTCATGGAATCCTCCTCGTAGATGGAAAGTCTTTCCTAGAAAGGTCAATGGTAAAAATCCAACTTAACGGTTGAGTGAGTGATGTGTAAAAATTTATTTTGTATAATGAAGTGATAAAAATTATAAAAATGTGTTTTGTATAAGTATCGGGTGTTTAAATAATTTATCGTTTCATAATTACTTAAGTTATCGTAAATATATATATTTAAGAATATATATAATTAAATGAATTTAAAACATCCGGTAAAAAAAATACTAGAATTTTTGTAATACTGTATTGAGTGTAAAAATATATTGGAACCATTGTTGGGAGTCTCGGGTACATTGTTCAAGCGTAAAAATCGTGTAAAAGCGTTTGTTAACTTAATAAACGTAACTAAATAAAAGGGAATTATCTTAGAGATTAAAATTTCGAACCGGAGTAGGAGCAAGGTATTCTGATGTTGTAGACTAAACATAGCCTAAAGTCATAGTGCACAAGAAAGGTATTCTATATTTTACGTTTATTTAACTGAAAAGTTATACTTAAATCTATCTCAAGTAAATGTCAAAATAATTAGTTCGAGTTTATTGAATAATATTGACCTGTGAAATAGCGGGTTGTCATATTGTTGTTGGACAAATGCATGGTTCGCCTGTGGAGGTGGAGCAAAGTGAGATTGAACTATCAGTGCCAATGAATTTGGAGTTATAGAAGGTGAATACGCTCCACAAAGAGCTTGATCTTTGCCAACTTCAGATTTATGGTGCTTCAGATAATCATTCAACAACCCATAAGATGCATTGTGAAGATTTTTGGCTTGGCGAACAAACGTGACATATCTTTGCCAATCTGGACCAAGACAACTGAGAAAGTTAGTGTTGATTGCAATCCTTGGTAAAACAATGTTTTGTCTGTCCAAATCATTGACGGTGTTTGTGAACCGATAGTACTAAGACTCAAGTGACTCCCCTGGTTCAATCATGAACATTGTGTATTCGAGGTAAAGTTTGGATTCCATGTCTTCTTTTTCTAGTTCAGTTCCTTCGATTGTGTTTCCCATGTTGCACGTTGTTCATTGTGTTTCCCATGTTGCACGTTGTTCATAGCAGTATCTGACTCAACAACATTTGTCTGTAGCTAATGGAGCTCTTTCTCTTGAGAATTCAGGCACACAGAGTTCCTATCATCATTAACATACTCAAACACGTTTATCTGTTGTACATCTTTGGGAATCTTTTGTTTGTCAATCATGTCCTACAATTTAAGTACCTCAGAAATGACTGAATCCGTAGTTTTTGACATGATATGAACGTGCACGGGATTTTACAATTCTATGATTTAAACCGAGAAATAGATACTTTTGCGGGATTTTACAAAAATCAAGAATAAACCGTGATTTGATTACTTGAATGTGTTATGATGAAAGTTGATTTAGTTTGGTTGACGCAAGTTGTTACGGTGAAATTATGGTCTGAAAACTTAAAACCTCAATAACTTCATTTCGGAGCGATTTCAGGCTTCGAATGTTGGGTTGAATGAATTAATTCATTCAACGTGTCCTTCTCCTCGGTCTCATGGTCGTTTTGACAGGTCCTGGGCTGAAAACGGAATTACGATTCAAAAGTTATAGCCGTTTGAAGTTTTGATGTAAAAAGTCAAACCGCTGATCTGAAGACCAAAGCGCTAGTATTAAACCGCTGAACCAGAGTGTCAAACCGCAGGATTCAAACCGCCGGAACATTATTCAAACCGCTAAAATTCTGAACCGCTAAGACCCAAACCACTGAAGGTTAAACCGCTGAATGCTAAACCACAAGGACTAGTCAAACCGCAATCGCTAAACGACAAACCGCTAGCGACAGAAACTCAAACCGCTACCGTAATAGGACAAAAACGTCACTTTTCGTACGTTTTATCTTGTTTCCCGTTATAGATAAGTTCCAAACCGCTGACTTAGAATTACTAAAATAACACAAACTGCTACTAAGAATCCTTCACTGAAAGTCAAACCGCTGCAAAGAAAACTCTTCCGATCACCAAACCGCTACCAAGAAACCCTTCAAATCTTCCACAAACAGACACTAACCAAGTTGTATGTTATCAAAGAAGATGTAAAACAGTTCAATGAACACAAAAGTACAAGTTTTTGAGCAGATTTAACCACGAACGAAGAAAAACTAGTGTATTTTCTTTCTTTTCTATTCGGTTCACAAAAACAACATAAAACGTGCCAAAATCACAACATAAATTCGAGAATATGCAATAACTAGAACCTAACCATGGCTCTGATACCAATTGTAATATTTGTATACTTGGATTTGATGGTAAGGTGAATTCTAGAGAGGGAGAGAGACGAGAGAGTTAGGAGATTTTAGATAGAGAGAATGAGAGAAAAATATGTTTAATGATTAGAAACCTCCAACCCTTCCCAAGTGTGGGAAGGGGTATTTATAGTACAAGATATAAGTGCCCCGAGTGGGCTGTGGAGTGAGCTAACAGTGGGTAAAAACCCGACCTACTCCACGAATACTATACTAACTAAACTAATAATACTAATAATACTAATAATTCTAATAAGCCTACGAGCTACACAAATGCTAAATCGATACTCGGGGTGACCGAGTCTTCACATGAATATTTATATTCCTAACAATCTCCCCCTAAGGGAGGTCACCCCGGAAATAATAATTTACATTCTAGCATTCTATTACATGACTGTAACTTCCTAGCTCGTAGTCTTTGATTCTTCAAATTCATTACTCTTTGTACATTCAGCAGTGTTCTTTTGATGACCGTTCTTCTGTCTTGGATGATCTTTGGTGATTCTTTGATGTCATCATCTATGTCTCCAGGTCATCTTTTAGCATTATGTCTCCATGTGATGTTGTAAACTTTGAACCGACATGCTCACACTATTCTGGGTCATGATTGTCAGCATCAGAGTTTGCGGAAGCAATGTTGAAGGTCTTTTAGTTTATCATGACTTCTTTGAATACGGTGATGGTGAAGTGTGAGCATGTGGTGATGGGTTGGCATCTTGTTCGTCTATCAGCTACAACCGCAATTAGCTGCAACAGCAATCAGCTACAATCGCCAGGTGTTCCTGCATACGACAGTTAGCAATAAAATGTCCGGTACTTACAGGTTCGAACTTCGAGATTGTTAACAACATAGTGTGAAAACTCTCTCTAATCCTTACCAAGGCCGTTCCTAAATCGGAAACCCGCAGAGGGCTTTAAAGATCTACCGTAGTAAATCAACGATTAGGTGAGTCGCTGGAGATCACTCCACGACTATAGACCGTTTGAAACCGCCGCGACCACTAAGCGTAATCCATAAGGAATTACCGAAGTGACCTGCTTTCAGGGCTATTTGATGTTGACCCAGGCAGGAATTTCCATTCAATCACTGAGAATTACATTTGTAAATTCCCTCATAAATGTTCTGGCAGATTGCTAAGATCTACGTAGGACTCATAAGTTTACAGCTGGTTTCCTTGATGTTGAACAACCAGTGTAGAAGTAACAAGTGTTCCTATGAGATCTTATGATGCATCTCGTGGCTCTAGACTCGATAAGTGCAATTTTGGTAGTCGGAGACTGGAGCGGTGTCTCCTGTTTCAATATCAACATAGCTCATAATGAGCGGTCGATAGATTATGCAGGGTTCCCCGTGAGAATGAAACAAGAGTCCTTTGAGGGACCTTAAGTGGCGAGAGAGGGTTATGCAGCGTATCACTGGGTCCATGACGTCTTGTCTTCAATACCGATGTTACCTTAGTAACCACCAGTAGCATATGACGGCCAACTGCCATTTTTGATAGACCAAGTGAATAAGAATATACTCCAATGTACATTTATCCCCTTGATGAGTGAATGAGCATGAGAAGAGCATGAAGTTTGATGAGAATGGTCATAAACAAGAAGATTTCTCTTCTTCCGAAGATAAAGCGCACTCAAGCGTACGCCTTTCTTTTCTTTGATGAACGGGGCCTGAAGAGTTGTCAGCAGACGCCATTATGTTGACATTTGAGGCCCGAGGCTTGAACTGCAGTGTTCAAACGTCATAGCCGATAAAGAACGAGGCCTGAACTGATGTGAACAGACGTCATTGTCGATGAAGAACGAGGCCTGAACTGATGTGAACAGACGTCGTAGTTAATGAAGAACGAGGCCTGAACTGATATGAACAGACGTCATAGTCATTGCAGAACGAGGCCTGAACTGATTTGAACAGACGTCATTGTCGTTGATGTTCATCAAGCTTGAGTTGCTTGAACCCCTACATCATGAGATATCACTCTTTTCGGCACCCAAACCCTGAGTCTTTCCTTAATAGGAGGGAACGATGTACCTGCACTTAAGTAAATACTTCCTGCATTGACATTAAGAGTTTGTTTGCATTTATATGGGTTAGTGATATCAGCATTTAAGCCATTTGGGGTTGCACTGTCAACCTTGGTTCTGCACTCAGTGAACATATTTCTACAAGGTATCCATCTAAGACCCACAATCTTAAAAATTCTACCCGTTGGTATCCACCTAAGGCATGATCTAGGAGTGTTTGGTTTCTCATGTACAGTGGAAGACTTGTTTAGAGAAGACCTTTGTCCTACAGCAATCTGCCTACCAGGTTTCTGAGTATGACTCTTTGGTTCTACGGGCTTGTTGTTGTTTCTAGTCTTAGAGGATTGAACCTTAGCACGAGCATTCACTTCCTTCAGGAATATTGTTATACAATCATCATGATTTGCCGTAAAAATACATTTATGACAAGTTGAGCAAACAAAGTGTTTGGAATCAGAAAAAGATCTAGGAATCTTAGAGTGATCTGCTACGGGAATTGCCTTAATTGGCACGCAACTACTCTTAAAAATAGGCAAATTCCTAGTCTTTTCATGTGTGTTTTTCTTAGCGTTCGCTAGGTTTTGATTCTAAACAATATCTTTATGTCTAACACGTTCTTTTGGTGTCACAAATGACACATGCTTTGAATTAGTCCTAGAAGAGCTAGATGCACCCACATGATGAGGTTTTGCAAGCGTACTGTAACACCCCAACCCGGCAAGGGTAAAGATGTCACAACGATGGTTCCATATCAGAACAAACATAAGCATTAGACATAAATAATACAATAGAAATTCAAGGGTTACAATGGAAACTCTAAAACTACAAGGTTACAATACAATAACTCTAAATCTGAATATAAATTCTTCTAATAATCTTCCATAGCTAGTAGGGTCTTCTAAATCCCAAGTACTCTCCACTCATACCCAGCATCCAAACTAAAACCTGCCGCAGGAAAATAAATGCGGCTGAGCTACGAAAGCTCAGTGAACAGATATAACGATACAAAGCAGTAATAAAGGGATAGTGAGGTAAAGGACATAATACAAGGTGTAACATGATTAAGAAAGAAATGAGAAAGGTTATCAAGAATTGGTTACAAGGTCTAAGTGTAAAGGAAACCATAACCCCACCACCAGCCCAATGTTCAATTCAAGTCAAGTCAAGTGTCAAGTCGAGCATTGGTTATAAGGTAACAGAAACAGAAATCCATTACGAGCCCAGAACAAATCCAATCAAGTCAAGCAAGGTGTACGGAGGGGTGACCTCGGTACCAAGTACAATATGAGGGGATACCTCCAAGGGTTTGGAGTAGCTAACTCCCAAGAGTGAATGACGTGTATCGCACACACCCATCATGTCACTAAGTAATACAAGTAATCAAGTCAAGTCAAGTAAAAATCTAGGATGCATCCATGCGCCCCTGTAGGCTGCCACAATGTCTTCATCTACGCGCAAGTCAAGTATCAAGTCATGGCAGGGACGGGATAGGTAATCACTTTCCTACCCAAAAGTCAAGTCATCGGTGCATCAATGACAAGGACATGAAACCCTCATGCCTAGTATGGCTCGTAATCTCAAACTGTGGGTCAAGGTCAAGGTCAAGTATCAAGTGTACAAGTCAAGTTCAAGTTTCACGTTACATATCAATGGGTTCAATTCACATGCTCAAGACAAGAGATCATAGCAAAGGTTCAATTTAAAAGTTCATTTAAAAGAAATTCTTTAATAATGATTTTAGTAAAAATGATCTTTCAAAATAGTTTTCACCACAATGGTCTTTCAAAACAGTTTTTCATAAAGATAGTCCTTAGCATAGTTTTCAATAAGCTAGTTTTAAAAATGGTCTTCTTAAAACATTTTGATGTAATCGAAAAGGTTTTCTTATCAATTATCATATCAAGGAAATCGAGGTTCAAGTCAAAGTTCATGGCAAGGTTCATATCAACTCGTTAAAAGAAATCTTTTTAAGATGGTTTTAATAAAAGCGATTGTTAAAACAGTTTTCATAATAAAAGTCTTTAAAAGAAATGTTCAAAACCTCTTCATATGTAACTAAGAAAAATAGTTATAAAATCCTATGAACCTTCAAGTATCCAAGGGTCTTAATTAATTAGGTTACCAGGTAATGAACAGGTCATGTCAAGTATCAAAAGAAACATAGCAGGGTTCAAGGCAAGGTTCAGAACAAGGATCAAGACAAGAGTTCAAAGCAAAGGTTCAAGACAAGGTTCACAATACAAGGGAAACATAGCAATGGCTTGAGAAATCCTAAACGAATCAAAACAAGAGATCAAGAGAAACGAAGGCTCCTTACAAGAAGGGCAGAATATCTGTACCTTATTAGCAAGCAAAACAAACCAGAAATATGGATCGAAAGACAAAGGATCACTCCCGCGTTACGGAACCTATACGAATTAAATATCAAATATTACTTTAAGTTCATAAGAATTTTAGTATGCTTTCCATTTCATTACTCTAGTAATTTCCCGTTTTAGTAAGTTAGCAAAATTAGTCCTTTTAGAAATTTTCTTCCATGTACCATGAATCCATGACATATTTGATATTTTTAGATTTTTGATGTATGGTATTTTCACTACGCTAGGATTAGACGTTCAATTTGCCATTAGCATAGATATTAATATCGTTTAATTGGTAGAATGAGGACTCATACTAATGATTTTATTTGTATAGTACAATTGTATCTTTTAGTCGAATGTTGCACATATGTCTGGGATTAAACTAACAGCTAGCAGAGCATTATTCTTTGGTGGTATAAACATACTTATAATATGAAAGTTGAGTAAACACTTTCTTTAACCCAACACACGCCTTATTCCCCTTTTTATATTCAGTTCACACAACTTTTTAATGACACTACAATTCATGTGCAAACCCACCAATTACAAATCGACTGCAAACACAACTCTAGAACGAATGGGACATGGTCTACCCCAATACCATGCGTAATATACTATCACCATGCATATCCCTTTTATCTCATAATTTGTTTACTGGTTTTTAACTTCAAAAACGTTTCACAAATGTATAATGTGTATCGATATTTTATACAATATACCTTGCATGCTCAAGTCATATTAATATAGTCCAAAGTTTCTTAACTGATATATATATATAAGTATAGCATATTGTGTTTCAAATTAAGGTTGAGGTAACATAAGTTAATATGATAGATATAAATTATGGTTCACAAAGAATTACCTCCTAGCCAACACGAGTATAGGTTGAGTCCGAGGTCGAACCCGAACAAGGACACGAACGCTAAGAGTAAACGAGGCACGATCAACACCAAAACCCGAAAAAACACGAACAACTTAATCATAATTCAAAAGTCTGCCCAATCACGAACAATACACGTCCAGCGGAAGAGATCATATGGACTACCCGAACGCTAACCTACGATCCAACCCGAGCAGTTTCTAAACTCGCACAAGCTCGGCTTGAACCGTACACCCTAACACAGATTTTGATGAACTCTTTTATCACTAGGTTGAACCAAGAGTGGTGAATAGAGGAGGACAACTGTACTCGACCCAATCACACACGAACACTCAAACGCTGCCCAAAACTCACGAGCAAGAACACCACCTCGAACCACGAACTACACACGTCTGAACCACCACGTAGAGACCTCAACGAACCTCTTTTGCTGCTGTGTTTTGAACCGAACAGGAAGAAGAAGCAGTAGCAGGATAGCAGCCGAGCGCTTGTATTTTTGTATAGGTTTTTAGGGTTTGTAACGTGAGACAAAAGACGAAGATCAATATATATAAAAAAATTGGGAACCGACTTTGATGTTTGAGGCAAATAAGGAATGGATCAAGTTTTTATGGAATTGTGATAACACTCAAATTTTATGCATGCTTCCTTTTCTTTCTATGCTAGCCGAAAATTATTGATATGGGTTATGATATTTTGTTACTAATTTAAGTTGATTTAGAGAACATTTGTTTTGGTGACTTTTAATTGTAATGCAAGGTTTTATATTAGCTTAATTTATTAGATACTAAAGGTTTCAATTACTTTAGGTTATATTCAAATAGTATTCATTTAATGGGATTTTATATATTCTTAAAATTGTAAAATTAGAGGGATATTTTGGTCACTTCAGATTATGGAAATTTTTGGGTTTTACAACTCTTCCCCTCTAAAAAAAATTTTCGTCCTCGAAAATTGAAGTCGCAAGGTTAGACGAAGTTGTAGCAAGTCGCAGAAGATCGTCACGAACATTCTCACGCCCAGGGAGGTTCTTCCAAAAAGAAAGCTCATATGGAAATACGAACAAGATTTCAGATGAAATTAATTGTATCAACAGTAGGGAGCTCTACAAGAGTTCAAGATTTATAACTGAAATCAACAGAACGCAAAACAAGAGTCTAAACTTATCCAGGTATCTAATGAATAAGGGCAGAGTGTACGAACATGTAGGATGAACCTAAAGTCTCTCTAATCACGGATAATCCAACAGGAATCAAGTTCTAAACTTCTTAGGTACTTCCCAAGACATCCTATGGCCACAATGAGGGCACGTTATATGGTGTAAGTATTATCACGTTCATAATACCAGCACCACATAAATATGCCTTCATGATGATCATACTTTATCTCGAGTCGTAAGCAGAACAATCTATCTTAATCCACCTAGTATTTCTATAGTCTCGGAGGTCATCAAGATTAAATGTCATAACAAGGCACGAATCAGAGTGATGCGGAAACAATGATACCTAAATGCCTTATAGTCTACCCATTCCTCACCGGTCAAAACTTAAATTCATACCAGGGAATCCTAAAGCAAGTCCTCAAGGTATTCTCCTATGTTCTTACAGTGGAAGCCAAATGGTCCTAAACTCACAGGACAGGGTAAATGTATTACAAGTCGTCAGCCCGTTGCTCTGATACCATAAATTGTAACACCCCAACCCGGCAAGGGTAAAGATGTCACAACGATGGTTCCATATCAGAACAAACATAAGCATTAGACATAAATAATACAATAGAAATTCAAGGGTTACAATGGAAACTCTGAAACTACAAGGTTACAATACAATAACTCTAAATCTGAATATAAATTCTTCTAATAATCTTCCATAGCTAGTAGGGTCTTCTAAATCCCATGTACTCTCCACTCATACCCAGCATCCAAACTAAAACCTGCCGTAGGAAAAGAAATGCGGCTGAGCTACGAAAGCTCAGTGAACAGATATAACGATGCAAAGCAGTAATAAAGGGATAGTGAGGTAAAGGACATAATACAAGGTGTAACATGATTAAGAAAGAAATGAGAAAGGTTATCAAGAATTGGTTACAAGGTCTAAGTGTAAAGGAAACCATAACCCCACCACCAGCCCAATGTTCAATTCAAGTCAAGTCAAGTGTCAAGTCGAGCATTGGTTATAAGGTAACAGAAACAGAAATCCATTACGAGCCAAGAACAAATCCAATCAAGTCAAGCAAGGTGTACGGAGGGGTGACCTTGGTACCAAGTACAATATGAGGGGATACCTCCAAGGGTTTGGAGTAGCTAACTCCCAAGAGTGAATGACGTGTATCGCACACACCCATCATGTCACTAAGTAATACAAGTAATCAAGTCAATTCAAGTACAAATCTAGGATGCATCCATGCGCCCCTGTAGGCTGCCACAATGTCTTCATCTACGCGCAAGTCAAGTATCAAGTCATGGCAGGGACGGGATAGGTAATCACTTTCCTACCCAAAAGTCAAGTCATCGGTGCATCAATGACAAGGACATGAAACCCTCATGCCTAGTATGGCTCGTAATCTCAAACTGTGGGTCAAGGTCAAGGTCAAGTATCAAGTGTACAAGTCAAGTTCAAGTTTCACGTTACATATCAATGGGTTCAATTCACATGCTCAAGACAAGAGATCATAGCAAAGGTTCAACTTAAAAGTTCATTTAAAAGAAATTCTTTAATAATGATTTTAGTAAAAATGATCTTTCAAAATAGTTTTCACCACAATGGTCTTTCAAAACAGTTTTTCATAAAGATAGTCCTTAGCATAGTTTTCAATAAGCTAGTTTTAAAAATGGTCTTCTTAAAACATTTTGATGTAATCAAAAAGGTTTTCTTATCAATTATCATATCAAGGAAATCGAGGTTCAAGTCAAAGTTCATGGCAAGGTTCATATCAACTCGTTAAAAGAAATCTTTTTAAGATGGTTTTAATAAAAGCGATTGTTAAAACAGTTTTCATAATAAAAGTCTTTAAAAGAAATGTTCAAAACCTCTTCATATGTAACTAAGAAAAACAGTTATAAAATCCTATGAACCTTCAAGTATCCAAGGGTCTTAATTAATCAGGTTACCAGGTAATGAACAGGTCATGTCAAGTATCAAAAGAAACATAGCAGGGTTCAAGGCAAGGTTCAGAACAAGGATCAAGACAAGAGTTCAAAGCAAAGGTTCAAGACAAGGTTCACAATACAAGGGAAACATAGCAATGGCTTGAGAAATCCTAAACGAATCAAAACAAGAGATCAAGAGAAACGAAGGCTCCTTACAAGAAGGGCAGAATATCTGTACCTTATTAGCAAGCAAAACAAACCAGAAATATGGATCGAAAGACAAAGGATCACTCCCGCGTTACGGAACCTATACGATTTAAATATCAAATATTACTTTAAGTTCATAAGAATTTTAGTATGCTTTCCATTTCATTACTTTAGTAATTTCCCGTTTTAGTAAGTTAGCAAAATTAGCAAAATTAGTCCTTTTAGAAATTTTCTTCCATGTACCATGAATCCATGACATATTTGATATTTTTAGATTTTTGATGTATGGTATTTTCACTACGCTAGGATTAGACGTTCAATTTGCCATTAGCATAGATATTAATATCGTTTAATTGGTAGAATGAGGACTCATACTAATGATTTTATTTGTATAGTACAATTGTATCTTTTAGTCGAATGTTGCACATATGTCTGGGATTAAACTAACAGCTAGCAGAGCATTATTCTTTGGTGGTATAAACATACTTATAATATGAAAGTTGAGTAAACACTTGCTTTAACCCAACACACGCCTTATTCCCCTTTTTATATTCAGTTCACACAACTTTTTAATGACACTACAATTCATGTGCAAACCCACCAATTACAAATCGACTGCCAACACAACTCTAGAACGAATGGGACATGGTCTACCCCAATACCATGCGTAATATACTATCACCATGCATATCCCTTTTATCTCATAATTTGTTTACTGGTTTTTAACTTCAAAAACGTTTCACAAATGTATAATGTGTATCGATATTTTATACAATATACCTTGCATGCTCAAGTCATATTACTATAGTCCAAAGTTTCTTAACTGATATATATATAAGTATAGCATACTGTGTTTCAAATTAAAGTTGAGGTAACATAAGTTAATATGATAGATATAAATTATGGTTCACAAAGAATTACCTCCTAGCCAACACGAGTATAGGTTGAGTCCGAGGTCGAACCCGAACAAGGACACGAACGCTAAGAGTAAACGAGGCACGATCAACACCAAAACCCGAAAAAACACGAACAACTTAATCGTAATTCAAAAGTCTGCCCAATCACGAACAATACACGTCCAGCGGAAGAGATCATATGGACTACCCGAACGCTAACCTACGATCCAACCCGAGCAGTTTCTAAACTCGCACAAGCTCGGCTTGAACCGTACACCCTAACATAGATTTTGATGAACTCTTTTATCACTAGGTTGAACCAAGAGTGGTGAATAGAGGAGGACAACTGTACTCGACCCAATCACACACGAACACTCAAACGCTGCCCAAAACTCACGAGCAAGAACACCACCTCGAACCACGAACTATACACATCTGAACCACCACGTAGAGACCTCAACGAACCTCTTTTGCTGCTATGTTTTGAACCGAACAGGAAGAAGAAGCAGTAGCAGGATAGCAGCCGAGCGCTTGTATTTTTGTATAGGTTTTTAGGGTTTGTAACGTGAGACAAAAGACGAAGATCAATATATATAAAAAAATTGGGAACCGACTTTGATGTTTGAGGCAAATAAGGAATGGATCAAGTTTTTATGGAATTGTGATAACACTCAAATTTTATGCACGCTTCCTTTTCTTTCTATGCTAGCCAAAAATTATTGATATGGGTTATGATATTTTGTTACTAATTTAAGTTGATTTAGAGAACATTTGTTTTGGTGATTTTTAATTGTAATGCAAGGTTTTATATTAGCTTAATTTATTAGATACTAAAGGTTTCAATTACTTTAGGTTATATTCAAATAGTATTCATTTAATGGGATTTTATATATTCTTAAAATTGTAAAATTAGAGGGGTATTTTGGTCACTTCAGATTATGGAAATTTTTGGGTTTTACACGTACATTCCTTTTCATTTGATCTAGGCAGTGAAGTGACTGGCTTTGGCAAAACTTGTTTCGCATCAACTTGCGAGGCAAACCGTGTTATTGAAAACTTTGGTCGTTCAGATTTAAACGCAGTCAGTTTTCTAACAACTGATTGGTTTCTAAGTGGTGGTTTCCCCAAGATTGATGGTTTTGCAAACTTAGTGTTCACACTATTTTCATTCAATTTTCTCAACTTGTTTTTCAACGATGCCATCACAAAACCCTTTTCCTGAAGTTGAGCTTTGAATTCATCATTTTTGGCAATCAAAGAGGTAGTTTGCTCTACAGTCTTAGTTTTCGTTTCTTTGATTGTATCACACAGTTCTTTGCAATGACTTTTCAAAGTCTCATTTTCTTTAAGCAATTCAGTCACTTTATTTTCTAATTCTGCAATTTTTGTTGCACTAACATCATTGTCATGTTTAGCCTTAACTTCATTAGACATATCACACATCTCAGCAATACGTTTTTTCAAGTTGTTAATCGTCAAGTTTTTAGCTTGTAGCTGAGCTTTCAAATCGTTTATTATAAAAAATTCACGGAATTCAGGAAATTCCGGATTCCAACATGGTTGGTTAGTTTGAAGACTTTCTTCTTTTTGTTGCATTGAGATTTCAAGTGAAATACAATGTTTTTCGAGTTGTAAAAATCTATTTGAAAGTTCATCATAAACTTCTTTTTCAACCATATCATTTGATTTGAAAACCTCAGCAGTAAGCAAAGAACTTGACGTATCATCATGTTCAGCATCCTGATCAATTTCTCCCCCTTATGACTCATATTTGTTGAATCAGAGGTGATATTTCTATCAGTCTTTTCCAACAGATATGTGTCATAAGCAGGTGTAATTTGAACAGTGTGCTGATGTTCAGTAGCAAGGACATTATGTTGAACAGTTAAATGTACCATAGCAAATGGCACTTGGTCATTTGCTGGTCGGATATCAGCATCCACACCATGCGTGATATGAGTCACGTAACTGCTGCTTGCATCAAGCTTATCAAACTTTGTCCCTCTGCATTCAGTGACAACCGAACTAGCACCCAGTGCTTTACACGAATCAACCTTAATCTCTCTTGATTGCATCCGAATTTCGTTCATTAGTTGGTGTTGTGCTCTTTCCTCAATGTACTTCTCAACATTACCCCTGTGTTGGAGTAATGTTTCTCTGTACATGTTAACTTCAAACCCAGTGTAATCAGAAAAACACTTTTCTGTCATTTGATTATCATAATCCCAAGTGTATTGTGATTTGATGAACAATTGAAGTTGTTTGTTGATCACCCGAAGAGCAGCCAAAGATCCAATTTCATGAAATTCTTCTTTGTCAAGTTGTTGTTCTAGTTGATCTAAGTTCAGGAACATAGTGCTTGTGAAGGCCTGAACATCTTAACCAAAGTGTGATGCAAAAGCTCGTTCGAATCCTCCCTTGGATTCAAGTCTTTCTGAGAGAGCCTTGAGATGTGAGTGAAGTAGACGAAAACATTCAATGTGACTTTCCTTTGCATTAGGCAACATTTGTGACTGAAGCATCTCTCTCTCTTGCAAATTTGAGCACGAAGATTCCACATTAGTATTATCAGAATCACACTCGTTTATTTGTTGTCCAGATTTGGAAATCATTTGTTTATCATACGTGTTGTACAACTTGAGTACCTTAGTTATGAACGAATCTGAAGTAGTAGACATGATGTAAACGAGCACGGGATTTTACAATTCTATGATTTAAACCGAGAAATAGATTCTTTCGCAGGATTTTACAAAAATCAAGAATGAACCATGAGATGATAATGATAATGTGAACTGTTGTTTGATTTTGGTTCAAAGGGTTTGAGTGAATTCAAATAACCACTGTAGTTTTATCCAATACACTTGAAACTATCTAATAACTAGCACGGTAGTTATATTCAATGAACCCAAAAAATTTCACCCAAAGTTAATTGTCAATCTCGGAATCTTGAAGCTCGATCAAAATTGTTGACCAAAATTAAAAATTCGTCCTTGAAATAAGAACCCAAAAAAAATGAAATCGTCCTTGTGATATCACAGACCAACATGTTTTAAATTAGCGCAACCCAAAAATTAGCAGCCCAAGCAAAGGTTTTTATCCTTGATAACCCAAATCCAAACTTAAGACTTAGCCTAACCCTAGCGTGGGAATATATAACTCCACTAACCTCACTAATCACAACCTTAATCTCAACAAAAATCCGTAGACACTTATCCCCTTTTCACTCACCACGAGAGGCACAGATCAAAGAAAAACTTTGTCACCCCTTCTTTTTCTTGTTATCTGCTCGAACAACCACACTAACCCTTTTGACAATCCGAGTCAAGAATATGTTTAAGTCCTCAAGATCCAAGGATGTGTCTCGGGTAAGGTACTTGTAGTTTTTAGTTTATATCCAACCGAAGTGAAGAAGGAATTAATATGAGATCGAGTGAGTTAGGTTAGAGGTTAAGGTTAGATGAGATTTTGTTGTTGGTTAATTGTGAGATGAATAGAATAGAAAACTTTGTAGTTGATGTTGGATTATCAGTTTTGTTATTTCGTTGTTTAATGTGACGTCTGTTAATTTCGTTGTTTAATTTGAATTACGTATCTTGAACGTTGACTATTCTTCTTGTTCTTTCTTTTTGAGTTTAATATATCTGCTGTTGGTGTTGTTGATTGTTGGTTGTTGGTTGTTCTGAGTTGATGAACCGCTAGTACAGATATCAAACCGCTAGTGCAAACCGCTAGTGTCAAACAGCTACACATAGACAGACCAGTCAAACCACACAAACCGCTAGTACAGATGTCAAACCGCTAGTGCAAACCGCTATCACCAAACCACTATCACTTATGTAAAACCGCTATCACTGCTCACTTCTAACCGCTAGGATCAAAACCACCAGATTCATGAGTCAAACCGCTGGAGCTGTTGGTCAAACCGCTTGAGCTTTTGGTCAAACCGCTATGGTACCCAACAAAACAGTCACTTTCAACCTAGTTATCTTTTTCCCGTTTTGGTTATAATCCAAACCTCTATTCTTACACCAGTCAAACCGCTACCTCTTTTATATTCAAATCGAGGAAATAGATAGCAAACCACTACCAAGAAATGAGGCAAACCACTACCAAGAATGAGCACCCGATATTCAAACCGAAGTCAAGAATGCCAAGAACAACCTTTATTGGAACTCAGTTTTAACCACAACTAAGTTAACAAAACTTTGAGATACCAACGGTTTGAACAAAAAGAAAAAAAAATGTTCTTAAAAAATCTATTCAATAAACTAGAAAACTAGACACTAAATTGTTAAAGCCCAAAAATCAATTCAATAAACTAGTAAGCTTGACACTAAACTGTTAAAGCCCAACAACACAATAAGACTTGTAAACAATTGTGACATTCGAACAAAAAAAATATGGAAAGCAAGCTTAAATGATGTTCGAAACAAAATAATGAAAAAAAAATGAAAAACCGCGAATCCAAGTCCAAGCATACACTATCAATTGAACCTAACCTTGGCTCTTGATACCAATTGTAGCATATTCATAACACTTAACTACATAAATCATGTGGATCTTGGCCGATTATGTTAGAGAGAGAAAGAGAAAGAGTGTTGGGAACTAGTGAGAGAAAGATGAGTATATTAGGTTGAATGTGTGAGAAGTTTCAACCCTCTCCCTAGGTGGAGAGGGGTATTTATATTTACTAACATAGGTGCCCCTAGTGGGCTGTGGAGTGAGCTGACAGTGAGTAAAGACCCGACCCAACTCCACAAACACTAATATAACTAAACTAATAATAATAATACTAATAATCCTACGAGCTATATAAATGTTAAATAGATACTCGGGGTGACCGAGTCTTCATATGAATATTTATATTCTTAACAAAAACTAATTTCTCTTCTTTATGTGCAGGATCATCTACTCAAGAACATGGGAGATAGAGGCATATTTGATAGTGGATGCTCAGGGCACATGTCTGGTAACAAGGATCACCTAAAAGATTTTGAAGAATTCAAAGGAGGTTCTGTTACATTTGGAGGTAGCAAAGGCTACATTACTGGTAAAGGTAGAATTGTAGTTGGCAATTTGGAATTAGAAAATGTGTCTTTTGTGAAAGAACTTGGGCAATTTAATCTTTTCTCAATATCACAAATTTGTGATAAGCAGCACAAGGTTCTTTTTACTGAAACTGAATGTTTTGTGTTGACTTCTGGCTTTAAGATGCCTGATGAAAGTCAGATAATCCTAAAAGTCCCTAGACAACACAATATGTATAGCTTTGATATGAAGACACCTGAACCTCCAAAAGGTTTTGCCTGTTTGATTGCAAAAGCCACTGTTGATGAATCTAAATTGTGGCATAGAAGGCTTGGTCATATAAACTTTAAGAATCTAAACAAACTTGTGAAGAATAACCTTGTTAGACGTTTACCTTACAAGGTTTTCAAGAATGACCATACATGTGTTGCATGTCATAAGGGTAAACAGCATAGGGCTTCATGTAAGGCTAAATTAGAAAGGCTCATCACTAAGCCTTTACACACCTTGCATATGGATCTTTTTGGCCCTACTTCTGTGCAAAGCATAAATCATGCTAGTTTATTGCCTTGTCATTATTGATGATTGCACTAGGTTTTGTTGGGTATTCTTTATGTCTAAAAAGGATGAAACCACTGGCTTGCTTCAAACTTTCATTAGGCAGATAGAAAACCAGCTTAATCATAAGGTTAAGATTATTAGATCAGATAATGGCACTGAGTTTAAGAATAGAAGCATGCTTGAATTTTGTGGTAACAAGGGAATAAAACAAGAGTATAGTAATGCTAGAACTCCACAGCAAAATGGAGTTGCTGAAAGAATGAACAGGACTCTCATTGAGGCAGCTAGGACTATGCTAGCAGACTCACTCTTACCAACCACTTTTTGGGCTGAAGCAGTCAATACTGCTTGCTACATATTTAATAGGGTGAGAGTGACTAAACCTCATAACAAAACTCCTTATGAGCTTTTATTTGGCCATAAACCAGTTATTAGTTACATAAGACCTTTTGGGTGCCATGTTACCATTCTAGATACTCTTAGTGTGCTTGGCAACTTTAAAGGAAAATCTGATGAGGGGTTCTTAGTAGGATATTCACTAAGTAGTAAAGCCTTTAGGGTATACAACTTAGTGATAAAAAGGGTAGAAGAGAATCTCCATGTTGACTTTCTTGAGGAGAAACCTAATGTGAAAGGAATAGGTTATAGATGGATGTTTGATATTGATTATCTGACTGATTCTATGAATTATATTCCTGTTTCTATAGAGAATCAAGCTAACCCTCATGCAGGTTCCAAAGAAGTAACTAACAATGCAGGTACTCAAGTTGCTTCTGATGCAAATGCTTCTGAGCAAGAAGAGGAGAATGAGGAACTCATTGTTGTTCCCACAACAGAAGTCAAGCTTGATGCAGCTTATGGTGGCACAAAGAAATCTTCTACAGCTTCAAAGAAGAAAGAGACTATTACCAAGCCTCAAGCATAAGGGAAAGAGGCTTCTCCTACAAAAGTTTCAACAGATATTTTATCTTTCAGAGATGAATTGAATGCATTGGCTGAAAAGCTTCTTGGAAAGAAGGCTACCAGTACTTCCTCAGTTAAATCTGGTAGTGACTCAGTTAATTCTGCTGAGCCTGATCCTACTCCAACTGAGGTTTTTGATAATTCTGAGATGCCAGAGCTAGAAATCTTTGACAAGCCAAGTGAAGGGATCTTTGATGAAGCTTCTTATGATGATGAAGGAGTGATTACTGATTTCAATAACTTACCAACAGAAGTGGATGCAAATTAAGCTCCTACACTTAGGATTCACAATATTCATCCACTAAGTCAAATACTTGGTGATCCTAAGTTAGCAGTTCAAACTTGAATCAAAGTGCAGAAACAGTCAGAAGCTCATGCACTTTTCAGTTTTGTTAAGAAGCAGCAAAGGAACAATCATAAAGATCAACAACACTATCTTTTTGCATGTTTCCTTTCCCAAAAGGAACCTACCAAGGTTTCTGAAGCTTTAGAAGATGAAAGTTGGGTGGAAGCAATGCAAGAAGAGCTGTTGCAGTTCAAGTTGCAAAAGGTATGGGTTCTTGTAGATCTACCAAATGGAGCAAAAGTAATTGGCACAAAGTGGGTCTTCAGAAACAAGAAGGATGAAAGAGGAGTAGTGGTTAGAAATAAGGCAAGATTGGTGGCCCAAGGATACAGACAAGAGGAAGGGATAGACTATGATGAGGTTTTTGCACCTGTAGCTAGAATTAAAGCTATCAGGTTATTTTTGGCCTTTGCATCCTACATGGAATTCATAGTTTATCAAATGGATGTCAAGAGTGCTTTCCTGTATGGCACTATAGAAGAAGAAGTGTATGTTTACCAACCTCCTGGTTTTGTTGATCCTGCTCATCCCAAGAAGGTTTACAAAGTAATCAAAGCTTTGTATGGATTACATCAAGCTCCCAGAGCTTGGTATGCTACACTCTCCAAATTTCTTGAGGAGCATGGATACAAGAGGGGTGTCATTGACAAGAACTTGTTCATTAAAAGGAACAAGAAGGATATCATTCTAGTGCAAGTGTATGTAGATGATATCATCTTTGGATCTACAAAAAGGTCTTGGTGTGAAGAATTTGAGGCATTGATGAAAGGCAAATTTCTGATGAGTTCAATAGGTGAGCTCACATTCTTTCTTGGACTGCAAGTGAAACAAAAGGAAGATGGACTTTTCATTTCTCAAGACAAGTATGTTGCTGAGATGCTGAAGAAGTTTGATCTTGCAAGGATGAAGTTAGCAGTCACTCCAATGGAGAACAAGTTGCCATTAACAAAAGATGAGGATGTTGATGATGTGGATGTGCACCTATACAGATCCATGATAGGATCTCTTATGTATCTAACTGCCTCTAGGCCTGATAGTATGTATGCAGTTTGTGCTTGTTCTCGTTTTCAGGTTACTCCTAAGACTTCACATCTTCATGCTGTGAAGAGAATCTTTAGATATCTAAAGGGCAAACCCAATTTGGGTCTTTGGTATCCTAGAGAGTCATCATTTGACCTGGAAGCCTATTCAGATAGTGACTATGATGGAGCAAGTCTTGACAGGAAATCCACAACTAGAGGTTGTTAATTTCTTGGCAGAAATTGATTTCATGGCAATGCAAGAAGCAAACCATTGTGGCTACATCTACAACTGAAGCCGAGTATGTAGCTGCTGCAAATTGCTGTGGACAAGTCTTGTGGATCCAAAATCAGATGCTGGATTATGGTTTGAATTTCATGAATACTATAATTCACATTGATAATGAAAGTACTATCTGTATAGTAAAGAACCCAGTGTATCACTCTAAGACCAAACACATTGAAATAAGGCATCACTTTATAAGAGATTGCTTTGAAAAGAAATTGATTAGGGTGGAAAAGATACACACAGACTTTAATGTAGCTGATCTATTGACCAAAGCTTTTGATGGACCTAGGTTCAATTTCTTAGTGGTTAATATTGGAATGGTAAACCCATAGCTACATTTAAGGGGAGGTTAAATGTATAGTTTGTATAATAGTACAAGTATTAAGTAGATTTAATCCTGGTAGAAGTTAAATCTGGTAGCTTTAGAGTTAATTCTGGCAGTGAGTACATCTTAATTCTGGTTGCAACAACATATGGTTGTATATTTTCTTGGTTTTCGACTAACTTTTTCTGGGTAAATCATGGATTGATGGTGATTGGAAGCTTTGCTAATGAGTTTTGTTTGTGTTTGTCTGGTGTTTTTGTAATGTCTGGTGAGTCACCATTAATACTGGTTGACCAATGTTAAGTCTGGTAACATTAAAACGTAATTAATTTTTTACCGTTAGGTCTGTTCATACGCTTAATGATTTTTCCTATCTCAATAATACCGTTACTATTTTTTTCGGGGAAAAGAGGTATATATGGATAATATTTGATTTATTTTTCATCTTTATCCATTATTTACTTCCACTTTTAAATTTTTTTATTCTCGACCAAGATCACTCTGTTTTTAAACAACCAGCATTCAAACCCTAATACGTCACTCAACCAGTACTTTCACATCAATGGCTCAACTCAAATACTGTGATAAGCATAATCAAGTAGGTTTCTTGAAGAAACCAACCAAAGGCGAAGGCTTTGAACAGATTGTGGACTTTTTGAAAGGCTCTCATATCAGGTATGCCTTAACTCACAATCCCACTATCTATGATTCCCTAGTCAAACAGTTTTAGGAGACTGCTACTTCTGAAACTCTTGCTGATAGGACTCTAAAGTTAAAGGCAACTATTGATAACACTGAGTATTCAATCACTGAAGCATCCATTAGAAGTAGTCTTCACTTGTATGATGCTTCAGGGGAAATTATGTTATTAAATAATATGATTTTAGAGGGTATGGGTAATATAGGATGTCCCACTGATGGTACATTCACATTTTGGAAAAGCCATTTTTCACCTTAGTAGAGATTTTTAATCCATCATTTGCTACACTATCTAAGTTCTAAGAGTGGAGGATGGGATCAATTTGGAAGTAATATTGCTTCTGCAATGGTATGTCTTTCACTTGGTAAAACTTTTAACTTTTCAAAATTAATATTTGATGGCATGGTGGCAAATGTGCAAAGTAAACACAAGTTTTTGATGTACCCTCGTTTTCTTCAAATGGTTTTGAATGTTGAATCTGAAAATAAATTGCCTTACTTGTGTGTGCCCTTCAAGGATAAAATTTTTAGTAACATGAAAAGGGGATTTCAGGGGGCACATAAACCATTGTTAGCTGCTATGTTGCCTGTTGGTACTAACACTGCAGGTACATCATTATCATCATCTGGAAGTGAGGAGCCTGCAAATGCACATAGCTCACCTGTACCATAACCACCATCACCTACTGCACAACAACCACCATCACCTACTCCCCAACCACCTTCACCTTAGCAAACCCAGGTTCCAACTCCAACTCCTGAGGAGGAGTCAAGTCCAATGTCTGTGGATGCTCTTTTACAGCTGGTTCCTAAACTGGTTAGCAGGATATCTAAAATGGAAAAGGATCTTAACGAGACAAAACAAAACATGGGAAATGCTATTGTAACCTTGGTCAGAAAAGTAAAGAAGATGGAAATTGTTATGAAAGCAAAAGGGGTTGTCTTTAGTGATAAAGAGGGTGCTGCAGATGAAAATTCTTCCAAACAGGGGAGGAATTTGGGTGAAGAAACAATCTTTCAGACTCCTGCTCAAGCAAAATCTTCTGGTGATACTGATATTAGTCCTGAGGGATTGGAATCAGCAGAGATTTTAGCTAAAACTCTTATTCAAAGTCAAAAGTAGAGAAGGCTAAGAAAGAAGTTGGTGACAGAAGAAGTTAATTCTGGTGATGATCCAGTTAAGTCTGTCAGTAAGAAAGATAAGTCTGGTTATCAACTTAAGTCTAGTGATCAAGTTAGTTCTGGCGCTAGTACTCAAAGAGAAGGCAAGCAAGTACTTCAAGAAACTTCTCAGCCTAAGAAAACAAAGAGGCAAATCAGATAGGAACAACCAAGTATGGCTGAAATTGCAAGAATTCAAGCTAAAGAAGAAGCTGAAGAGGCAAGGCTTGCTAATCTAAAGAAAATGGATGAATCACTTGCAAAGAAGCGGCAAGAGGAGTTTAACAATGATCCATTCATGTCTATGATTGAGGATGATGCTGAATTGAAGGCAAAGTTGGAAGAACTGAAGGCTGATGAAAGTCTGACAGTTGAAGAAAGAGCAAAACAGCTTGCAGATTTCATTAATGCCAGAAGAGAAATAGAAACTCTTGGAGATATGATGGAGAAGATTAAACTGACACAAAAGAGGAAAAGGACTTCCAAGAAACAATCAAAGCAGGAGAAGATGGCTTACATGAAGCATTATTTAAAGAATATGGAGCATTCTACTTTTGAAAGAATGAAAGGAAAAACATATGAAGAGATTGAAGATATGTATCTCAAAGCTTATGAAAGGGATCAGAACTACAAGCCTATTGATTATGAAGATTCAATTAGAAGAAGTTTTAAAAGGCAGAAGGTAACCGATGTTGAAGAGGTACCTGATAGTTCAAAAGGTGAACTTGTAAAGGAAGAAGTAGAAGTTAAGAAACCTATTTTGAGGTGGACTAGAAGAAAAAGAGTGGCTAAGAAGGGTAAGTCAGTCACTAAGGAGGATGTGCAAGAGGAAGAAGAACCTTCTTCTGATTCATTCACAATGGGTTCAATTCCTGAAAGCTCAGCAAAACCTGCCAAGATTGTTAGATGGCTGATCATTAAAACTGGTAAGAAAGAAGCTTATCAAATAATCAGGGAAGATAATACAGATGTTATTTATGTGAATTTTCCAGGATTACTAAATGATTTGAGCAGAGATGATCTCAAGGAGTTATATAAGCTGATGATGATCCAGTATGGAGATGTCAGACCAGAAAAAGAATTTAAAAGAGTTCTTTGGGGAGACTTGAAGACCATGTTTGATCCACCATCTAAGACTGATAAAATTTGGAAGCTGACCTATTAACAAGAAGTGGTGAGATGGAGATACTTTGACAGTTGTCAATTTCATTGTTTGACTCTGCAGACTGCACACGTATATATGTTGACAGAGGTTGAGTATCCTCTACACCCCAGGGTATGCAAGAAGATGCTTGAGAAGAAGCTTTTGGGTGATAAGAAAGATGACGTATATTATCAGCTGTTGCAGTTAATTGAAATGCAGTCCCAAAAAGAAGCTGTTTGGGGTGTTTGAAAGAATTTTCTAAGCTGATAAGTGGGATTAACAGAGTTTCTCACTTAGTGAAGGTGCTTTGCACTAACACAACAAATGGTTATCAGTCCAACATTTCTAATCCACATAAGGACTGGCTAATCCAATAGCAAACGGCTCCGGTAAAGATACCTCAAATCCGTTTATGGCTGACAATTTGCCAAAAATTGTATGGTAATCAACTCACCATATCTATGATAGTGAAGAGTTGACTAGCCCACAAGAATATGGCTTGTGGTAAAGGCTGTGGAAATCCATAACTGGTTATCAATTCACCAAGATGATGACTGCATTCCACCAAAGAATTGGCTAGTCCAAAAGCAAACGGCTTTTGGTAAAGACTAATCAAATCCGTTGATAGCTGATGATTTGCTAAAAATCATATGGTATTTCAACTCAACATGTTTCATGTACAAAGAGTTGAAATGGTTATCAATGTACCATGGTTTTACACCAAACATTGGCTACTCCAGAGTTAATGGTTAACTAGTAAAGAGACATTAAATCCATTAAATTTTCGATGATTCACCTCTCACAGGAGTTAACACACCTAGAAGTGATGAAAATAGTATGAAACTTTATGAATTGATGTACAAACAGTCAATGTTGCTGTAAAGATCAGATGGTGTAAAGATTGATGATAAAGGATGCTACAAAGTTCAGATATGATGATTTAAAGAGTTGCAGTTCAAAATAATTCCAAAAGGTTAGAGTTCAACATCCTCAGGAAGCTTATCAAGAAAAAAACTTGAAGTTCATGGCGTATGAAGATCAAGTTAGGGGAGGATTGTTGGGAATTATTGAAGAACAGACATAAGTCTGCTGAAGATATGGTTAAGTCTGTTAGCTTAGTTAAGTCTGCCAGTACAAAGTTAAGTCTGGCAGACATAGATAGTACTGCTAGGTAGTATTAGTTAAGTCTGTTTATGTTTAATTGAATAGTTTGTTAGCTATATGTTAGGAAAGGATATATACGTATTAGTTATCTTATTAGAAGATATGTTTATCCTTTCACACGTTTTGTAATATTAGAGTTTCCTTAGAGTATAAAAGGAACCCTACGGCATTATATTTTAGTGTGACATTGTGAAAATTGAAAGTTTAATAGTAATACAAAGTTAGTAATCATAGTTGTGTTCTTCATACTTATTGTTTGTTAAGATTCCGCATTAACAATCAATATACTGTTAAGAGTTTCTCATATAGATTAATTTGGATTTATTCAAGTTATCTATTGTCTAACACATGCTACTTAGATCCATAACCGTGGACCTACATACTTCATTGCAAGTTCATCTGCTTCACGGTGAAGTATTTGTTCTGCTGTAAGTTGATTCTGAGAAATAGTGGTAACAATTTCAGGTCTTGGAGTGACAGCAGTTGGATCTCTTGCAATCGTTGTAGTTGGCATTTGCAAAGTACCTTCAAGTATAACCTTTTTCAAGTATTTGCCATGAGGTTTCCTAAGTTCCAAGAACCTTAAGAATCTACTTGCCAATTGAACATAATTTTCAAGAGTGAGCATTGGAGGTGTTTCAAGTGATCAAGCTTCATGTCTAGATTGTTGGCTGCTGATGGCCTCACACATTTGACCAAACCAATGTGGTTGTTTTGCAGGAAGTGGGAAGGATTGCATTGGTTGTTGTTGATATGGTGGTTGTTGTTGTTGTGGATAGAATTGATGTTGTTTCATAAATAGTTGTTGTTGAGGATACTGCTGTTGTTGATGAAAATAGTTGAAGTAAGGTGGTTGAGACATTGTTGCACTTGTGTGGATGATGGATCTTTTGTAGTTGATTGAAATGTGAGTTCCTTAGTTCAAAATCTGGTCTTATGAGTAAACCTGACCTTAGTCGTAAACTTGGTGCTTATGCGTAAACACTGTCCTTACTCGTAAGATTTGGTCTTATGCGTAAGATTAGGTTCTTACGCGTAAGATTTAGTTCTTATTCGTAAGATTGGGTTCTTACGCATAAGGTTTAGAAAAACCAAATAAACCTTTCAAACTTATCCAAGCTTGAAATATATCACAATTTGAAGTATTCCACAAGCTTATCCAAGCTAGGGAAGTACTAAGTAACCTTTGCTCGTCGATGAAACTGAAGATTCACGCTTACTCGTAAACTACACGCTTACTCGTAAACATGACTCTTATGCGTAAACAAGGGGTTTTGATTGAGCTTATGCGTAAACTTAAGGTTTTGACTGAGCTTATGCGTAAACTAAAGGTTTTTTGCTGCTTACTCGTAAATTTAGTACTTATTTGTAAAATGACCAAAGTTTTCAAAATATGTTTTAAGCATAAAAGACACAATTTCCACAAGTTTCTTTTGGTCAAATCTGTAGCATATTCACTAACATATAACACATAAAAGATGAGATATTGACCGAACACTTAGAGAGAGAAAGAGAGTGGAAGTTCTAGAGAAAGAAAGTGAAGGAAACTATGTGTTGAATGATTAAGAACTCCAACCCTTCCCATGTGTGGGAAGGGATATATATACTACAAGGTTTAGGTGCCCCTGGCGGGCTGTGGAGTGAGCTAAAAGTGGGTAAAGACCCGACATACTCCACAAATACTAATATAACTAAACTAATACTATTAATACTAATAATCCTACGAGCTACATAAATGCTAAATAGATACTCGGGGTGACCGAGTCTTCACATGAATATTTATATTCCTAACAATCTCCCCCTAAGGGAGGTCACCCCGGAAATAATATTTTGAATCCTAGCATTCTTTCATATGAATTTGACTTCATAGCTCGTAGTCTTTGATTCTTCAAATTCATTAGTCTTTGTACATTCAGCAGTGACCTTTTGATGACCGTTCTTCTGTCTTGGATGATCTTTGGTACTTCTTTGATGTTATCATCCAACGTATGTCTTCAAGTCATCTAGCAGCATCGTCTTCATGCGAAGTTGTGATCTTTGAGCCTTCTTTGAGATCATCAGTCACCGTAAATCTCTGAGCTTTTCCACTGCAGTGATATTGCCTTCATGTGATTTGTTGTGACCGTCGGACTCGCATGCTCACACTATTCTGGATCATGATAAATGTCATCAGAGTTGCGGAAGCTGTGTTATAGGTCTTTCTTCTATCATGATTTCTTTGATAATGATTTGTAAGTGTGAGCATGGAGTGAGGATTGACACATCTCCACTGGAATCAGGAACCGCCATCGCCATCTTTATGTGAATCTGAAATAAAACAGTTAGCAATAAAGTTGGAGAACGAATATGGCTTTGTCATTCGTTCGATGTGGTGGTTGGATTTAACCTTCGGTTCTGTGAAGACCAACCTGCGATCAGGTAGAATCCCCTTTAAAGAGGATTCTCCTTGATAGGAATTTCCAGCTTGTAGTAATGAGTCTTCCAACAAATTAATGTCAGAATCATCATACTAAGCATGTTCTCATACCGAAACATCTTAAAGCAGACAGCACGGTAGAGTGAATCAGTGAATTAAATGCCCACTGATTGACGAGAAATTGATTAGAAAAATCACTTGCGTGTCACTGGATAAACATTTTGTGCAACACGACAAGGGTTTTATAAATTGAATCACATTTCTGTCAAAAATACTTTTGTTTGAAAATTTTCACAATCAATGTGCTCAAAACTTTGTTGGTGAGAACATTGAAAGGTTTTCCAAAAGTATCCGTCAATCCATTTCCTGGAACAAGTTTGATTCAAATTTGAATCGCCCCATCGTTTCTTTCCAGTTGTCACAAGCTTGATCCATGAAGGATCTCAAATGTCACCCACCAAGAGCTTGTTTGATGTTAGCTCTAGAAGGATTTCCATCTTCATTGTGAATACTTTACGTATCACTTGGATGTTTTGGCAATATTACAAGGATAATGCGTAGGACTCTTTAACATATATTTTCTTACTTTTCACAGTGTATGAAACAACAAGCATATTGGAAGTGTGTCCTAATGAGATTTATCGATGATCTCTTGGCTCCAGACTCAATAGTGCATTTTGATTTAGTGATCGGAGGCTGGTGAGGACTGCCACCTTTTCAATATCGTCTAACTCGGAGTGAGAGAGATGATAGATATGTATTGATCTCCGTGACAAATGAAACAAGGGTCCTTTGAGGGACCTTGAGTGGCAAGGAAAGGTTGTGCAGCGTGTCCATGATACTTTGTCTTCAATGCCAGCAATCAGCTAAGTGATTCTGACAGCATATGTATTGACCCGGTTTCTGCTTAAAGTGTAAGGAGGGCTTCTTTCTTTTCACCCTTTATCTTTACATTTCTTTTTCATTCTTCAACCCCTTCAGCACTTACTAAGACTTCATCACTAGCACCTTTATGGATTTGTTCTAGTACTAGCTCCATCTCAGTCGGCACTCTTCCCTTATTCACACTTTTCTCCTTTTTAATCATACCTAAGGACTTCTACACTAACTAGTGGATTGTCCCTGGGTAGATCCCTCCGGTTCTGGCGGGATCGTGGGAACTTATAACTAACCTTACCATCCTTATAACTCCAGTACATCAAATAAAATGGTCAGTCTTTGGTGTTCTTCCTCAATTGCCATCATAAATTATTCGCTCCCCCTCAATATGTGCATCGATATACGAAAGAGTTTAGCACATATGGGAGAGCCTACACTTGAGTCAAAAACATCACATTTTATTAGTTTTCATATTTAAATCACATTCTCTCCCCCGATCAAAAATTTCAAACCTTTTGAGATTTGTGATCCCAATTGATTTAAATACGTTTAGAAAACATGGGAGAAAATGTTGTCAATTTTAACATGTATTATGATAATTCAAATGAAAAATGCTCCCCCTCAATACAAGAGGGAGGTAGAACTATCACACACATACGTCAAATAGTTATCACTACTGAATCAGTACAAAGTTTATTGTGTTACATGATTACACAATCACAAAAGAAGACTAATCATTACAGAGAAGATATCATCATTCTGTTCTCTGTGGAAGTCTGTAGTCACCCTTACGAATTCTACCCCCAACAAAGCTTTCCAAATTGCGGAAGATCCTTCGTGTCTTCAGTCTTCTCTCAATAGCCCGCATGAACTCTTCACTCATCATCACATCCTTTTCAGTCCAGAACTTAGTGTTCAACCCCGGATTATTCGGGTTGATCTTGAATTCCTTCACTCGGTAATCCAAAGCTTCATCAATCTGGCGTAGAGTTCCATCGCTAAACTTGTGGATCTCATTGAACCTCATGATCATCGGAACCCCATATTTGTCTGTAAACTTGACTGCTCTTGGAGATTCGATAACTGTGTAGTCGTGTTTGAACTCCAAACCCTTTCCTTCCCATCGAGGCTTTGTGAGATTGAGTTGAGTTTGATAGCTCTCAAGACCCCTGGTCCATAAGTTAATTGCTGCCGAGAGAATTCTCTTTTCCCGTGGAGGAAGATGATTCAGATGTCCTTGAAGATTTAGCAAGTAGAGATCCTCAAAATCACTCGGAAACAAGTGCTTGAAGTCACATTCAGCAATGATGTGTTCCTGAAGATCAGCTCGGCGAAGCACAATTTTTCTCAAGTAGTCATACCCATACCTGGAGTAGATTTCTACCCTGATGACACTTAGAATTCTCATGTGTGTACGTACAGCCCGACGATTTCCCTCAGCTGCATGTCTGTCAATGTAGAATCGTTTCTTGTTAAACCACCAGTGAGAAATACCGTAAGACGCAGCAACATCATACTTGCACTCCTCTTCTATCCACATCTGATCAGGTACCATCTGTTCCAGCCCAGCATCAGGATAATAAGCTGCCTTCATCTTGGTAATAGATAGTGCATGTTTGCGACCCTTGTGACCAAAGAGAAGGTATTCCAGGTCCTTGTTGAAGAAGAATTTTGCCTGTACGGTGACATGACCTGGTGGTCCACCAAGTGGGAGAGGCCTGCTGACATTGTAGTTGAGAATCCTGTCATCCACTTGGTCTGTCAAGAGCTTGTGACATTCCTCCATTTGATATTTAAGATGAGTCACGTCAGGATGGAAGACTTTGAATATTTCATATGCTTGACTTTCCAAATCTTGTGGTGTGAGAGACGAAATCCCTCTCTGCCTGCAGAACCAGTCTATAAAGATTCCTATATCACCGGTTTGAGCCAGTAGTGAGTGCTCAGGAGGAGGAACATGGTAGGATGCAATAGCAGCTGCCCAGTTGTTTTCGGGAGCTTGTGTTTCTAATGATGGGACAGACCATGCCGGTTCTGGTGTAGCAGGTCATTCTTCTTCAGTCAAAGGCCTCAACCATGCTTTCATTTCCTCACTAGTGGGAGTGGAACCTGGGTTTGCAGCAATTTCTTTTTGTGAAAAGGACCACCACCATTCTTCCCCAGGTTTCATCTTTAGAATGTGAGAATTTGCACCGTCCTCATCATCATCAGAGTACTGATCTTGAGATTTTATAGTTGATTCTTCATGCATCACAAACTCTTCCGGAATAGGTGAGTATGAAGGCTTGAATCTTGTGTCTATCGTTGTCCAGGCAGCATATCCAGAAGACGACACATTCTTTGAAGAGCTTGGACCAGAGGATTGCTTTGACTGATCCTTTTCAGTAGATGTTTCGGGAGGATGAGGCTGTTGTTGAGGTTGGGGAGATCCTGAAGTTCTAGAAAACCCAGCAGCTCCGGATGCACCAGGAGGTGGAGGTGGAGGTGGTGGAGATCCGGGTGGTGTATAGGGTTTGTCTCGGCTCTTATTCTTCCTTTTTTGAGTTTCAGCCAAGTCTTTCATGATTAGATCAGCGTTGTCACGGTCAATTGAGTTTTCCAATGCGTTATACAGTTTTCTATGATCGTCATGACCTTGGTGCTGATTCGTCTCATACATTCGCTACCGAAGATTTTACTTCATGTCAATGGTGGGAAGATCTCTGAAACGAGTTCTCATTGGTGCTTCCATTGCCCACTGTATAGCTTCAGTAGCATATTCATCAACCGCAGTCATTGCTTTATGTTCAATGTTGAGATCTTCTAGCTTTGACAACCTACGGCCGTAATTCACTACAACTTGTGGAAGATTCAGCCTTTCCAAATCAGCAATGCGCTTGAGAGCTGTTACCAGTTGTGATTCTAAGCTTGTGAGGGTGGATGGAGTTGGTGTAATTGGGATTGTGGTTGTGGTTGTGGCAGTTTTCGTTGTGGTAGTTGGTGCAGCTGCAGAGATAGTTGCCATTGTAGGGATTGTGGACGTGTCTTGTTCAATAGTGACTGTCACCATTGATATCACTTCTTTTTCATCATTTGGATTTTCTGTCTCTGTATTAGTAGGGTCGTGTGCTATGAACTGATCTCCAAAAGTAAGGTCGTGATCGAGGGTTTTGAGGGATGACAGTGTGCCCGTTGACCAAGCAGGTTCCTCCAAGTGTGTATGATCATAGACTTTCATTTTCAGATTTTCTTGAACCTCAGGGTATGTCATAGACATAAATTCATCATTCAATGATTCAAGAGGAGGATCAGATGTGACTTCCTTCTCATGAGTTAGAATCACTTTATCCTCTTTGTCAGACCCGGGTTCTGCATCATTTTTGGTAGGTGTGACATCCATCTCAGTCTTTTTCTCATCGGTTACCAACTCATCAGATTCGGTGTCACTAGAATCTCCTTTGACTTCCAAACTTGGAGATTTGTCCTTCTCAACTTCAGATGTTTCAAAGGTCTTAGAGGGTTCAGATTCGAGTCTCTTAAGAATAAACTTTGTAGTAGTTGACTTGGATGCAGGAGATGAGAAATCCAAAAGTGTTTGAGCAACTTGTTCTACTGTGTCAATCCCTTTCCCTTTTCCTTCAACTGCGGGCATAGGTTGACATATTCCAGTATCTGGTTCTTTGAGAATTACTCCTTTGGTAGAATGACCCGTTGACTCTGCATGTTCCTTAGCACTAACATCTAATGCCTTTAGAAGATCATCATCATCCTCATCAACCAACCTTCTATGTACCTTGGCCCCTACTTTCTTAGATACATCTCCCCTTTTTGGTATCTTGGTGCGACCTGGATCAACATTAGTTGTTGATGCCTCCTTGTGCTTCTTGGGTTTGGGTTTGCCTTTTGGTTGTTTAGAAGACTTGGATGGTCTTGGAGGAGTTGTGTCGGCTTCACTGATTTGTTCACCTGCCATGAATTTCTGATGCTTGTCTACTTTTATCAGGTACTCTTGATAGTATGGAGCATTGAGGATCTCATCTGCGATAAGGTCTTCAGGAACCACCTTCCCAAATACTTCATACTTAGATCCCCTTGCGGTAAATTTAAGATTTCCAAGCAGGTGTTCATTATCTGGCAGGTGAAGTGGGGAATCCAATCGTGGGTGAAATTTGTGCACACTTTGAAGATGGAAGATTATCAACTTGGTGAACCTGATGTTTGGGATCATGAGAAGGTTGACTTTCTTCTTTCCGGTTTTCTGCAGTGCAAGATTGTTCTTGTCTCCAATGAATGAATGAATCGAATGAGTGAACTCTTCCCAAATTCTTTCAGCATAATCTAAGTTGGCATAATTCAGAATTCCCCAAAGTATTTGTATCACGGGAGCTCTTGGTCTCTCATACCCTGGCATCTTGCCTGTGAGACATAGGTTGATGATTGTTAGGATGGCCCTACAGGGTTGATACAAGTCATAAGTGTTGACTGTGGAGTGAGTGTGGATGGTTTTGGGGTAACCCAGATCGTTGATAAAGTTAACAAGTTCCTCAGGTGTTGGTGGGGAAGTGAACGGTTGGTTCTCAATGACAGGTGTGATTTGAAGTGAGTTCCTGATTGTGTCTTTGGTAAGTGTGAACCATTGTTCATCCAGTTGACAACTGTAGGTTGCAGAGATCTTGTCATATCTTACCGTGTCCCAAAACTGCTGGATATAAATGGATGGAATAGAGGTACAGGATATGAATGCTCGAAAGAAGTTTGTTTGCTTCAGAATATCCACTGTAAGCTTGTATATAGGGTTGTGTTGCGATCTGTCCATATCAAGATAATAGTTGCTCCTTCCTATGGTTATCCAGCTATCATGAGGCAATATCTGTTCATCTGTATGAACCGGTTGAGGAATAGCAGGAGCTTGAACCGTAGGTGCATCAGTGTTAGACATTGATGCTGCACAATAACCACCACAAGAAATATCCATGTAGAAAGTGTGGTGTCAGGTGTGAGACATGAGTAACAATTATGATATATGCAAGTAACAGCCAAGACAATGAGCTATAATCATCATAAGTGTACAATAATCACATGGTAGTGTCAACTAAGAAATTTAACCAACGTTAATTCATCTTATGACAGGACATAACCTTGTGACCACGAAACTATGACCATGCAAATGTTAGACAAGGCACAAGAACCAATGCTAAGCCTAATATATACGACTTAATAAACATAGTATAGTCAATGTAAGTCATGACCCGTCAAATTGCACAAATAAGTCTCACACAACAAGTTGCAGTCAGATAATAATTCAAAACGTATTGGACCAAACCGCAAGGTCAAATTGAGTGGAAGACAGTCAAACCGTAAGTGGCAAACCGCAGCAATCAAACCGCAATTACATTAAATTCAGAAAAGAATCAAACCGCAGCAACAGACAAACCGCAAAAATATTAAATTCTGAAAAGATCAAACCGCAGCAATCGGCAAACCGCAAGAATATAATGTTCAGAATTAATCAAACCGCAGTAAGGGTTAAACCGCAATATTATTATATTCAGAAATAATCAAACCGCAGTAACGGGCAAACCGCTAGAATATAATATTCCAAAATACTTAAACCGCAGCAAGAGGTAAACCGTAATATTATCATATTCAGAAATAATCAAACCACAGTAACAGGCAACCCGCAAGAATATAATATTCAAAAAATAGTTAAACCGCAACAACAGGCAAACCGCTAGAATATAATATTCAAAGATATTCAAAATGCATCAATACACAAACCGCAAGACTATTATATACACAATGTATCAAACCGCTACCAAGAGCAACAACCTAAAACCGCTGCGAAGAACTTTGGTTCAAAACCGCCAACAAGAAATATTAACTACCACACACACATTGGTTCTAGCTGCTGCCAAGAAACATTATACACATCAACACCCGGTCCAGAAGCCTTAATATACTAATTCTCCACCACAATTAATTAAAAACAATAGACCAAACTCTAGTCCGACACTCAACAGTGCAATAAGACAACCATTGATTCATAAACTAAGATCCAGTCATTAATCTGTGACCGAGAGTGCACATCAACCAACGTGACCAAAACACGCAACCTTAGCAAGGTCTTTACCAACAAACTGCTATGAAGAACACACGAGAGAAACACGACTAACTATCTATTTTAGGCCTAAAACTTCACAATCCAAGAAACCAACACTTACGGCATAACACCTGTGTAATTAACACAGCATATTTATCACCAACATTAGCGACTACAGGTTTAGTTGACTATTAAAAGTCAAAAATATTTCAAAAAATCAAAATTACTACACAAATTGAGAGTGGGATACTAATTATTTACACAACAGAGCATCTCTAGTATATATCTAGCAAATCCCATCAACTTACACGCAATATTGATCACAATCCTAGGAGAAGATGATTCAAGCTGCGACCCTAATCAAAATATGATTTGAGTGAGTTTCATGTTATGATATCTAGGATGCAGTTACAAAACATAGTTTAGAATATGAAGAAGACATTACCTAGGCTAGAACTCACTAACTTATTTAAGATCAGACAATCAAAAAGTGTTGGGTTTTGTGTATGAGAGAGAGAAGGAGTTAGAGGTTTGACCAGAATTTTTGGAGTTTTGAATAAGTAAAACCGTTGTGGACCTAAAGTACTAAACCGCAACTTTCATTGATTGACAATATTGGTCCCTGTCTTTTCTCCTTTGGATTTTAACATTCAATAGGGCAGTACTGGTCCTCCAATATTTTATAAGCCTAGGAATCAATTTGCTGTTATTGCAAGTAAGTCCCTATACTATCATTTGCAGCCCTATATTTGAAATTTACAAGACTTATGGCCCTTTTTGATGATAATAATCCTAGAGAAACAATCTTCTCAAACTAAACCCCTGATTGAAACACGACAACTTTTCATCAATCTTTTCAAACTAAACCCCTGATTGAAACACGATAACTTTTCATCAATCTTTTCATGGATTAACCTATGAATGGATTAACCTAATGAATTGGATGCCCTGATGATTGCCATAAATTACTCTCCCCCTCAATCAATGACCCGATTGCTACTGAAAGAACTGGAGTCGTTGATTGAGAAACAATTTATGAAATCATGAATCCTATTGATTTTTCAAATTCATGTAACCACAATGTGAAACCCAAGTTCTTTCCTGAAGAATCATAGACTAGAAAGAATTTGAGATATGCAAAAGATTTCTCTTCCTTTTCAAGAAATGATGCACTGAAACGTACATCAAGTCAGAGAAACATGGATATAAAGTAATCCATGCCCAGGTGAACATCACCCAATTGGAGGAACAGACGTCTTTTTGGCGACATGCTTTCCCCATAATAATGCACGGGTTGCAATCTGAAGTAACTACTAGCCAAAAGACATGTTTTAGCCATTTAGTATAACTTCTGCTCAAGCTTCATTTAAAGACCCGTGTCATTATTGAATGACATTTCTAGGACCGTAAATGTTATCGATAAATAGAAGACATGCCTAGAGAAACTATTTTTGGTATTTTTGAGTTTTTCAGATTTTTATGGATTTTTATTTTTTGTATAACTATCTATTTACACATTAGATTTATACATACAACAACAACAAACCCAATCCCGCTGGAGCAGGGTATGGAGGAGGTGGGATGTAGACAGACCCTACCCCTACCCCAAGGGAGAACCCAGGAGTAGAGAGGCTACTTCCAAAGAGACCTCCGGTAAGTGCTTGTGTGCGCGTGTGAGATCAAAGGCAGGAGAACAACCGAGAAAGCAAAGCAGTCAACAAGCATGAAAAAGAGCAGGCAAAAACAAGCAAAACACAAAAACAGAGAATAAGCCGAGGCAAAAAAAACAACGAACAAGGAAACACAAAAAGTAGGCAAACCTACGGGGCAAGACAGAGCAAACCAGAGCAAATGCACTGGGCCTAAAGCTAAGGAAAATCAACCAAACAAAACAAAGCAAGGCAACGCATGGGGCCTAAAGCTACGGCAAAGCAACCCAACACACCTAGCCTGAGCTACCCGCATATCCTAATTCTATCCCTCCACGCCTTCCTATCTGAGGTCATGTCCTCGGACAAGAGCAGCTCCTTCATGTCGAGCTTAAGTATATCCTCCCATCTGAGTTTGGGTCTACCCCTCCTTCTCACACCTTCCACCACTACCGTTTCTACTCTACTTATGGGTGCTGATTGTGGTCTCCTCTTTACATGACCGAACCACCTTAGCCTTCCTTCTCTCATCTTCAAGATAATAGACTCGACTTCAAGGTTAGCTCTGAAAACTCTGTTCGGGATCATGTCCAGCAAGGTCTTGCCGCAAGTCCACTTTAGCATTCTCAGTTCCGCCACCTCAACCCTATTAGCATGGGCTTTGGACATAGGCCAACACTCAGACCCGTACAACATAGCTGGTCTAATCGCCACCCTATAAAATTTACCCTTTAGCTTTAATGGGACGTTCCTGTCACAAAGGACTCCCGTCGCTGCCCTACATCTCGCCCACCCAGCTCTAATTCGGTGGCTTACGTCCTCGTCTATCCTTCCTGACTTGTGAATCATCGAGCCCAGATATCTAAAGGACTCTTTGGGTGGTAGGATCCGGTCACCGATATGAATATCCACATCTTCGTGGTGGCCTGACTCGATCCTCCCAAAATCACATTTCATGTATTCAGTCTTCTCTCTGCTCACCCAAAGACCATTTTCCTCCAGAGCCTCCCTCCATTGCTCAAGTCTGTTGTTTAACCTTTCCGCTGATTCAGCCACCAATACAATGTCATCAACGAAAATCATGCTCCACGGAATGCCCTCTTGAATCCCTCGAGATAACTCATCAAGAATCAGTGCGAAGAGGTAAGGGCTAATGGTAGATCCTTGGTGGAGTCCCACTTCGACAGAGAAAAACTCTGTGATCCCCAATGTGGACCGTACACGGGTCTTAGCTCCCTCATACATATCTTTAATGACTCTGATGTACCTCCTTGGGGTTCCTTTATGAATTAGAGTTCTCCAGATTAACTCTCGAGAAACACTATCATATGCCTTTTCGAGATCAAGGAATGCCATATGCAGGTCCTTTTGTCTCTCTCTATACTTTTCCATGAGACTTCGGAGAAGGTGGATAGCCTCAATCGATGATCTCCCTGGCATAAAACCAAAGGATACATGATTTATACATCTCTATTCTATATTTTGATTTAAGATATATACAAAGGATACATGAAGAATAACCACCGATATTCTTCCCAAGATAGACTGTTGCAGTACAAGTTCTGAGCTTATTTGTTCAGAAATCATTATGCACGAACATCACTGTTGAGTTTTTTGAACCCCCAAATTAGGAGATTTCAGTCCTTTTGGCCGCCACACCATGAGTTTTTCCTTGAAGGACATGGTAGATGTACCTGCATTTAAGTGAGAATTCCCTGCACTAACACGATAATTTTGCTTACAGTTATATGGGTTAGTTACATTGGTATCCCGACTTTTTTGGATTTTCACAATCATTCTTGGAAGTGCTTTCTGTATCAGTAGGTATCCATCTAAGACCAACTATCTTAAAAATTCTACCCGTCGGTAACCACCTAAGGCAAGATCTCCGAGTGTTAGATTTCTTATACACCTTAGAATGCTTATTGGGAGAATCTTTTTGTCCTACAGCAATCTGCCCACTAGGCATCTGGTCTTAGGGGATTAAACCTTAAAATGAGCATTTCCCTCTATAGCCTTTGACTTATGAGACTAAGCTTTAGAACGACAACTAACTAAGGTGGTGTTTGTTTATTAAGAGGGTCTGAATCTGAATCTGAACCGCACGTCTAAATCTGAATCTAATGCGTAAATGTCTGAATCTGAACGCATCTGAACGGAAAAAAAAACTCATGTTTGAACGGGAAAAAAAAATTTTGGTTATTTTGTATCAACAAGAGGCATTCAGACGCGTTAAGGCACCCCTCTCAAGTCTTGACCATTAAGATCTAACTGCATCTGAACGCGTCTGAACGGAAAAAAAAACAAATGGTCTGAACGGACAAAATGTCTGACCGATTCAGACACAGTGCCCGTTCAGAGGCGTTCAGAGGTTGGAAAAAAAAACAAACGCAGCCTAACTGAACATTTGGTCTGGGTTGTGAAGTGACTAGTTTTGACAAAACTTGTTTCACATCAAACTTGGGTTGCACACATTAGGTTAGATGATTTTGGTCGTTCAGATTTAAACGCATTTGGTTGTCTAACCATTGTTCTGTTTCTAAGAGGTTGTGAAACTGGTGTTCCCAAGATTGATGGTTTTGCAAACTTAGTGTTCACACTATTTCTAGTTAATATCCTCATTTCGTTCTTAAGAGCAGTGACTGTGAATCCTTTCTTTTGAATTTGAGCTTTGAATGCATCAATTTTGTCAATCAAAGAGGTCGTCTGTTCTATACACTTAGATTTTGTTTCTTTGATATAATCACTCAGGTTTTTACATTGCATTTTCAAAGACTCATTCTCAGTAATTAATTCAGCCACTTTCTTATCATGTTTAGCCTTTACTTCATTGCACATGTTACACATCTCAGCCATACTGTTTTTCAGGTTTTTGATCGTCAAGTTTTTGGCTTCTAGCTGAGCTTTCAAATCATTTATCATAAAAAATTCAAGGAATTCAGGGAGTTCTGGATTTTTACATGGTTGGTTAGTTTGAAATCTTTCTTCCTTTTGATGCATTGCAATTTCAAGAGAAATGCAATGTTTTTCTAGTTGAAAAAATCTGTTTGAAAGCTCATTATAAGTTTCCTTATTAACCATCTCATTTGATTTTGATAGCTCAGCCATAAGCAAAGATCGTGACGCATCATCATGTTCAACATCCTTATCAATTTCTCCCTTCTTATGACTCGTATTTGTTGAATCAGAGGTGATATTGCTATCAGTCTTTTCCATCAGATATGTGTCATAGGTAGGTTTCATTTGATCAGTATGTTGTTGTTCATTAGAAAGAACATTATCTTGATCAGACATATGTACCTCAACAGACAGTACTTGGTGATTTTCTGATTTGTGAGCTGCATCCACACACATTGTGATATCAGCTCCTGTGTTGTTACTATCATCATACTTGTCTGATTCTGTCCCATTTTCCATATGTTGAGCCCTTTCGTTAATGAACACCTTAACATTACACATAAGTTGTAGTAATGTCCTTCTGAACACGTCAACCTCAGTTCCAGTGTAATTAGCAAAACACTTTTTTGTCATTTGACTGTCATAATCATAATCCTCTAATAACGCTCAAATTGTACATATTTTTAGGAGCGTTATCGTAGATTTTATGCATATATTTTGGTTACTTTTATGAACTTTTGGTACTTAATGGAGTATAATTTCTATTTTATGTTCATAGAAGCTCAAGTACAGGAAAACGAAGAAAAAGGTGAAGAAATGATCAATAAACGAAGATTTATGCATGTATGAAGAATTTCTGACAAAAGCGAGTCTCGTGGAATATATTCGAGAAGATAAATTCATGAAGTTGTCACTCCAAAGACTCAAGAATAAAGCACAAGAAGGAAAACGAGAAAAGAAATGAAGAAAAGAAGCGCAAACGAAGAATTATTGGAAGACTCGTTGTTCCCGACACACCTTCACCATTTTGGCCATAACTTGAGTATACGAACTCGGATTTAGTTGATTTAAGCGGCCACAGAAAGCTAAGAGAAAGATCTACAACTTTGGTCTTTATCATTTCTGGTCAGAAGGCTCCATCCGATTGGTAAGAGCCCGCATCCGATTCAGATGGAGCAAAGTTGTTAACACCGAGAGCTCCAACCGATCGGTATTGCCCTGCATCTGATCGGTTGGCTGAATCTGACTTCTCCAAGTTATTTTTAATGCTTATTTAAGTGTCATCAAGTCCCATGTCCGATCACTTGCCTCTATTTACTCATAAACCTGCACTTTTATGACCCTTTGTGCCCAAGTAACTTACTTGTTGGCTAAGGGTAGCTTCTACCTATTAATAAGACCATTTTGGCATGGTTTTAGGTGTGAAATTCTAGCCTCCACCCTTAAGAACGAATTTTCACCAACTATTATCAACCCCAAAAGACCACAAACCTCTGCCATTTCCAGAAGTAGTGCTCAAGTGCTTGACGAAGTGTTCGGGTGTGATTTTCCGGCTTGGTTAGAAGTTATAGTTGATTGGAGGCTTGAAGGTTGCTATAATCCTTTACCTTTACCTATTGTAATTGATACCTTGGGTAAACTCTTGTTACTTTTATGATGTTGAATTCTATTATTCATGTTGAACTTTGGTTATTGATTAATCTTGACAGGGAATAGTTTTGTATACTTGTTTGGAAATTATGATAACTTGTGATAAAGGGATATTTGGATATTTGTAGTGTTTGTTTGGGTTATTATGATAACATCATATTTGGTTAAATTAGAACTTGTCTTGTTTATTATTTTGATTAATTATTGTTGAGTCTACATGTCGAAAGGATTCTCAATAGTGGTTGATTTCAATTCATTAGTCGACGAATATTTTGGTCTTGTACTTTGTGATGATTGTATGAGAAACTTAATAAACATAACAAGTGAAAGTTTAATTTAGATTAAAGGTCGAAAGGCATCTTTTGAATATGTGTTCTAATCTTCTTTCAAGTAAATGGAACTTCACAAATTGATGACATCAAAGTTATGGGTCGAAAGAACTCTTTGTTTGTTGTTGGTTTAGGCATGAGTTTTATGACATGACCAATTGATTAAGACTTATGTATATTTGATTTATAAAACACTAGACTATTATAATTGGTTCTATATGTCGAAAGGATTACCCATGATAATATGTTTTCCAAACTAACCATCCTAAAACTAGTAAAGGCTTACACCAAGTCCTTACTAACTTGTTATCAATTCCAAACATGTATGTTCTTTGTGTGATTGTTCTTATATTGCTTTTCTTGTCGGTTTAATCCGTGAAAATCATAACCATCAACTTGTTACTTGCTTAAACAAACAAACGACACTTGAGTGCGACCAAGTCTCTTGGGACGACCTTGACTTACCAACCTCTATACTACATACGACTAGGGTATACTTGCCCGAATGTGTTCCTAGTTAATCGGTAATTCTTGTTTATAAATTTAAAACCTTTTGCGAACGCATCAAGTTTTTGGCGCCGCTGCCGGGGATTTGGTTTTGCATTCTCTTGTTTGTTTGCTTGTTGATCTTGCTTGATCCTTTGATTGATTGATTGAATTGAATTCTTGTTGAATTGTTCATTTGTTCGTTTGCTTGATATATTGATCGATTGATTGTTTGCTCTTGTTTGATTGATTGTTTGCTTAGTTTGTTCATGATGATTGCTTAATTGCTCCCTTTCATTTTGTTTCAAAAAATATCTAAATTCTCATTTGGTTTCATGTGTTCTAAAAATACTCATTTAAATGTTTGCTTTATAAGTGTGCTCGAAATTGCTTGCGAAAAAACCACCAAAAATGACCAAATCATCTATCTGATCGGATGGCAACTCCAACCGTTCAGCTGCACCACCCAAATCATCTCAACCGATCGGTCACCACCCATAACCGATTCGGTTGGAGGCTTCTGTCCCATTTTTTTTTTTAGTTTTTGTTCTTTTTGTTTTGTGAGTTTTATATTTTATGTGTTCTGTGATCTCTTGCAAGTTTTTGTGTTTCTTTTTGTTCGTGTTTTTCTTGTCTAGATTAGTCTCGTATTAATTTGGAATAAGACTATCTTGTTTTAGATTGTTTTGTTTTGATTTGTGACTAATTTTGTTTGCTTGCGTCTATGTGCTTTTCATTTTCTGTGATTTTGCTTTTATTTTTTCATGTTTATTTCTATTTTAAGTGTCATATTATGTTCTTGATGTTCTTCTAGTACATATGTGTTTATGTGTTTTATTTACTTTTGTTTATTTTCGTGGTTGTTACCTTAAGTCTTCTTGTTTTATTTTGTCAATAAAAAGTTTTAAGTAAAACTTGTTTTCATAAAATAAAATTAAAAAAAAAAACAATTTACCGAGCCTTACAACCGATCGGTTTAACACCCAACCGATCGGATAGACCCAAACCTAAAAATATTTCACGTCAACCGAATCGGATGGAGACCCGACCGATCGGTTGGAGCTCTCGGTTAAAATTGGACCAACCCAACCGATCAGATGGATGCCCTGACCGATCGGATGGACCAATCGGTAAAAAAATAAATAAATAAATAAATAAATGTTATTTTTATTTTTCTTATTTAGTTCTTGTGTGTTTGTGTTTGGATAGAATAAGTTTAAATGTCTTTTAGTTTTTACAAGAGTATCATTTCCTTTATTCTACTTAAATTTGGTTTTCGCATTTTAAATTTTGTAAATTTAGTACGTTGTGAATAAATAAATACTTGTTTTTAAAAAATGTTTTGAACTTTGTGGGTATGTTCACTGGAAACCCTCACGAGACTTCACTCGTCCACTCGGGCCACCGAGGAATTTAAAAGGCTTGTTGCATACGCTAAATGCAACCGTGATGCCTACGAAAGTGAGTTTTAGAATTTTACGCGTTTTTTGTAGTTTAGTTTATTTTTGCAGATTTAATAAGCTCTTGGAGATTGGATTATTGGTGATACTATACTTAGTGTGGAGATGTTTTGTTGAACGAGAAATCACGATCGAACTCTATATGATAAGATGCTAAACAAATGATAGCATAAGCTTACGCGAATTCTTGGCCCGGGAAGTTTCGTTTCTCTTGGACTATTTATTTATTTATTTTCCCTATTTTACATGCTTTGAAGTTTATTTTTCACATTGAGTATAATGCTTAACTTAAGTGTGGGAGGAAAGTTAGATAGTGGAAAATGAAACTACTTTTCAAATTTATAATTTTTGGAGCCAATTTAAAATTTTGTATACTTGTTTGCCCTTGTGATCTAATTGTTTTCATGCTTTTAGGATAATATATTAGAATAACGTGATCATCCCACTGGTGAAATCTGTAATTTTGAGAAAATTTGAGATGTGTCCTGATTAATATTGCAATCCATTCTGGGATCGATAACATTTGCTAGCGCATATTATAGCCCTTTCCCCTAAATTGTATGGATTTGAGCCTGTTCTATATATATAGCATACATCTTTTATGCTTGGATCTTTTGCTATGAGTGTGCCGGTGACTTTATTTATTCTAGAACTTGTACTTGTAAATCACTACCAGACCGCAGTAAGATCACATTCGTGTGATATAAGTGTATTCGTGTGATAAAGAGGCACCTTAGGAATAAAACCAAATGGCCATCCGTTTAGAAAATAATTTTAGCTAGCCACATCGGTTAGTTAACCACCAATTTGGAACCCATTTGTTAGCATTTATCTTTAGCGCTAGATACCCCTAGTTAAACCCTCCGAGCCATCCTTTTCATTTTTGATTAAATCTAGAAAAATACAAAAATATTTTACACTTTAAACCTTAGCCTAACCCTTTGTCAAATTCTAAATGGTTGGTTGCTAGTTGCTTGGTATGTTCGATTGTTTTTTATGATTATTAGTTAGCCACACCATGTCATTCGTGTGTGCCATTCCAACAAAGATGAAGGTGGCCAACTTCTTATTTGTATTTTTGTGGTGTATGCTTATGCGAAGTGTGGGGGAGATGTGATGTATGAAAGAGAAGTGTTGAAAAAAAAATGTGAAAAAAAAGGAGAAAAAGAAAGAAAAAAATGAATAAGTCATCGAAGAAAAAAAAAAGAAAAAAATATATGTGATGACAATTATAGCCAATGTGCTATATTATTATTATGAAGATGGAGGAAGATGAAGTATGTTTGATATATCGATTAGCCAATGTGCTAAGACGTGATATACTTATATATTTGGTGATCGATATGTGAAGAGGAGAAGATTGTAACTATAATCATTTACGGGTTTGCGGTTTGTTCAGTAAATAGCAACAATGGGACTTAGACTTGACTTTATTTTTCTTTTAAAACCAATTTCATAAATACTCTCATGCCTTATCCCTTCCCTTACCAAATTACTTTATTCGTTGTTAGCTTTCGAGCATCCGGATATAGTGATTGCTTTGTGAAAATATGTAGTGCATTGATATTGTAGTGACCATCCGGTTTTTGAATAGTTGAAATACGTTGTTAGCGAGCTAGGGCGTATTTTGGCGACCATCCGTTATGCAAATAACGTTGCCAGCGAACCAAGATACAATCTAGTGACCATCCGTTGCTTAGCTAGTCAAGAATTCGTTGCTAGCGATCTATTATATTCTTGTATGAAATATTTGCATATTAGCCAGGTACCCTTAACCTTAAAACCAAATAAAAGTCCTCTTTAGATGTTAACACTTGGCGCTTACGCCACGTTGGTGGAGTTATGTTTCTTGTACAAGCCTATGGTAATAAACAGATCATGACTGAGCAATGAGTGTGATTTCTTTTATATATACTCTACTACCTAAATAAATGAGTGATTGAGTGAATTATACTTTGTTTCTTTTTCGTGAGGTGTTTAGAAATGTTACTCAAGCAAGAAAATCCATGGTCATACATCTCGATTTTTCACCATAACGCTTAAAAATGATGAATCATATCTAGTACTTGTACTTGGTAGGTTTGCATCATAATTTTTATAATCATTTTTCATGCACCATGTGGGATCTATTTTTCTTAATAATTGCTTGAGGGGAAGCAAACCCTTAAGTGTGGGGGAGTGTGCGCTCAATTTTCGCTTATTTATAAAATTAAAAAAAAAAAAAAAAGATTTTTCGATCTTTTCAAATTTTTTTTTCATTTTTGTCATTTAGTTATGAATTTTTATTTTCCTTTTTCTAGATTTGCTTGAGGGCAAGCAAAGTTCAAGTGTGGGGGAATATGATAACGCTCAAATTGTACATGTTTTTAGGAGTGTTATCGTAGATTTTATGCATATATTTTGGTTACTTTTATGAACTTTTGGTACTTAATGGAGTATAATTTCTATTTTAGGTTCATAGAAGCTCAAGTACAGGAAAACGAAGAAAAAGGCGAAGAAATGATCAATAAACGAAGATTTATGCATGTATGAAGAATTTCCGACAAAATCGAGTCTCGTGGAATATATTCGAGAAGATAAAGTCATGAAGTTGTCACTCCAAAAACAAGAATAAAGCACAAGAAGGAAAACGAGAAAAAAAATGAAGAAAAGAAGCTCAAACGAAGAATTATTGGAAGACTCGTTGTTCCCGACACACCTTCACCATTTTGGCCATAACTTGAGCATACAAACTCGGATTTAGTTGATTCAAGCGGCCACGGAAAGCTAAGAGAAAGATCTACAACTTTGGTCTTTATCAATTCTGGCCATAAGGCTCCATCCGATCGGTAGGAGCCCGCATCCGATTCGGATGGAGCAAAGTTGTCAACACCGAGAGCTCCAACCGATCGGTATTGCCCCGCATCCGATCGGTTGGCTGAATCTGACTTCTCCAAGTTATTTTTAATGCTTATTTAAGGGTCATCAAGTCCCATGTCCGATCACTTGCCTCTATTTACTCATAAACCTGCACTTTTATGACCCTTTGTGCCCAAGTAACTTACTTGTTGGCTAAGGATGGCTTCTACCTATTAATAAGACCATTTTGGCATGGTTTTAGGTGTGAAATTCTAGCCTCCACCCTTAAGAACGAATTTTCACCAACTTTTATCAACCCCAAAAGACCACAAACCTCTGCCATTTCCAGAAGTAGTGATCAAGTGCTTGACAAAGTGTTCGGGTGTGATTTTCCGGCTTGGTTAGAAGTTGTAGTTGATTGGAGGTTTGAAGGTTGCTATAATCCTTCACCTTTACCTATTGTAATTGATACCTTGGGTAAACTCTTATTACTTTTATGATGTTGAATTCTATTATTCATGTTGAACTTTGGTTATTGATTAATCTTGACATGGAATAGTTTTTGTATACTTGTTTGGATATTATGATAACTTGTGATAAAGGGATGTTTGGATATTTGTAGTGTTTGTTTGGTTTATTATGATAACATCATATTTGGTTAAATTAGAACTTGTCTTGTTTATTATTTTGATTAATTATTGTTGAGTCTACATGTCGAAAGGATTCTCAATAGTGGTTGATTTCAATTCATTAGTCGACGAATGTTTTGGTCTTGTACTTTGTAACGATTGTATGAGAAACTTAATAAACATAACAAGTGAAAGTTTAATTTAGATTAAAGGTCGAAAGACATCTTTTGAATATGTGTTCTAATCATCTTTCAAGTAAATGGAACTTCACAAATTGATGACATCAAAGTTATGGGTCGAAAGAACTCTTTGTTTGTTGTTGGTTTAGGCATGAGTTTTATGACATGACCAATTGATTAAGACTTATGTATATTTGATTTATAAAACACTAGACTATTATAATTGGTTCTATATGTCGAAAGGATTACCCATGATAATATGTTTTCCAAACTAACCATCCTAAAACTAGTAAAGGCTTACACCAAGTCCTTACTAACTTGTTATCAATTCCAAACATGTATGTTCTTTGTGTGATTGTTCTTATATTGCTTTTCTTGTCGGTTTAATCCGTGACAATCATAACCATCAACTTGTTACTTGCTTAAACAAACAAACGACACTTGAGTGCAACCAAGTCTCTTGGGACGACCTTGACTTACCAACCTCTATACTACATACGACTAGGGTATACTTGCCCGAATGTGTTCCTAGTTAATCGGTAATTCTTGTTTATAAATTTAAAACCTTTTGCGAACACATCATCCTCAGTGTATTGCGAATCAATGAACACCTGGAGTTTGTTATTGATCACACAAAAAGTAGCCATGGATCTTCCTTTAGAAAATTCTTCTTTGTCAAGTTGTTGTTCAAGTTGATCTAAGTACAGAATCATTTTGACAGTGAAGTCCTGAACATCTTGACCAAAGAGTGTTGCGAAAGCCCGTTTGTAACCTCCCAAGTACCCAGGTTGTTCAAACAAACTTTTGAGATGTGAATGAAGCAGTCGAAAGCATTCAATTCGACTTTCCTTTTCATTAATCAACATTAGTGGCTGAGAACATTCTTTCTCATGAGAGTTCAAGCATGAAAATTCCATATTATCATTATCAGAATCATACACGTTTGCTTGATGTGCAGGATTGGAAGTCACATACTTATCATTCATGTCATACAGTTTAAGTACCTCAGATATGAAGGCATTTGAATTGTTAAGCATTGTGAAAACGTGTACGTGATTTTACAAGTCAATGATTTAAACCGAGAAATCATATTTTCCACGGAGTTTTACAAAATCTAGGAGTAATCGTGAGATAATGACAAATTGGATGTGTTATGATACTTGTTGGATCGTTACTATGATTAGTGATTGTATGATAAAAGTGATGATTGTTTGTAGGATTAGGTGAGTTATGGTGTCGTTGTGTTATGAGTAGGTTAAAATAATAAACCGCAATATGGATTATTAAACAGCTAAAATCAAACCGCAATACCACAGCACAAGGGTAAAACCGCTAGACTCAAACCGCAACTTTGACAAACCGCAGAATTATCAAACCGCAGAACAAAACGACCAAACCGCAATAATTCAAACCGCAAAGACCTTGACAAACTGCCGAATCACCAAACCGCTGAATTTCAAACCGCGAAGACCTAAACCGCAGTGAGTCAAACCGCAGCACCTAAAATCAAACTGCTAGACAAAACGACAAACCGCAACAAGACAAAAACCACAAACCGCAATGATAAGAGGACAAAAACGTCACTTTTTGTCCCTTTTTGTCGTCTTTCCCGTTTTGGTTAAGCTCCAAACCGCTGTCAGAAGTTCTTGGCAAACCGCTACCAACAATTTCCCTAATAACACAAACCGCAGATAAGAACCTTATGTCGATACCCAAACCGCTACCAAGAATATGCGTCCGAGTAGTAAACCGCAGTCAAGAAACTCCTTAGATCTTTCACGAAACACACTAAATCACCTGTAGGATACCAAGAAACTAGGCTAGAGAGCTATATGAGCACAAGAGTACTAAGTTCTATTGATTTGAACCACAAACAAAGCCAAACCAATGATTTTCTTGATAATACAATACGAACCACACAAATAACACAAACACGCCAAAATCTCACCACAAATTCGAGAATATGCAAAAGCTAGAACCTAACCATGGCTCTTGATACCAATTGTAGCAAATTCACTAACATATAACACATAAAAGATGAGATATTGACCGAACACTTAGAGAGAGAAAGAGAGTGGAAGTTCTAGAAAGAGAAAGTAAAGGAAACTATGTGTTGAATGATTAAGAACTCCAACCCTTCCCATGTGTGGGAAGGGATATATATACTACAAGGTTTAGGTGCCCCTAGCGGGCTGTGGAGTGAGCTGACAGTGGGTAAAGACCCGACCCACTCCACAAATACTAATATAACTAAACTAATACTATTAATACTAATAATCCTACGAGCTACATAAATGCTAAATAGATACTTGGGGTGACCGAGTCTTCACATGAATATTTATATTCCTAACAAAATCTCTTCGAAAACACGTAAAGAACAATAAAGTTTAGGCCTTTAACACTTAAGATGAAATTTGAGGTTATTCGTAAAAGTGTACGAACTAAGAAACAATTAGAAAAAACGTTATAAAAACTATAAAGTTCGAGACTTTATGCTAAATCTAAGCTTCTAAACACTATATCAACCTTAAAACTTTCCAAGCTTCAAGATTTGAGTGTAAGTACCAAAGAATAACGCAAAAAATTTGAAGAAAAAATGAACTAAGCTACGAATGACAATAAATACACACGTCAAACAACTAGTAGGCGATTGATACCACTTGTTAGGTCACCATATTGATAAACACACAAGTATATTTAGAGAGAGAAAGTAGAGAGAGAGAATGGTGTGGAACACTTATGAGAGAATAATAGTAAAAGAGTAACTTTGCATAAATGAACCAACACCCTCCTAAGAGGGTTTACATAAGTATTTATAGGGAAGCAAGCTAGGGCAACATGCCTAGTGGCTTCAATTTACACGAATGGGCCTAAGTATAGGTCCATGGGCTTTTATCATAAGCCTAGAGATAATAACAATCATATAAATATATTAACTAAGAAACCTAGTACAAAACTTAATGACCGACACTTTATATTAATTAAACGTATTCCCAACATATGTGTTGTCTGATTACTTGTTTATCTTTTCTTTGATTTAACATGCTAGCTTAAGTTTATTTGTGTTTGCTTAGATCTAGTGAAACCTAGTTATTGATTATTGATTTGTTGTCTCTTCTTTAGTTGATTGCCTCGCATTAGGCTAAGAAAACTGACTGACCTCTTATATGTAACTAGCTTGAACGTCTTAGAAAATGAAACCGCAGATTGCACTATTGGTTTTTCTCGTTGTATTTATTGTGTGAATTGCGTCTTGTAGATCCTAGAAAACTTAATAGACTTTAAGTGATTTAGGGGAGACTAAGATTCATAGAGTTGGGGACTTCGGCACCTCCCTACGACCAATATTAAGGAATACATCGCTTCAACTAAAACAAGGACGTGACAATTCAACAAATCAGTAGGAGATAACTAGGGAGTAATTAACTCTAAGTGAACACGTTTTCCCTATCATAAGAGTTACCACTAATTTACTTTTTTTTGTTATTACATTAATAATTAGTTTTTTGGGTTAGCTGATTAGCAACTAATTTCGCCCACTCCTTCAAAACTGAGATTTTTAATTATTTTTCATAAAATATAAAAATACAAAAAGAATCATCTCTCACCTCTAGACCTATCTCGTCATACATCTTGACCTTTCTACAACTATTGCGAGACTATTCCCCTTTTGCGAGGTTACAATTCCCGCATCAGGTTAGGTATACTGCCTAGAGGATTGTAAAACCTTTTGCGAGGTTACAATTCCCGCATCAGGTAGATTCCAAGTGAGGAGGGAATGCTCAAGGTCATGACAAGGCAATGGTGAAGGTTGTTCTGTTTATTTTGTTTATCTTATGACTTTGGATGGCATGTTTTGGAACAATTTAGTTTATGTAGTTCGAATAACAGTTTAGTGTTCTGCCTAGTGGTAGTTTGTGCCACATGCGTATGTTTATGAACATATTGGGTTATGTATGCATCACCTATGTTTCACACACAGTATTCGGTGTTACTCATGTGTTGTTACATATGTTTAGCACATTTGACATATTAATTTGGTGTTTTACTTATTGGTTGAATACTAAAGCCAATGAATGGTATGCAGGTACACGAATGGTTATGTTTATGATGAAACTCAATTGGTTGACTACTAAAGTCAACAAATGATATGGGATGGTTAGTTTTAGACTTTTAGATAAACATTTTGTACAATAACACCAATTTCAGATCCTACAAAACTATACAATAACACAATGAGGCTTTGCACAGACCCCAAAAGACCTCACCAAAATAAGTTTCACTGGTAACCAAGGTTTAAATCAAAAACTTACAAAACATTCGTTAAGTTTTTTCATGCCCACCATACATACAGACTACTATGGACAAACCCATATGGTCTATCCAAATCAGATACTACAAAAGCTGTTTCAAACAAGATCATTCATCCAACTTACAAACAGTTTCAAACAACTACCTGGGTATACTATATCCTAACACATATTCGATCAAATACAAATGTCCCCTCCACCAACTACCATTCCAGAACACAAAAATAGAGGACCACATGAACCCATCTTGAAGTTTGAACAACCATCATCACACATCAAACTTTAAAACTCCTTGTGGCCTGTTTGTTTCATCAGTGAGAAAGAAGCGGACCATACTCCCTAGAGCAAACCCTGCTTCCGCCTTCAACTTCCTAAAACTAGGTGATGAAACAATTGCCACAGTCCTCTTCACCTTCCCTCCACCCGATATCTTTGTTCTCTCACGTACTTCAAAAACTTTCTCTATCGTTTCGTGCTTCACAACAGTGAGAGAGAACCCATACAAGCTGTACTTCTTCACAATTTTGGTTGGTATATACTGTTACAATATGTACAAAACTTAGCATTAGTTTTTTTGGGTGATTCAATACGACATTTTGATCTATCAATCATCCTATCAGACACACAATATCTATGACAAATGACAACTACATGAGGAAGTATAGCAGCTAATGACAAAAAAAAGAGATGGAATAGAGGAAGTATTAAGCAACTCTGTCACTACTGCTTCCCAAAGAGGACAAAAAAACAGAACAAAATAGAGGACCACATCAACCATAAAGGAACTATAGCAACTAATGACAAAAGAAGAGTTGGAACAGAGGAAGCAGAGCATAATGTAAAATATAAACTCTCATTTGTACCCATTTTCAGTTAATGTAAAATACAAAAGTTTTTCCCTTCATAATATTTTATCTCCAATTATCAATAAACAAACATCCACACTATCATTAAGCGTAAAAATTTAACAAATTAGCAAAGTTTCAATACACTTACAAGTCGCCCATCTCTTTAGAAAGCTGCAGTCATCTTTCTGTAGAATGCCTTTTCTTCTTGATCATGGACAGTGTGAAACGTCTAGTTACACATCCAGTTCATCCGACGGGGTTCAAAATCTGAATTTAATAATACAAAATTAGTTACAGATAATACAAAATGGTGACACTGATATCATATACTTGATGTAGTTAAAGTTAATAAAGAAAAACATACCATAGTCATGTCCTTCATGACAGAGGGCATTCATTGTTGTGTTAGTGTAGTTTGTCTCCACTGTTGTGATGGCCCCTCCATCTGGTTCAAACAACATGACATTATACTCCTCCCCCAGGATAACCTGAGTAAACACCATCCACTGACCAGGTTTCATTTTCAAGTCTTGAACCAGTCTCAACCAACGAAACCCAAAGAAGAAGGAGTGGACGTATCAATCATAGACATATTCACTTTTAACTCTAAATTCGTTCTCAGTGGTGTTATTAGTAACCATGACCGAGTACATAGGGGTTAGACCATTCAGATATCTCAAAAGTCTTCTAGCAATAACTGCATAAGCAGAGATGTGTCTGTCACTGGCACTAAACATCGCCAAAACTGCGTGCTTTCGGGTTCATAATTATGGAATTCCTCCCCAGCCTTGCTGTAGCAAGTTACATAAAACACATCCTCACCCTCTTCAACAAAATGTATGTAAGCAACATCCGAACAGGTGATGTGGTGCATAACAAAATCATTCCACCTATCCCCCTCAACAACACAAACTAACTCTGAGACTCTCCTTACGCTAACTCTCCATCTAATGCCCGTACAGATAACTAAGTAAATATAACTATTGTCATGATAGGAACCTCCTAAGACGTAGTCATTATGCAGTTCCTGTATGTCATAATTAATTTTTAAGCATTGTCAATTTCTTAAAAACTAGTTTCTTAGAGAAATAACACTTATATCATATATATGGTGTTAACTTATAAACTCATCCATAACATCTTTAGGATTGTCCACCGCGCACAAAAATTGATTCCCATACATTTTTACTGCATAAACGATTAAGATTAACAAAAATAACATTTGAATGAAATAAAAACAAGTAAATATTGTTACCTGGTATCAGGTATGTGTGTTGTTTGATTTTGCACGCCTGCTAAGTTCCGATGGTAATGTGTTTGTGGGTGTGTGATTTGATCGGTTGAAAGAGATAAAATGTGTTTGTGTGTATGATTTGATACTGTTAATGTGTTATACACTACTAAAGTTATTTGCAAAAAATGTCCTCGTCGATATCCGTGCCTAGGAAGCAGCTGAAGGGTTTTAACGGCAGGAAAAGTGGATTGGCAAAAATACCCTCATGTTCAACGCACGTGGGGACTAACTAACGGGATTTCCTAACAAGCGTTAGAAAAAATCCATATTTTGCAACTATAGTACACATTCACGGGCCATTTTTGCAGAAAATTGAAACGTTGGGGACATTTTTTGCGGAAATAAAATGCATTTTGGGGAAAGTTTAGGGTCATTTTTTGCAGTTTACTCTTTTTTTAAATAATCCACAATCTTTGGGTATGTTTGGCACATGAGATTATGGAGAGATTATGCATATTTTTAAAAAAGTAAGTTACTTAAAAAATAATCTTTGTTTGTGAGACAGAACTTATAAGAGATTATAGAAAAAAGAATCTTCTATAATCTCTGAAAATCAAAGGTTACTTCATGTAGCTTATAGAAATAATCTCTTTTTATAATCTCCATCACCAGCACCATCTCCAGTTCCAGCAATAGTTACTTTTTCTAAACATACCCTTTGTCACCCAAACAAAAATTATTTTTTGACCAAAGCGTATTTTTCAACAAAATAATTTTAAGCCTCAATAATCTTCCATAATCTCTCACACCAAACATGCATAGTATTAAATAGGATCTTTAGTACTTACCAAATGAAAGTAGACATTCCAATGGTATGTATTCTAGCATATCTATCTATGCTATCTATAATGTAAAAATCACCTTTTTTTTTAAGTAGAAAACTTAAATTAATGTTTTGCCTAAAGTACCCTTAATTAATCTATCTTTGGCAATTTTGTACTACAAATTAATACACGATTTCTTGCAATTTCATATTTCATGAACACTTGATCTATATATGGCAACTCTATAATACATGGTTGGCCAACTTATGAGATTATGGCAATTTAAATATTCATTCAGGCATCTATAAAAGAAAACAAATGCATAATTAATTGTAAATGCATCGTTATAAATAAGAGAAGGTAATTAAGTCATGCATCATTATTTTTTTTGAAAGAAAAGAAAAAAACAAACATGCATCTAAAGAGATTTAGTGGTCAATATTATACACGTTTATTATGATGTAAATTTATGTTTTTGTATTAAAAAAATATTCAATCAGAGATAGTGAGAAAAAATTAATATGTTGGTAATTACTAGACGAGTACCCGTGCATAACAACAGAATTTTATAGCGGCATACAGTTATAATGATATTTTGGTTAAGTGTTTTGTGTAACCAAAATATCACTATCACTATAACTATCTGCTGCTAGAAAATCTCGTTCGCTATTCACGGATACTTGTCTATATATTAATTATAGTTATGTATATTTTTATTTTGGTCCTAAATCGGTTTTATAGGGGAAACGGTTGCCTTTTACGGGTTGGCTATTCGTTTATTTGTGCTATTCGGTTTTTTTTTTTTTTTTTTTTTTTTTTTTTTTTTTTTTAATTTTGTTTTTGGTTTTTGTTCTTTTAATTGGAATACAAAGCATGATAGGTTTGATCTTCTAAAAAGAAGATCTTCTGACTAATCTATCTTTATTGGCCATGCACATAGTAGAAACTCAAAGCCCCTTATGTTAGTTTTGTGGACATAAATTAGTAGTTGTGTGTTAGGATCGAACTCGAGATCACGGGATTGCACACTTTACGTATGAAGAATTAAAGTTTAATAATTAAATATAAAAAGTTGTATTTAATTATTTATTACACAATACGACTAACAACCGTTAAGTAATTATTGGAGATTGACTAAGGACCGTTAGTAGAAGGACTATAGATGAAAAATGGAAAAGAAAGTTCTAGAACCCCTTGAGGGTTAAGAACTGATCGGCCAAGGGTGGATAGCCCAACCCAAAGCCTAACTTGATCATCAAGTTTTTCATGCTATATAAACAAAGGTTAGGGGTCATTCTTTGGTTAACTTTTGTACACACAAAATACCCTAACTTTGTTTTTCTCTCCTTTTTTGCTTGATCGGCCGAATACCCTAATCCAAAGGGATTTTCGATTTTGGTTTTTGGAAACAAAATTGTTTTGGTTATTGTGTTTTAAAAACTAGCATTTACTTTAATTTGGTATTAGTACGTGTGTACAAGAACGTGATTCAATCACACTATTGATTGAATCTTGGATTGAATTACAAAAAGATAATGGGTAATTCGAATAATCCACATAAACCCTAATTAGGGTTCATAAGGTTGATTGCTTGAAATTGTTTCTTGTTTGGCTAGAATCATAAGGTACGCATACTATTTATGATTGGTTAATTAGTTTACATATTACATGATCCTATATGCTTTCGCATGTGTTCTTTGATGTTTATTGTATTTAATTATGATTGTCATGCATTAAAATTTCTACAGTGGCAGCACGAGCCTTGGATAATGTGTAATTAATTACCAAAATGCATTAAAAAAAACGAATCTTGAATTGTGTTCTATATTGTTAGTCGATTTTAGGGTTTATAAAATTTTGATCCCTAATTTTTTTTAGGGCCGAATGCTCTAATGAAATTTTAGGGTTTGAGTTTTGTTTTTTAATTTGATTAGAAATCCTAGGATTAACATGTTTATGTGTTTAAGTATGCAATCTTGTGGCAACATGATAATTGTTATGTAGAATCCATGAAAGCGTGCATGTTTGGCATGGATTTATTGTCGATATAAGTTAAATTGTTTAAATTTGCTATATGAATTAATGGTTAAGTTATTCACATGTAATTAATTGATAGATGTCGAATTGGGGAAGACTCCAATATATTAAGTAATCAATTACGTGCTATGTGGTATATATTTAATTATGGCTTACGCAATTGATTCGTCAATGCATGTGGTTCACTTCCTTTGAAGTGAGGGCCATAGTTGAATATATACAATATAAACCTAGAATTGATTATTAATAGGTTTTATCGAATTAGTTTGCATGTGGCTACATGTTTTTACACATATTAATTGTTATGTTATGTGTGTTTATTTAGTTGTGTTATTTTTTATTATTACTTGATTGTTTATTTGTGTTGACATGTTTATAAACAAAGGGTAATTTTGAATAGAAAAATAATATAGACTAAATAATGGTGAAACAATTAATTGTTTTAGAAGAGTTAAATTTTCAAAAGTTTAATTGATGATGAGTTTTGTACCAATAGTAAGAATGGCTCACCCAATTGTGACAAACTATAAGAGGGGTATAAGGAGGATTGACATTAAATTGTCAAACCGAAAGAAACGGGTTTTTAATTTGCTTTTATAGCTGACCTTAGTTTCTCCGCTCCTTTGTGTGTCAAATTGGAGCTACCAAGTACGACTATTTTTTTATGTACAAAATCATCTTAAGGGTGAATTAGCTTTAATTCCATGCCCCACTTTGTGGTAATTATCCGAAGCACTAAGTCTGTGGACTTATGCAAAAGTACTATATAATGGACGATAATTAAAGGTAAATTCTTTGATTGGTGAACCCAATACCTCAATCAAAACTTTGTTAATTTAATCTTAGTTAATTGGTTAATAAAAAGGTTTTTATTAAAGCTTATGATACGAAGTTGTATGCATGCTTCTTCGTACATATTTTTGATTATACACATCAAAAACTAGTGCCCTTAAAATTAAGTTGATGCCATCTAATTAAAAGAACACTTGAAGTTGTGATTTACGTCATGTGAGAGCTTGGACTAGATTGCAATGGAAATGTAAATTCATACTTTCATTACTAGCAGATCAACTGATGTAATGGAACTATGTTAATTTGCATTTCTTAAAATTAGACGACTTAATTGAGTTGTAAGTGAGAGCTTGGACTCAAGGCATAAGATGGGAATAAAACATGCTTACATTGCAATATTGTTTGGCAATGTAAATTCCATAAAGATCTAGGAATTGGAAATTGTTTACTAATTATTGTTCGACAATTACCTTGTTGAATACTTTCATTACTAGCAGATCAACTGATGTAATGGAATTATGACAATTAGGATCCTAGCTTTAAGAAAATTCTATGGTTTATATGAACATTAACCAATGGGTATTTAATTTTCTTAAATATTGTATTATCGAAAATACTAAAATTGAATTTTGTAAATTCTTTTAAATGTATAAATGCAATATTAAACCGTAAACGTGGGATACTCTTTTATTCGTAAATTGATCTACACCCGTAGGGGGTTTTGGCTAGAGTCAACTTTACTAAAAGAATAAACCTGGTCTCCTTTCCATAAGAGAAGCATGAGACTTAATTCTATTCCTTTTCATGAATGAGAAAGGTTTAATAGGAACATTAGAATTGTCTAAATTCTAAATACATAACTCATAGCAAACTTTAGATAGTTAAGAGAATTGCACGTTTTCTGAGTTATTAAATTAGAAGCTAGACTAATTATTGCAAATTGTTAAAAGGCAAACTAGCATTATTGATCTAGTTGGTTTGTTTTGACCATTTAAAGGTGCTACATACAATTGTGGGGATGGTAGACCTATTAAGGAAGAAATTACACGCCCAAATTTTCAAGTTAATTGCATGGATGGATAGTCCATCATTTACAAAGTAGAATACATTCTTTTAGTACCTAAGTAATTGTTACGTATGGGTTTTCTCAAAGATATAGGAAAGTAAATAGCACACTATTTTCTTTCACTGGTTAATGAAACACTTATGATGTTGTCAAATCCAGTGGGAGCATTGTGTTCTTATTACTGAATAAGGAATTATTGTAATGATCTCTAATTCAGTGGGAGCTACAAGTTTTGTTATCTTGGTAGTAATCTACATTATCTTTTGAATGTCTCAAGATAAATACTTTCCAAATATAGACACTAATATTTTCAAAGATAGTCATGTGCGTTTCCTTGTTATTTAAGTAGCTCTATATCTACTAGTTATGCTAATATCAATGACACAATCATATTGTTAACATTAACAAATGTGTGTCATGTTATTTATCAGGTACATGATGTTGTTCCATGCACAAGTGGGAGAAATCTTTATTGTGTGCAAGGTACAAAACATAGGAATATGATTTAAAGGATTCTCTTGATTGCAAGGTAAGAGACTAACATTCTAATATGACTTATACACATCTAATTCAAGAGAAACTTGGTGTTACAATTTAGCTAAGTGTGACCTTGACTAGATTACAACAACAAGGTGAATTTTCATGATTACATAAGACCGTACATGGATAATTTGCTGTTTCTAAATTAGACACCTATTAGAACATGTGTCAATATGATAACAAGACTACTTCAACTCTAATATTTATGTATTCTTGAAATGATATAAATAAATTCTACTTCAATTTGAATAGTTATGTATTCTTGGAATGACATAAATAAATGAAGTAATAAATTAACTTGAAATTACTATTGAAACCAAATGGTGGTGTTCACAATTACTTTAGTTATACACGTTTATATCTTCTTATAAGCATGAAGTCTTTTAACTGTTACAAGACTTATAATAAAGTAAGACGTTAACTTGTTATATTTTTTAAACAAGAAGACATTGATCAATGATTTATAACGTATAGTGGGAGTATATAACAGTTTATGTTTTCTAGAAACATAGACATGAAGTGACTTGGTGACCAAGTACTTGTGTTATAAAACATGTAATTGGCTTGGGAATTCTATTATACCATTAAGTTGACTTAGTTGGAAAATAGATAAGCCAAATAAGTATATGTTTATCTTACGTATTGTTAGATTGTCTCACAATATTAGTTATAATGAAGTACCACAAGTTTGTGGTGTGTTCAATTAGAAGAATCAAACTATATTGGTATTGTTTGATTAAAGATAACTATAACTTCTTTTCTTCCAAAAGTTATCAAGGTTAAGAATATTGAGTATGGATTGAACATACTTAATAAGACTCCAGCCTAGAAGATTATTAAGACACCATTATATTATGGAATGTGATGAATCACATGAAGTCTTAAAATTGAAGTTCTGAATTTGTTAAACAACTTATGAAGTAGGATATTAACAAACTAATGTAAGGAAATGTCAATGTGTATTTGTAATATCCCAAAAGAGAACAATTTAGTGTTGCTCTACTCACTAAGTATTTATAGATAGTCTATAAATTACAAAAGGTAAGTGGGAGTTTTATCTTAAAGGGATAAAATTACAAGATACATAATCTTCTAAAAAATACTAGTGAATATCATGATGAGGCTAGACATGTAAATGTTAAACCCTAAGATGATGGAATTCTCATTCATAAATCTGCAAGGATATCTCAGATACTTGATTAATATGCTGAGAATTATGAGTAACATATAGGAAGTAACATTCCATATAAGTTAATTATTAAGACTTAATTTGGAGTGAAACTTCACATAAAAGATTTAGGAAGAAAAACATATAACCTTGGAATATATGTTTATTATTATAAACATAAATGGATACGAATCTTTTGGAAAGATAGAATATGGACGAAATCTAAGTATGACTCGAAGATTTTTCATGAACATCATGTTACATAAATGAATTGTTATAAGATGTTATGACAATGTTGATATCTAATTGAAAGTTATTAGATAACTAGTGTAATGATTATTCTAATGGAATATGTTTGGATATAAAATTATATCCTCAGCTTGGAACAGCTTCCAGATTCTATAGATGAACAATTTTTCAATTGTTGTGCAAATTGTCATAGCCAATAAACTTGAAAGTTTGGAAGGCATCAAACATTACACAATAGATATTCAAGTTTACGGAACTTTAAAGAGCATATTGTTGTTTGTTTACAATGATGCTGGTTTAATAGAGATGACACTCAATGCTAGTCATGGTAGGATTTCATCCTTGGCCATGTGAACTAGTTGTGCTCACTTAGAGCATAGTTGCATTATATATTAAAAGAATAAGAATACTTTAAACTTTAAAAGTGTTTGAAAGTTTGATAATCATAAATTGGTGATTGAGTTTGTCACACACTTTATGAAATATTATGCGGCAATATCAAATTATTTGAATGCACACATACAAGAACTTCATCAGTTGAATTCTTGAAATAAGTATTCTCAAAATTTTGATAGATCAAAGTTGGTTGATTTATGTCTTGTCAACAAGTATGATTATCATAGCTTGAGACATAATTCATCAACTAGAATTTTTATGCATTGATCTATTTAGTATTTGGATAAATGATGTTAAGTGTTTATTATTTGTAATGAATTTAAGTACTTGGTACGTTTATTTTCATTAATAATAAATTGTGTCCTATATTTGCATGTTTAATCCATGAATAATTTAGTTATTCTAAATGGTCCATTGTCAATTAATGATATGGGAATATCATTAAATTAAGACAAATGAGAGTTTTGATATAATATACTTGAAAGTATATTGATGCGTAGTCATACAAAATTCATATGATATTCAATGAATTGAATATGGGACTTATCCCAAACTACATGATGTTACTTTATGGATATTGTTATTAAGTAAATCAAGAATAGTTATCCTCAGACTTGAGATATCAGATAACTGTTATGAATGTAGTGCATTCTGTGGAGCAATTTAAGGCTACACATAACTGGTAGTCATAAGGATTGTTTTTAGAATTGTTACAAAATTCATGGGTTATGCTTGTAGTCAAGATAGAATTTGTTCTTTCAAATTTATTTTGGAGTTTAATACTACTGGACCCCTCGTAGGGTTGACAAGATGTTTGCATGGCCATGCTCAAGATCTCCCTTGAAATGTTCAAAAGATTTGGTAATCTTGTTCAATCACAAACAACGAGAAACAGAATTGTTGAATAAAGAATAACTTAAATCCATATCTTTATTTAACGTGGTATTAGTAACAAAAGGATAATAATAATGATGAATCATTAAAAAGTTTTTCCAGGAGAACTTGCTCGAGTTGTACAAGAGGCATCGAAGTGTTGCTAGACGCTAACCGATGTGATCATACTATTAAAATATGTCCAAGTGGACCTATTAGTTTTGTGGACATAAATTAGTAATTGTGTGTTAGGATCGAACTCGAGATCACGGGATTGCTCACTTTATGTATGAAGAATTAAAGTTTAATAATTAAATATAAAAAGTTGTATTTAATTATTTATTACACAATACGACTAACAACCGTTAAGTAATTATTGGAGATTGACTAACGACCGTTAGTAGAAGGACTATAGATGAAAAAGTGGACAAGAAAGTTCTAGAACCCCTTGAGGGTTAAGAACCGATCGGGCAAGGTTGGATAGCCCGACCCAAAGCCTAACTTGATCACCAAGTTTGTCATGCTATATAAACAAAGGTTAGGGTTCATTCTTTGGTTAACATTTGTACACACAAAATACCCTAACTTTGTTTTTCTCTCCTTCTTTGCTTGATCGGCCAAACACCCTAATCCAAAGGGATTTTCGGTTTTGGTTTTTGGAAACAAAATTGTTTTGGTTATTGTGTTTTAAAAACTTTGGTATTTGTACGTGTGTACAAGAACGTGATTCAATCACACTATTGATTGAATCTTGGGTTGAATTACAAAAAGGTAAGGGGTAATTCCAATAATCCACATAAACCCTAATTAGGGTTCATAAGGTTGATTGCTTGGACTTGATTCTTGTTTGGCTAGAATCATAAGGTACGAATGCTATTTATGATTGGTTAATCAGTTTACATATTACATGATCCTATATGTTTCCGCATGTGTTCTTTGATGTTTATTGTGTTTAATTATGATTGTCGTGTATTAAAATTCCTACACCTTATACTACATACCAGTAATTTAGAGTCACTTTTTGGGGTAACTGGTTTCTAATTTGCTATGCTATCTAGAAAACATGATGGTCACTTTTGTTAGTTTAGGCTTTATCGTTCTTTTATAAGTTTCGTGAATGATTATTTTTCACAATGATGGAGAGATTTAGTCATTCAATAGTGGTGTTGGGATACATGGTTTGAAAGGTGAAACAACACCATTGCTTATTAGACACATAACCTTATAATGTAATAATCTGATTGTTGTACTATTTTTAAGCAAGTGAGCTTTCGGGCCTGTTTGATAGGGGCTTTTTGGGGGAGTTGTTAGCTTTTTGTTAAAAAATAATCTCCTCTAAAATAAATAGCTCCGTTTAGATACATTAACTTCAAGCTTTTATTTCAAACAAATAGCTCTTAAATGAAAAGTCGATTCATGAAGCTTTTTAAACATCTTAGAGCTGTTAAAACATTAAATTACTGATATACCCTCCAAACATTTGTTTACAATTATAGATATGTCCTTTTATGTCATTTTACATCTTATATTTACATTTAACAGCTAACTTACCAAACACTTTTATTGAAAAAAAGATACAGCTTGTAGCTCATGTCAACAGCTTTGCAGTTTAAAGCTTACAGCTTACAGCTAATTTTTCCAAACATACCCTTCGTTCACTCACAACCCTGGCAGTATAAATGTAAAATTATAATATTTTTCTACTATCTGAACTCATGACAAATGAATCTTAACCCGTTTATCCCGTTCCATTTTTTGTTATCCCGTTAGCTTAACCATTTGACCCATTAGAGATACGACATAATATTAACACTCAGAGTACAATTCAAACTTATTAAACTTTTTCTGGCATATGAACTCATCATAAATGAGCTCAAGTTTTACCCGTTCAATTTTTTGCTAGCCCATTTAACCAATTAGAGATGCAACCTAATTCAAATTTGACCCAATCTTATATTGTTTCCTTTATGCATTGTTTTTTGAAGGGAGGAAATGGTAATGGGATTAGCACTTTCGTATCAATTACTAGTTTACTATTAAACTACTTTTGTTATGAATTTTGTGTTTGTAGAATTAATGGCGTTTGATGACGTATAATACGGATAGCGGGCCTATTGGGCCTGGACCGTACTATACAAATTTGGGCCCCGGCCCAACAAAGCAAACAAGTTATAACAGGCCGCCACTAAGCCCAATGACGAACAGGCTGCGGACTAAACATACAAAGACACACACAGATCATCTAAATGGTTCTTCCGCAGTGCTCTAGCAGATTGACCAACAGTCGCGGAAGATGATCTGTGTCCGCAATCATGATTATTGTGGATCCTTGCACAACAAGGGTCCCACTCCAGCCACTAACAATAAATAAGCGAAATAATAGGAAACCCTAGTGCTAGACTTTCCTATAAAAGGAGACCCTCACACATTTTACGAGGTATGAGTTTCTCGCACATAACACCTCACACTTAAAATATTCTCTGACAACATGATTACTTACTCTCACGCCGGAGCTTAATCGTGGGGTCCGTCCCCACGGTAAGGCTAACGGTTTACTTTCATTTGTGCAGGAAACCACTTCATTACTTGACTTAGTGCAAGCAGAATCCATCCGCGACCCGTTAAAGCGGTCCAATACACAATTCTAACGCAATCCAGTACACGTCGCATATTTTTCCCTAATAAGTTGGCGCCATCCGTGGGACCGGCACACAACTGCATTCTTGAAAATAATCACCATGAGCACTCATTCAGTCCCCACCCCTTCCGTGCTTACGTCCACCGTGCGGAATACGGTAGGAAGGGAAAAAGGAACAACACTGGAAGATCACGGTAGACCCACATCCGAAGCAGCTCTCCGAAAGCACGGTGACGAGTACTACCACCAGTTGTTGCCAAATATAGCTGAGAAAGTTCATCAAGAGAAGATGCAACAGAAGAAACTCAAGTGAATACAAACCCGTTTAAACTTTGAGGAAGTTTCTCAACATGCTGAATCTGGAACATCTAGCAGAAGAGGGAACCTCAAGAGGAAAATCAAAGCTAAGCGACTCTGAAGAATATATGGAAGCCCTAACCCAAGGGGCGGCCAATCAAGATCACCAGAGGAAAGAAGCCTCGAAAGAGAAACGGTATTCGGAAGACTGGAAAAATGAGTGTTTAACAAACTGGGAGATAAAGAAAGGAGCACACCCGTGCGTCTACGGGATTCCAGGCAACAGTCCTACAGTACTGGGGGAGGAACAACAAAAAGCTGTTACCAGAGCTCCCATTCAGGAGGAGCAGAATTCACTTCTAGAAGGCATTATAGGGCATCCTCTCGAAGGACGGGCGAGCCGTACGAGAGCGAAGATAGTGGTGGAAGATATCGAGGAGGATGACCCAGCACGGCCATGGGTGTGCAAAGAGACTGGTCCATACACTCCTCACATCTGCTATTTTGACCTACCAAAAAGAACTCGCATGACAAGTCATATCAGAACATATGACGGAAGTGAAGACCCTGAAAATCACCTTAAGATTTTCCAAGCGGCAGCCCAGGTAGAACGCTGGGCTACACCAATCTAGTGCCACATGTTCAAGTCCACACTCACTGGACCCGCTAGGGCTTGGTTTGATAGCCTCCCTCTGGAATCCGTAAATAGATACAACGATCTGAGGGAAGCATTCCTAGCAGACATCCTTCAACAGAAAAAGCATATAAAAAATTCTGTGGAACTCCATCATATCAAACAGAGAAAGGGGGAGCCCTTGAAAGATCTTATGTGGAGATTCAAGATGGAAAGCAGAGATACGAAGGGAGCACCGGAAGTTGTAAAAATTTCAGAGTTCATGCATGAAATAACCAACCCAGAGTTGATCAAGCGCTTGCATGACAAAATCCCAAAATCAGTAGGCGAAATGATGAAGGTAACCACATTTTCCCTCAAGGGAAAAGTAGCGGCCAAAAATCAGGAGTGGAAGAAATCACTTTCTCCAGGGAAACAACAGGCTGCCGGAAAAAAACAGAATTTTAAGAAAGAGAGATGCAAGAGTCCGCATAAAATAGGAGGAAAACCGGACAGTTTCACTCCTCTTTCTAAATCCCCAAAAGAGATTTTGTCTCTAGAAAAAACAAAATTCAAAGCCCCACCACCAATGACAACCCCGGTTGAAAAAAGGATTAACAATAAGTTTTGCGAATTCCATGGAGAGGTAGGACACAATATAGACGAATGCATGCACTTGAAAAGGCAAACAGAAGAACTGTTCAGAAATGGAAATTTGTCACATACAATCAAGGAAGCGAAGTAAAACAATAGGAAGGATCAGTCAAACACAACCAAGAAAGGAGAGCTTCCGGAAAGGACAAGCCATTAGCAATTCTAGTAGCACGAACCTGGAAAAAAGCAACTAAATAAAGAATCACACAAAGTTTCTCTCCCGACCTGAAAATCCTGTTTCCACCTTTGGGAATTATAGGCCCAATATTGGGGCAGAAATCGAAGGCCATTTCATACACCGCATGAATGTAAGTAGAAGAGAAAACTCAAAAATACTGAACGAGCATTACTTTAAAAGGATCTGGCAGGAGATAAAAAACCAAATACTGGTAAAAACCAGAGATAAAGAACACTTAACTTCCGCATGGATGAAATTCATAGCACCATGGAATTATAAGAAGGCCGGTGTTCGAGAAGTACAAGCAGCCGTATCAACAGCTTGTGGCATGCTTATATTTCCAGTAGAAGGAGGAATGCTTACACTGTGGGGAGGAAGGACTATCCCGCTTAAAAGCGTGACCACCTCCGGACTTGAAGGGCCATCTTCCGGTATTACTCGACCAACGGAGGAAGGCATCGAGTTAGCAATATACCCAGAACATCCGGAACAAATGGTAGCTTTAGGGTCTACCATGATAAAGGGAGGCCGAAAGAAACTATGAAGGGTGCACTCTAGTTAGGAAAAAGAAAAGAAGCCAGATGCCGGAAAGAAACAAGGGGATACAAGAAGTGGAAAAGCTTGCTGACGCCGGCATCATGAAAGGAGTGCATCACCAAAGCTGGTTGGTTGATCCGATAATGGTGAACACAGTAAACTCTAACGGAACGATAGCCTATCCGTAGAAAAATCACTACAATCCTTCAAAACTAAAAAAAATGCACAAGGGCGAGCGATTTCCACTAAACTACGAAAGCAAGAGGTACGTTCGAACCGATGAAAACGCTAAGAGTGGAACTTCTAATAATAGCAGCACCAATGGTGAAACAGGAACTCATTATCTATCTCGCATCTACAAAGGAAGCTGTAAGTACAGTACTGATGACGGAAAGGGAGGCTAAATGCCAATTTACTTCGTCATTCATGCCTTGAGAGGCTCGGATATAAATCGCACATCCAAGAAGAAGCCGGGGTTGGCCCTGGTACACACCAATAAGCGACTAAGAAAATATTTCCAAGCACATGGCGGACAACCCGATAAGGAAAACTCCCGGAGATGGATCGATACTTACAGATCCGGAAGGAATGGAACTCAGTCTCTGCGGAGAAGGTAAATCACTTCCTCATAATGAGAGCAGCTCAAAAAGACTCGCTAACGATAAATCAGCAAGCAACTTCAACAAAAAGATCAAATCTTAGACATTATCACTGGAAGACATACCCTCCAGTTGATACCGGACAACTGGTGAGATTGCTCACAAACAGGTTTAAGCAAGAAAACTCTAGAAGAGACAAATTTGTGTTCCTTCCCAAGACACTGAAATGACCCATCAGTGCACTTTATGTCAAATCTGATAAGCCAAAAGAATGCTCTAGCTACAAGTCTAGGCACGCGCCTATCTACCAAAGATTCGAGCAAAGTCACTATTCACACATGAAGCAATAGTAAATACTCTGCTATAAATGCTCGTCACAAAAACGGGAGGACAACAAATTCCACAAGAACGAAAAAGAGATTCCATACAAAATACAATACAAATTATCATAGTAATCGTGTCCATGACACTTAGAATTTGAACATAGCTTGAATCTTTCTGAACTTGATCAGTCACTCACAGGGATAGATCTCTACAAATTTCTCCTTAAAAGAAGTTGAAGATGTTATCGGTTCGTCACAGAAGATTCTTGAGTAGTGGTGTAAAGTTGTTCATCATGTACGATAATCTTGGTCCTCATTCAATGACAAAACGTCACTTGTCTGCAATTATCTCTTAGATGCTTACGGCCCACTCACATGTTTACTCATATGTTACATGGACTAGCAAGCGGTGTTAGAACCCAGGGGATCATCTCATGATCCAGACCCATTCTTAAATGACTACTAATAACAGTTAGTCGTTCTTAAATAACGACTAATAACCTTAAACCATAATGCTCTACAAATCCCATTCATCCAAACACCCTTCCAAAACATCCTCGAGCGTCTTTTTGAGCAATATGATGACATTCAAACCGTTCTTGTGCAAAAAGACATCTCATCCGCCCACCCTCAATCCTTCCATTCAAAGCATTCCTAGCACCGCTAGCCTGGACCAGGAAAAAGCTTACCTGGACCATGATGTCCAGAGTAACGATTCTTATTTCCAAAGGTCACATGGATGGCGGGAGCTTCACCGCCAGGTAGGCTCTCGTTGACCATCGAAGCGGTAAAATATAGAAATTTTTAATGGTTGATCTCAGTAGCAAATGCCGGGAAGGAAGAAGAAGGTAACCAGGGGCCACTGACGGGAGAGATAGAATGGGGAAGAGCATGCGTTCCTAGGGACAGGTAAAAATAGTACATCAGGGGAAATTCATTGCATATGGCCGTCCCTGATTAACAAAAACATCCCTAGCAACGTAAAGCAACAAAGAATGAAAATGACGCCTTCATTCTTGTTGCTGCCCAGCTTGTAAGCTGGAAAACGTACTTACAACCTGAGTTACATATAACTATTTGGTGATCGGTAAAGTGACCACACCAACCCTTACCGTCACTTAGATTGGTAAACAAAACGATCTGTGATCCAATATTCTTTGTATGATCTTAATCCGCTACCTGGATTTGCTCCAGAAAGGGAATCAGCTTGTTCAGTTTAATAACTGGGACGTGAGGACCAAGCAGAAAAGGCGCGTACAATTTAAGAGAAAAAGAAGGAAATCAACTTCCTCAAGTATGGAACGTTTGTGACCTAGAAATCAACTTCCGCAAGCATGAAGTGTTATATACATAAAATATAAGCAGCCCACTTATGCGAATCCGTAGTGGATATTTGTATTTCAAATCATCTTATTTATTATATTGTTTTATTTTAAGGATTTTAATAAAAAAGTGAAGATTAGCTACCTTCACCAGTTTACTGTAACAAATCTCGTAACTGCTTATTTTTCAAAATTATTTATTCATGTGAATAAGACGCGCACACACCAGGGCATGACCCAAGAAAGTTATCCCGCATAACAAAAGGATGGGTAACCTAACAATTCACTCAAAGTACGTAAGAGGTATTGCAAGCCCGGTACTGGGAGAATAACCCACAAATATTCAGCTAAGATTATTATATATATATATAAAAAAAACAACACAAAACATACCAGTACGGCTTTGAATAATAGCAAAGCACAAATTGTAAGTGCAAAAAAGTCGCATCAAGGTCAAACATGACCATGGCGCACAAAATAAACATGTTTATAAAACATAAATATTGCTCATAAATGACCACGGCACATATAGGAAGAAGTGTTCGTACAAAACATAAGTATTGTTGTCAATACAAGACACATAATGCAAAGGATCATGTTCAATTACAAACAGCCACTACAAAAAGACCACATACGGTCACGACATAAACAAATCTAACTAGTAGGGTCATGCTCCGGGGTAGTCTAAATTTCTTCCCTTTCAAAATTAATTAAGGAAGCAGCATCTCCGTCCTTGCCTTGATCACCTCCGATACTAGCTTGATCATCCGGACCGGGCACATCATAATCATATATAGTTAGAGAAGGCGCAAGAGTGATTGATAATATAGTAGTCGCTACAGTAGCGGCTGGCTCACTATCTGGAATGGCCGCCGTGCCTGTCAAAACACCAACGGATAAGGGCTTAACCATAGGAGTAAAAACATCAGCGAGAGCAGATCGCTAGGCCGCAATGTTCTCCCTTATCTTCTCAACCCTTTGATGAGCAACACTTAAAGAAAAAGACAAAGGAGTGTCACCAAAAACCGCATTATTTTTAGCATTATGAATAGGACAACAAGCTGTTCCGGGCCAGTTTGCAGGTCAGCCATGCCATGAACATCCGCAAGGGGACCTTCGAGACAAAGAAGATTCATGATGTCTCTAATATAGGCATCTTTGTGATCTGCCAGGGCAGCCAGCAGAGGAAACTCTAGATCACGAAATGTTTGTAGCGCGGAATTGTAATCTACTTCAGCGGAAGGATTGTAATCGGCAACATCTGTAAGGCTCCTACCGACCTTTTCATGATCAATACCAGCCACTAGCCCAGCCTGCATTCCCTTCTCAATGGCACGACTGAAAGCATTCCCCGAAGCTACAAGATATTCCGGTGAGTTCAAGTATTTGATAAGGACAAGCTTCATACCATGTGTCAACAACCACCGTCGACCAGATATAACAGTAAGAAGATGAGGATAAAATGTCTCGTCAAGATGCAAGGCTATCTTCGTCAGATCAGCCTCCAACTTAGCCACTTTGCCAATAACATCATTCATTTGAGCATCCTGAGTCCTCTCAAACTCTCCAATGCAACCTCCAACACGTGCACCTACAGCAAAGGAAGACATAAAACGGATAAGTATATGTACAAAAAAAATAGAAACAGGAAAGAATCTACAAAGTGTCCAAACTCAAAGATGCATACCTGACTCGCAAGACTTTTGTTCTGAGACTTAGTTGTAGTAACCACGGCATTCAGACCCGCAAGCTCATGCTCCTTGCCCTCCATAGAAAATTGAAGCTCTGCCACCTTCGTATTAAAAGAATCCCGTTCTCTCTCAAGCATAGAGTTCCGCTCCTTCAAAAGTTCACTTTAGTAGCACGGGAATTCTTAGCGGACTTCGGAGTGGAAACTTAACTACGAAGGCGAAGTGCCTCCGCGGCTTCAGCCTTCACCAGCGTCATTTTAGCCTTTAGTTTTGCAATTTCCCCGTCTTTATCTGTTAACAAACCAGCCTGCTGGTCACACTGAGCAGATAGCCTCTTCTTCTCTGTAATATTGTACTCAGACCGCATCCTTACCTCGGTACCTAAAACTGTCTGGCGGGCCGCTCCAACATTAAATTCAGAAAAAAGTTGATCATACTCCATACCACGGACCGTAGCAAAGAACTAAGGAGGAGCAAACTGATCAGTCATCTCGCGACACTCTAGAGGGTCATCAAGATGGGAGACATGAGTCACATTCCATCTCGGAACATAAATTTTCCCCAAAAGGCTGGAATCAACATCAACCGTGGCACGGATATTACCGGTCAACATCAGCCATGAGTCACATTCCATCCGGAAAACCACCGGCATCAAGCTTGATACCACTAGGGGATAGAGAGGCATCAAGGAACGAAGAAGGTTCAGTAACTTTTTCTTTTTCGTTCTCCTTTTAAGCTGAGGAAAAGGACACAGAAGCAGTGGTAGTGGTAGCCACTGTCATCACCGGAATATGATGCCTGGAAAGAGAATCAAATTCAGCATCATGAGTACTAGTATGATGCGAAGAATCAGAGGAAATAACAAACCTTCTATAAGGATCAGCAGAACGGAGTTGAACCCCAGCAGAAGAGTTAGACTGAGCGTCCGTTTCACACTCCGGTATGATCGAAACGGAGGAAGTAATAAGAGGCTTGGTAGGCAAAGCCTCAACTCTGACTTCAACATCCAGCACACTCCTTTCCAGCAAACTCTGGATAACAGACAAAGATTTGCCACCAACGGCAGACCTACTAGAATCCCCGTGACCATCCCTTAACCTTTTCGCCGGATGGGAAGGCTCACCATCACTCACGAGCATATCCACTTTCCTCCTTTTCCGCCTAGGCTTTACAACAACATTCTCCAGCTCAACATTTTCAGTTAATATGGCCACTTGAAACTCAACACCATCACCACCACCAGTACCGGAACCACCTTGTTCCGTACCATCACCACCAGCAGCGGAATCATCCTGTCCCACACCACCACCATCACCAAATAATTCATCAACTGTAAGCTTTAACTAAATATAAAATGTATGATTCTTGTGGTTACGGATCGAATTAGTGAGAGAAACTAGATAAGAAGTTGGGAACTAGAGAGAGAAAGTGAAATTATATTAGTTAAAAGTATGAAGAGTTCCAACCCTTCCCTTATGTGGGAAGGGGTATATATAGTGCTAGCATAAGTGCCCCGAGTGGGCTGTGGAGTGAGCTGACAGTGGGTAAAGACCCGACCCACTCCACGAATATAATAATAACTAAACTATTACTAATTATCCTACGAGCTAATTAATGCTAATGAGTACTCGGGGTGGCTGAGTCTTCATATGAATATTTATATTCCTAACAATCACCCCCTAAAGGAGGTCACCCCGGAAATTATATTTTGAATTATAGCATTCTATCATATGAATTTGACTTCCTAGCTCGTAGTCTTTGATTCTTCAAAGTCTTTAATCTGTGTGCTTTCAGCAGTGAGCTTTCGATGACTGTTCTTTTGTCTTGGATGATTGTTGAGGCTTCATTGAGGTCATCATCCAACATACGTCTTCAAGTCATCCTTTTTGCAGTATCGTCTCCATGTGATGTTGTAATCTTTGGACCGACATGCTCACACTTTTCTGGATCATGGTTTTCAGCATCAGAGTTGCGGAAGCAGTGTTGAAGGTCTTTTCGATATCATGATTTCTTTAATTATGATGATGAAGTGTGAGCATGGGGTGACGGATCGGCATCTTTTCGGCAATCAGCTGCAACCGCCAGGGATTCCTGCATACGACAGTTAGCAATAAAATGTCTGGTACTTACAGGTTCGGATTTTGAGATTGTTAACAGCATAGTGTGAAAACTTTCTCTAATCCTTACCAAGGCCGTTCGTAAATCGGATACCCCCGAGAGGGCTTACAAGATCTACCGAAGTAAATCAACGATTAGGTGAGTCGCTGGAGTTCACTCCATGACTGTAGACCGTTTGAAACCGCCGTGACCACTAAGCGTAATCCTCAAGGAATTACCGAAGTGACCTGCTTTCAGGGCTGTTTGATGTTGACCCTGGCAGGAATTTCCATTCAATCACTGAGAATTACATTTGTAAATTCCCTCATAAATGTTCTGGCAGATTGCTAAGATCTGCGTAGGACTCATAAGTTTACAACTGGTGTCCTTAATGTTAAACAGCCAGTGTAGAAGTAACATGTGTTCCTATGAGATCTTATGATGCATCTCTTGGCTCTAGACTCGATAAGTGCATTTTTGGTAGTCGGAGACTAGAGCGGTGTCTCCTGTTTCAGTATCAACATAACTCGTAATGAGCAGTCGATAGATTATGCAGGGTTCCCCGTGAAAATGAAACAAGTCCTTTTAAGAGAACTTGAGTGGCTAGAAGGTTTAGTGCAGTGCGTCACTGGGTCCAAGACGTCTGGTCTTCAATACCGGCGTCACCTTAGTAACAACCAGTAGCATATGAATTAAACCCGGTTTCTGCCCTAAGGGTGAATAATTGGAGGGCTATTTCTTTTCACCCTTTCTCATTACATTTTCTTTTTAATTCTTCAACCTTTCTCATATTACTCCTTTTTTCATAATCATACCTAAGGACTTTCTAATACTAACTATTTGGTATTGTCCTTGGGTAGATCCCTCCGGCTCTGGCGGATCATAGGACGGTTTTCCTTACCTTAGCCACCTTATAACTTCATGACTATCCTATGTTGCCGTAAACCAAATCTTTGAAAAATCTCTCCAAGTGTTTATGATTATAAAACACATTTTGCTAACACTTGAGAGTGTTATAATTTTCAAATGCTCCCCCTTAACATGTGCTCAGATTTTTTTAGTATAAATTTGCACATGTTGGGTAGAGCTTGCACTTTTTGAATTGATCCACTTTCAGTGAACATGACCGATTCGACACACGCTTACATCACTAGTTAGACTAGCTTGAAATTATTACCCGGCCTGGTCAAGTCCACAGAAAGTTTCTCGAAACGGTACACTCTACTCAGATACGTCCTCTTCGAGACACGCTTACATCACTGGTTAGACCAGCTTGAAATTATTACCCGGCCAGGACGCATCCTTTCGATTAATGACAGTTTTTGTTTCGTCAATTCATTGGTGAAGTCTGAGTCACGTTCACTTGAGATGCCACATCCTTTTTGCTATCACAAACCATTTGCTCCCCCTCAATATGTGCATCGATATACGAAAGAGTTTAGCACATATGGGAGAGCTTACATTTGGTCCAAAACATCACATTTTTATCAGATTGCATATTTAAATCACATTCTCTCCCCCGATCAAAAATTTCAAACCTTTTGAGATTTGTGATCCCAATTGATTTAAATAAGTTTAGAAAATATGGGAGAAAATGTGGTTAGGTTTAATATGTGCTGATAATTGAAACGTTACGATGCTCCCCCTCAATCAATGAGGGAGAATGTTTCATTGAATTAACTGCTTATTATGTACAAAGTGACTTGTTTTGATGATATAGAGTTTTGAAAATCATCACTCTCCCCCTCAATCGATGACCCGTCTTCTATGGAAATAGCTGTGGTCATTGATTGAGTGATAGATTTTTATGAAAAGTTCAATTCTGATTGATATTCAAAAATCATGGTACCACCAAGTTTTAGCACAAATACTTTCCTGAAGAATCATAGATTGAAAAGTATTTGCGATGTAAAAAAGACTTCTCTTCTTATACGAGAAATGATGCACTGAAACGTACATCAGATTGAAGAAACATGGATATAAAGTAATCCATGCCCAAGTGAACTTCACCCGGTTGGTGGAACAGCCGTCTTTTTGGCAACGTGCTTTCCCCATAATGAAGAATGGGTTACAGCCTAAAGTAACTGTAAGCCGATAAGACATGTTTTAACAATTCATTTTAACTTCTGATCGAGCTTCATTTAAAGTCCCGTGTCATTATTGAATGACATTTCTAGGACCGTAAATGTTATCGATAAACAGAAGACATGCCTAGTGAAATTATTTTTTGGTATTTTTGTGTTTTTCTGATTTTTATGGTTTTTATAGGTTTTATATTTTTCTATTTTCTTTTTGGTTTAAAATATATACAAATATATACAAGGATATGTGAAGCAAATCCTTTACTCCTTATTTTCTTCTTGAAGACCCTTGATGGTTTCTGGAGTCAAACTCTTCATGCCAAGTCGCGGGAGAATAAATTGAAACCGTTCTCTCGAAAGTGCCTTAGTGAAGATATCAGCCAACTGAAACTCTGTCCTCACGAAGTAAAGTTCAACAACCCCTTTTTCAACCTGTTCCCTTATGAAGTGATGTCGGATATCGATGTGCTTTGATCGGGAGTGTTGGACATTGTTGCAGCAGAAAGCGATAGCACTTTTGTTATCACAATACAGAGGAATCTTGTTGTATGCAAAGCCATAGTCTGATAGTTGTGATCTCATCCAAAGAATTTGAGCACAGCACGCAGACATGGCAATATATTCAGCCTTTGTAGAAGATATAGATGTACTCATTTGCCTTTTAGATGACCAGCTAACCAACTTTTCCCCCAAAAATTGAGCATCTCCCGACGTACTCCGACGAGTATCTTGACACACCGCATGGTCTGCATCTGCATATGCCATGAGGTCCATGGCGGTGTCCTTAGGATACCAGAGACCTATGTGAACAGTTCCTTAAAGATATCTGAAGACCCGTTTTACTACTTACAAATGCTTTTTGGTAGGCTTGGACTGGTACCGAGCACACATGCATACTGCGAACAAGAGATCTGGCTGACTAGCGGTGAAATACATTAGGGATCTAATCAAGCTTCAAAACATAGTTTGATCAACCGGGATCCCAGAGATGTCTTCATCCAACTTCGATCTATCAACCATAGGAGTGTCAACAGGATCACTTGAATCAAATCCAAATTTCTTCAATATTTCATTAGCATACTTGGATTGATTAATGAAGATGCCTCCGGGACTTTGAGAAATTTGCAAACCTAAGAAGAACGACATTTGTCCCATCATCGAAATTTGGAACTTAGAACTCATCTCTATAGAAAACCAATCATATTCACTAGGATCAGAGGAGGCAAAGATAATGTCATCTACGTAGATCTGAACGAGAAGTAAATGCTTGCCCATTTTCCTAGTGAATAGTGTAGGATCAACAACACCCTTAGAGAATCCGTTTGTCAGAAGAAACTTAGACAATGTGTCATACCATGCCCTAGGTGCCTGCTTTAGGCCATAGAGGGCCTTCTTCAAGCGATAGACATGAGTAGGACGATCAGGTTCCACAAATCCTTCAGGTTGACTGACATAGACTTCCTCTTTTAAATCACCATTTAAGAATGTTGTCTTGACATCCATTTGATAGACTGTCATATTCTGACTGGCAGCATTAGCAAGAAAGATTCTGATGGCTTCAATTCGAGCAACCGGAGAAAGTAATTCCTCGAAGTCTATGCCCTCTTCTTGTCGATATCCCTTTGCAACAAGTCGTGCCTTATCCTTCAGAACATCACCATGCTCATCGATCTTCATTTTGAAGATCCATTTTAGAGCAATAATCAATGCACACTCTGGAGGAGACACTAATTCCCATACTTCAAGTCGATCAAATTCATGAATTTCATCTTGCATTACATTAAACCAACAGTCTTTGGACATGGCCTCTTTGAAGTCTTTTGGCTCGACTTTGGAAAGTACGAAATTGAAGAAACACCACAGTGCATCGGTGGCAAGTTGCTTTCGTGTGGATACTGGACGAGAAGGATTTCCAATGATGTTGTCAATCGGATGATTATTGGTCCATTTTCGGAGATGATCATGTGGTTGAGGGTAGTGAACTGATGTTGCCGTGTTGAGATCCCTTGAAGAAGATGTTTCTGTAGAAGATTCAGGAGCAAAGATATTCTCGAATGGAACATCATCAACAGGAGCAAAAGGATTCACTTCAAAAGAATTATCTACTGCAGAGCCTTGCCGTACCAAAGGAGATAGAATGTTTCATGATGATGGTGAGTGACTAGCAGACGGTGCATCTTGACTGATTGAGACAGATACAGATGGACCTTCTGAGTTTTGTGGAACTGGAGCATCATCAACTGGAGGTACAAGTGGAGCTTCCGTTGTAGTATCAACCGTTGGTGGCTCAAAATATTCATCAAACATCGGGTCAAACAACTTCTTCAATTCATCACTGGTGGGAGGTATATAAGGAACTGCAGGAGTGGGATTCTGTACAAGACCTGAACTGATTGGTCCAGGTGACAAAAGATTAGGAGCGGGTCCTGAACTAGTTTGTTCAGAAGCCGTTTGCTCAGTCAGCTCATCGAATGTTACATGAATAGTTTCCATGATTTTTCGGGTTCGTTTGTTGTAGATTCTGTATCCCTTGCGATCTGGTGCATACCCAACGAAGAAACCTACGTCTGCTTTTTTCTTTCAGCTTTCCCAGATCTTGACTGTCATTTGTCGGATAGCACAGTGCACCGAACACATGAAGAAAGGAAAGATCTGGCTTCTTGCCATGTATCAGCTCATAGGGAGTTTTGTTGTAAATAGTATGTATCAGGGATCGGTTTTGGGTATAACATGCTGTAGCAATTTCTTCTGCCCAAAGAAACATCGGTGCCTTGGAAAATATTAGCATGGTTCGTGCAGCTTCCACAAGAGTACAGTTTCTTCTTTCAACAACTCCGTTCTGCTGAGGAGTGCGTGAAACACTTTTCTGGTGAGTTATGCCAATACTTTCATAAAATTGACTGAGTTGTTGGTTAACAAACTCAGTTTCATTGTCTGCACGGATGATTCTGACAGTTCTGTTAAGTCTCACTTGCAGTTGTTTGATAAGTTTGATGATAACCTCTGGAGTTTCGTCCATGGTTCTCAAAAACTTTACCCATGTAAACCGAGAGTAGTCATCGACCACCACCAGAACATATTTATTTCCATTAATACTCTGAACTCTCATTGGTCCATACAAATCCATGTGAAGGATGTGAAGAGCTTCCATAATGGTGTTGACAGTTTTGGGTTTGTGGGTTTGTTTCTTGCTTTTGCCCAATCGACAGGCAGAACAAAGATGATCTTTCTTAAACTTTAATATAGGCATGCCTCGTACAAGATCCTTGCGAGAAAGGTCATTTATGGTGCCGAAGTTCAAGTGATTTAAACGACGGTACCAAAGCCAAGATTTGGTATTTGAGTCCTTTGAAAGCAAGCAAATAGGAGAGGACCTCATCATTTCTTCAATAGAGATGGTGTATAGATTGGTGCCACGACTGCCTTTAAGAAGATCAATACCATCCAACTCTCTGACGAAACATGTGTGTTTTCTGAAAGCAACTTCAAGATCAGAATTACAAAATTGACCAACGGAAAACAAATTGTGCCCTAGTCCTTCCATGTAATATACCCAAGAAATTACACTGTTTCCAAATACATAATCTCCATTATCCATAATTGCCCCAAAATGGTCGTTCCCGAATCTAACTGTCCCAATAAACTTTTTCATGAAATTCTTGAGCCGTGACCGATCCCCGATCATATGTTTTGAGCAGCCTGAGTCCAAATACCGAAGGACGATTTGTACGACCTGCATTTGAAAACAGACAACGATGGATAACTGAAAAAGGTGGATCCCCACATGCAATTGGGGTCCGTTTGGTTAGCACACACAAATTCTGGAACTACAGGAATTATAGATGCTATGGTATTCACAGTGGAAACTTCACTAGTAGATGCAATTGACCTAGTTGCAGGGCATTGTGTCACTAAAGGGAAAATTCGACCAGTTGGCCTCCATTCCTTAACATTCACTGCCTTATGATTAGTCATACTAGTTAAGGGGCACTGATCTCCTAAAGTGAATTTTCTTCCAGTGGGCTTCCATTGATAACCAACATTGGCAAACATATTTCCTGTTGCTTTCCAAATTTGCTTACTCAGATCAGTTTTCCTAATATTCTTAACTGGGGATCGTTTGGGAGACATCAAAAATGACACAACGCAATCATCATGATTACCAGAAATTAAACATTCATTACATGTTTTGCAAACAACATTAGAATTCGAATTAATTACAGTACGCTTAAAGCTAATACTAGAATCAACACGATTCATTCTATTCAAAGCAAACTTACTGTTCCTAGGATGGACTTCTACTTTCTTCTCCTGAACACTCTTAGCCGGCGCATTCCTATCTTTCCTTGCATTGCGACTAGGCTTTGACCCGCTAGCTTTGGTGTCACAGCTTGCTCCTGTAGAAGCAAGGATGGGAACATTAGTGTGTTTCACTGTCATTTATTTTTCCGGTTTTGATGTGCTGGGTTCAGATGTTCTCAGTAGTACATCAAAGGTTACATGCTTGTTCTTAGTAGTAGAGGATGATGCAGCAAATCTATCTCTTTTGTTATCAATCTTAGGACTTGTGCCAATGACGTATTCTAAAAGTTCCTGAGACCGACTAGATGAGGAAGCATGCATCTACAACTGCACTATCAAGTGGTTTATCTATTCTATCCTCTTCTACGATCTCACGAAGGGTATCAAGGCTATCCTTAAGGTGATTGAGATATATTTGATGGGCAGACCTATTGTTCCTAAGGGGAAGTGGAATAGGCACAACATCAACAGCATACTTACTACAAGCAGAAACCTTTGGAACAACATTATCACAAGTGATAATTTGCATTTTCCCTTTCACCTGAGTCTTTAGATTCTCGATCTCATTTAGCAAAGAAGTTATATTTTCATTGTGATTGTTTCGTATGACTTTAATTGAGTCATATAACTCTTTGTAATGTTGTTTGACTTTTGAATTTTCAGCTCGAAAACACTCATTTTCATAGTGTAACTTATTGATGGTGTCTTGATATTGAAAATTCTGAGAATCTAAAGACAATGGTTTATGGGTGCCAATTACTTCACTCTTATTTGACTTTAATTGGGCAATTTGAGCCCTCAATTGTCGAATCGTGTTTGTGTGAGCTTGAATTTTTTCATCACGTTTGCTTAATTCAAAATATGCATCAAATTCAGGAGCATCCAAAGATGTCTTGTCATTTGAGATTTTCATTCTTTCTTCTAAATGTTGATACTTTAATTGTAAATTAAGATTATCAACTTCTAGTTTTGAAAAAAGTTTAACCATGTTATCATGGTCATCATTTTGAATTTTCTCATGTAATTTCAAATTCTCCCCCTCAAGGTCAACAACACGATTCTAGGTAACATTCAATGCAATAGAATACTCATGAAATTGACAGGCATTTAATGCAGAATCAGTAGCAGTATAAAATATATCTTGTGCAATACATCTAGCAATCAAATTCTCATTGGTGATGAGAATATTCTTTCTCTCAATCTCACGACTTTTAAGGTCTATCGCATTTTGGGCCACCTCATTTTCCATATCTTTAAACACTTCTTTCATCTCGTTTACTTCAGTTTTAAGGGTTTTTTGCATGCCCTCAAAATGTTCTTTGAGAAGTTTAAAAAATGGAATAACCTCAGTTAAGTAACACCTTTTTGTTTGTTCAAAACCCTTTCCCCTTCAGTAATTCCCGTTGGCGTATTTCTCTTCTTACATGTTTTATCAAAATCAGCAAATAGTTGCCAGAGAACGTATATGCTAATTAGGGTTTTACATTCAGTGGGAAGAATCAAAGGAACTAAGTGCCTGGGTGTATTGGGGGTTACACCATAGCTGCCGCAATTTTCCTAAGTGGTGGAGTTTTGACTTTAAGTTCATCGGCCTTTCTCTTTTCAATGTACAAAGACCAAAATATTTGTTCAGGCGTCAACTTAGTGTGAGGCGCAAAAACAGTCAAACGATTTTCCTCATAATAATCATGGGGTTTGATTATAATTCGTTTGGCTATACATTTGGGATCCTTCATTTTCTCAGTCATTCTTTCTCTATTTCTCACTTCTATCTCATTACTCTCTTCTAATGATGACACATCAGGAGGGGCATGATCAGGCTTAATCATCACATTTGCATCATATAAGGCAGGTTGGGCTACTTTAGCACTCATAAGAAGAGCTAATTTAGGTTCACCTACATTATTTTCACTATGCTTATCACACAACTTTTTGTGCTTTTGAATCATTTGAGCAGTTTGTCTGGTTTGGTCTTGTGTGTACAGCTTGTTTTCAAGCTTATTCTTTAACGTTTTAAGTCTGGAGAAATCATTTAAGAGTTTTGTTTCTTTTTCTTTGAAATCTTGTTTTAGTGTATTTACACTCTCTTGGACTTCCTGTTTTTGTTTAACAGTCTGATCAAGTTGTTTTCGCAAAGAATTCAACTCCTTTTTCAACGTTTCTTCCCTTAAATTACGTTCAGTTATAAATGTACGCATTTGACTATCCATTTTCTGCTCACGTTCAGTTAACTCAAATTTTTGCACGTTGTTCAATATGGCCACCTGATCTTTATAGATGTTAAGTCTAGTGGTCAAGGTGTCATCAGGAATAAACACAGTGTTTTCATGCAATTCACAAGCATTATCTACAACATAAGATGAACAACTTGGTACATCAGTCACGTTGTTGTGATTGACATATTGTTCATATGGAATAATATTACTATTTCCCATATCAACAGTATGTGATTCAACAACATTGTCTGTTGTACGTTGTTGGAATCTTCTGTTCATCTACCACATTATATGTGTCATAAAGTTTTAGTACCTCAGATATGACAGATGCATTGGGAGAACCAGCTTGTTGAGGTGATGAGATAACCGAAGACAGATTAGCCATGAAGATGGTTTGAGCAGTGGGTTCATCATCAACATCTAAGTCAAAAGCATCACAATCATCAGCTTGGAAGATGTTGGGATCATTAAGTGCCAAGTATTGAACTGGTTGATCATCCACATCAGCATCAAACGTATTCCCCCCATCACCAACAAAAAACAACAACTCTTCTTCATTAAAGACTGCTCCATTCTCATGAGCTTGCATCAACAGCATTTTATCCTTGAAGTAGTCAGAGTTTTGTGGACGCTTTGGTTGATTACAGTTTCTTGCTATATGCCCAAGACCACCACAGTTGTAACACTTGGGTTGCTTTCCCTGCCCCTGATTTGTATTCCTTACTCTGATCTGCACATTACCTTGACCCACGTTCCTTTGATTCAAGTTCTGCCTTCCTTGAACATTTTGAACCACAACCCTTCCATCCTCCACAGTTGCTTGATTGCGTGGGTTTGATGAAGTTCTAAGTTGGTTGTTGGTTTGAGGGAGTGTTGCACTGAACTGTTGTACAAGTAAGGAAACCTGGTTGGTGAGATTATCAATCATCTTGTCAGTCTGAGAATATCCTGAATCCAGTTGGGGATTCATAGCAGATGGTGATTGCAATGATGATTGGACAAATGATGTTTGATTTTGTGGTGAATAGGGATGGTTATAAGCTTAATCAGACGATGATTGATTGAATGGCTGAACATTTGCAACAAATGCAAGTGGATCATTTGGTGTTGTTGGATTGAGTTTTTCCCTCAAAAGACGATCATAAGCAGCGTGCTTTTCATGTTGTTGCAAATAGGCATACAGCTGTTCATAATTTATATCTCTCAATCCTTTGTTAAGTTTCACTGCAGTAACAAATCTGTCCCACTCTGGTGTCATGCTGTTCACAAACTTTAAGTTGAGTTGGATGTTTGGCATTGTCATCCTGATGATCCTCATGCCATTCACAAGCTTGTGAAATCTCACGTAATAGTCAGTAATGTTCTCACTAGGATTCATCTTGAAATGCTCAAACTCATTATACAGCTGAGACTCACGATCTTCTTTTGTCAGTTCAGATCTAGCAAGAAGCATTTTGACATTGTCCTAAACAGCTTTTGCTTCCGTGTTGAAGTTGATGAGCATGTATACATCCTTGGGAAGTCCTTGAATCACAATGTTCGAAGCTCTTATATCAGCATCATAGCGCTTCTTTTCATCCCCATTGAGATCATTGTAAGTACGTGGTCTGTCGATTCCAAAAGTGACAGTTCCATCCTCACCGGTTGTGACAGCATCTCTAGTGGTGCCCATCTGAAAAGGTCCTTCATGAATGGATTTAAGAATATTAAATCCATTCTCTTTTCCCAAGTAGTAGAGTCGAATTCGTTGTGCCCATGACTCATAATCCGTCCTATCAAGCATAGGAGGGCGGGTATCGGACCCAGCAGCTTGAATGTCATCAGAAGCAGTGTTTGCCATGATGTAGACGGGATTTTACAACTCTTGTGATTTAAACCGAGAAATTGAATCTTTCGCGGGATTTTATAAAATCAACAAAAGAAACCGTAATATCGAAGTAAATTGCATTAATGATTTTTAAAATTCAAGTCACAAAAGTCAAATCTCAACTGATCAAATAGCAAGAAGTCAAGTCACAGTTTGTCAAATCGCAATTAACCAAATCATAATAAGTCAAATCGCAAGAGTCAACTCACAACGCCAAATCGCAATGGGTCAAATCGCAATCAGTCAAATCGCAACAAGTCAAATCGCAACTTGTCAATTCGCAATTAATCAAATCGCAATTAGTCAACAGTGACTCAAATCGCAAAGATCAAATCGCAATTACTCAAATCGCAAGCACAACTCGCAACCGAATATACTCAAATCGCAACGATCAAATCTCAACCAGAATACTCAAATCGCAACCAGAATAGCCCAAGTCGCAAGAGTCAAATCACAACCAGAAATACTCAAATCGCAATAAGATCAAATCGCAACCAGACCAAATCGCAACTGTCAAACCGCAACTCACTACCGGACAAACTGCCAAATCGCAAGTCGCAAACTGACAAACCCGTCACTGTCTTGCGATTTTGTCTTCATTCCACTTTTGGGTAAAATGCCAAATCGCAGAACAAGAGTATACCAAATCGCAACAACCAATTTCCCAAAAATAACTCAAATCGCAGTCTAGAATCCTTTACCGAAAGCCAAATCGCAACAAAGAAACACTTTGAAAAACCACACGAATTGACCTAAAAACACCACAAAACGAATAGAACAATCTTTCCAAACACCAACCTAAGCTTATATACTAACCCTAATCAAGAAAGTACAAGCTTTTAACAAATTCAACCACAAATAAGGCACAAATGAGAGATTTTTACACTATTCTATTCGAACCAAAAAGAACCACAAAACCAATCCAAGAAATCCGAAAACCTACACTCAAATGAACCTAGGCATGGCTCTGATACCAATTGTAAGCTTTAACTAAATATAAAACGTATAATTCTTGTGGTTATGGATCGAATTAGTGAGAGAAACTAGATAAGAAGTTGGGAACTAGAGAGAGAAAGTGAAATTGTATTAGTTGAAAGTATGAAGAGTTCCAACCCTTCCCTTGTATGGGAAGGGGTATATATAGTGCTAGCATAAGTGCCCTGAGTGGGCTGTGGAGTGAGCTTACAGTGGGTAAAGACCTGACCCACTCCACGAATATAATAATAACTAAACTATTACTAATTATCCTACGAGCTAATTAATGTTAATGAGTACTCAGGGTGACCGAGTCTTCATATGAATATTTATATTCTTAACATCAACGCTAGCCTCCAATTCACTATCTGTACGGACAGGTGCAAATGGGAGGATCGGGACCATTCGCCCAACAATAGTTTTCAAAACGCTTGGGCTCCCCCTCATGACGTTCCCTTCCAACAATATTCACCATGGTAGGATCTGCAAACTTGATAAAAAAAGACAAATCCATCTCTGCATAACCAAAGGAAACAGTTAGAGGAGAAACTAAAAGCCAAAAAAAAAAAAAATTTTAAAAATAATTAATATATATTTTTAATATATATATAAAAAACAAACACCCACCCGCTTCATGGCTGTCAACATATACGGGATAACTGTCCTCACCCATGGTGTAATTGCGGCTCAACCCAACCCAACCCAACAAAGAAAGGGTTCCGGAAACTTCTGGAACAGAATAGGGTTTGCTACAAGGGTGGCATAATCTTTGGCGTTAAATTCGCCGTCCTTCGGAACAGGATCTTTAGCAACACTTTTGGCGGTGTGCCATGGAAAGACATCAGGACAAGCGAAGTCATCAACCCAGAATAAATGGTCATTCCAATTCTTAACGCAATCCAGGGCTTTTGTATAACAAACACCAGTACTATCGGAACGCTTGCTAAAAGACAACCATCTTTTGTTCTTGGATTTTATGTAAAAACATCGGAATAGACCAACCGTTGGTACGATATATGAACACGGCACAAAATCTCATAGTGAGAAACCTTAGCCGCTCCTATGACAGAAAGTTGGGATATATTGATTCGATAATATCTAAGGATATCAACGAAAAACACGGATAAAGGCAACCGGAAGTTGGCGTAATAAAAAAACCTAGTATAAACGCCTATCTTTCCTACGGGGTGCTCATGAATGGTTTGGGCTGGATCAGGTAATTCCGGGTGAACCTCTTTGGGGATATGAAATTTAGCACAGAATTCGTTAAGATAATCCTGAGTAAGTTTGGATTTAACGTCCATAATAGTACCCATGACAGGAGGAAAAGTATCAAAATCTAACCTAAAGAACTAAAAAATCTTTTGGGAAAAAGTGCGACACAAGAAGAACAGTCCAAGGCCAGAATAAATTGCAATAATGGTAGAACATAATGAAAGAGAAGAAGCATGATAGTGAAAACCACATTTCATAGACTTCACCTACCAAGTGCAACAAAACATCGCGGAAGAGTAACAAACTTCGGAAGAAGCAGAACTGCCACGGTATATTTAATTCAGGATAATTCAAGATGATGGCACGTGTCAAATGACGTTTGAGTGCACGGTTCGGAGTAAAGTAAAAGATATGGATGACAGTAAGATCAGGAGGCCACACAGTCAAATCAGTCAGAAGACGAAAGGCCAAGGGACATCCACATTTCATAGACTTCACCTACCAAGTGCAACAAAACATCGTGGAAGAGTAACAAACTGCGGAAGAAGCAGAACTGCCACGGAACCTTAGTTTAGTAACAATCACCGCACGCAACCAACAAGGACGCACGCAATGAACGAACTAGACTGGGGGGACTTGATGACGTATAATACGGATAGCAGGCCTATTGGGCCTGGACCGTACAAATACATATTTGTGCCCCGGCCCAACAAAGTAAACAAGTTATAACAGGCCGCCACTAAGCCCAATGACGAACGGGCTGCGAACTGGACATACAAAGACGCACGCAGATCATCTAAATGGTACTTCAACAGTGCTCTAGCAGATTGACCGACGGTCGCGGACGATGATTTGTGTCCGCAATCATGATTACTGTGGATCCTTGCCCGACAAGGGTCCCACTCCGGGCAATAACAATAAATAAGCGAAATACTAGGAAACCTTAGTGCTGGACTAGCCTATAAAAGGAGAACCTCACACATTTTATGAGGTATGACTTTCTCGCACATAACACCTCACACTTAAAATATTCTCTGACAACATGATTACTTACTCTCACGCCGGAGCTTAATCGTGGGGTCCATCCCCACGGTAAGGCTAACGGTTTACTTTCATTTGTTCAGGGAACCACTTCATTACTTGACTTAGTGCAAACAGAATCCATCTGTGGCCTGTTAAAGCAGTCGAATACACAATTCTAACCCAATCCAATACCCGTCACATATTTTGCACTAACAGCGTTCCTGTTATTAGATTTGATATTCAGGTTTTCGAAGAGGTTGTGATGCTTAAAGGATGAATTATAAAATGCGTGTTGAACCGTGTTGTTGTCAGATATTTTTGTGCCTTGGTTTCTTCACATCTCCTTTGCTTAATATTTATTTAACAAGAGGTTCTTCTCTTTACTCAATCTCATATTTGTTTAAGATATTGAAAGAAAAACAATTCTGAAATTTAGAGAATAACGGTGCATTATTTGATGTACAACAACTGTTTTGGAATATAGCTTAATGAAGAAATGAAAATTTATATGTTAGAAAGGTTTCGTTTGTGTTATGCATGCATATAATCTATAAGTCTATAACCTTAGCAAAAGCTTCTTTTTGTTTAAATTTAATTGAATTTATCGTTAAGATCAGTAGATTAATTGTGACTGTGTTTTGTAATCTGTGTCAATTATGTTTTTTGTGGTTTCATTTGTTAATGTTCCTTTACTTTCTTCTTTATGAATCTTATCACGCTGATGCGTGGTTTTGCGACCTTACAACAAGTTTTACCTCTCGAGGGATCTCAAGAGGCTTGCAATCCCCACCAGGCAGTGTACCTGACCGATGTAGTATAGTGAAGTGGCAAGTACCGGGGGATTGATCGTTCTCTAAGGGAATAGTGTCGTTAAGATTGAAAAACTACTCTAATAGGTCTAAGGGTGAGGGAAGATTCTTTTTGTATTTTTATAATTTTATGAAAGCAAGTAAAATCTCGGGTTTGAAGGAGTGGGCGGAATTAGTTGCTAGTCAACTAACCCAAATGACTACAAATGCAAATAAAATAAAATAACTGAAAATGAAAAGGTCGTGGAACTTATATGGAGAGAAATGTGTTTACTTAGATTTCCTTACTCCCTAACTATCTTTTACCGGTTGATTAGTGTGTTATTAATTGCGGGATGACGGGTGTATTCCTTAATACCAATCGTGGGGTGGCGTACGTACTTCCCCAACCTAAAGCCCTACTTCACTCTAAAGTCGAGCCGGCTAAAACTTAAAAAATGGATCACAAGAATTTTGCCATGCATTAAAAAACACCATAAAAAACCTTAGTACGCATTGGTTCATGTTTCTTAAGACGTTCAAGCAAGTTCCGAATAGAGGTTAGCCAGTTTTCTTAAGCCAAAAACGATAAACAATCATCCATACAATTAAAAACACACAATAAACCAATAATCAATAGTTTAGGTTTCATTAGATCTAAGAAAACAAAGATAAATCTACCTAGCTTTATTTAAAAGACAAGAACAAATATAATCAAACAACACATAGACTCTTTGTTGATTAATGATTACTTATCTTTAATAAAATTTGGGAGACCCCAAAAAGGGATAAAACCCTTAAAATGCAGAAAATTCTCTTGGGTTTCCCTCCAAAAGTTGCACCCCTATGAAAAAAAATTGCAAAACTATATATAGAGTTTTTGTGGCTGACGGCGTCCCCATTTAAGTGAAAAAGCCGTCACCTCCCGTGGCTTTGGGTTCCCCCCATGGTCTTCCTGACGCCGTCCCTTTTAATCCTCCAAAAACCCTCTGGCCTATCAAGGTTGACGCCGTCAAAATGTGCTTGACGCCGTCTCTCTTTAATTAAACCCGGATGGCCTTGATCACCTAAAGGGTACCCGTCAGACTTTCCATTGAAAAAAAAACTCTCTGCGCGTCACGTGTTTTTGTCATATCCACCCTTTTGCCAACCATGACGCCGTCAAGAGCAATACTTGACCCGTCAAGTTACTTTTCCACAGCTTTGGGGGAATTTGTGGGTTTTCTTCACTTTTATCTCCAAAAACGTCCAAAATGCTTCCTTTTCCAGATTTCCTTCTCCAAATTTACCCTAAAATACAAAAGGAACATTTAGGGCAAAATTTGATCAAATAAATACTTTGGGCTTAAATGCCCCCCTAAAAGCGGTACATTTCGCTTCAAAATACCCTTAACCTTGAAATTTGCTTGCCCTCAAGCAAATCCTTTTTTTCAATCAAAATACAAGTTAGGGGTCATTTAATGCAAATAAAAAAGTAATTACAACAAAAAAAGTCGTTCCACTTTAATCATAATAACCGGAGATTACAAACAGCACCTCACAATAGTGTTTAGTTTACTCACATCTCCAGGTGTCATAAAAGTAATCCATAAATGAAAACGGTTTAATATCTCTCACTACCTTCATAGAAAAATAGATTACATAGGCTTGGGAAAAGGATCAAAAACCTTTCCACTAGGCGAAAACACCTAAGAATAAACTAACAAAGAGGTTTTACAGGGGTTTAACGGGAGGGGAGGGAAGAATAAACACTTTTTTGTTGGATAAAGATATTTTACTGGTGGCTAGTTAAAGATCTTATTAAATTACATTTACAAATGGCTTGCAAAGCCAAGACTCGACTCAACTTAAAGCTAAAAACAAAATAACAAAAACATAAAAAAAACATAAAATAAAGGGGAAATGGTAGTCCGTATGTTTTTTTCTACATTTTTTTTCCCTCATTTTTTGTATTTTTTCTTTTTTTTTTTGATTTTTTTTTTTTCATACACTCTTGCCCTCCATCCAAAATAATACATCATAGGGGGTTGCATTTTCCCCTTACAAATAACTATTCTAATACCGAATTAAAAAATCGAAACACTTGGAGTACTTTTAAAATATTTAGCACATATGGGGGTAATAATGTTTTTTCCCCATTACTCCATTACACTATACTTTACCCATGAGTCCCCAATCGTCCCAAAACAATATGAACAAGGATATGACTCAACTTAAACAACCATGTAATCAATTAGATAATTAATTTGGGGGTTTAAACAAAAGTTTTCACAATAATGCACTAAAAATGAGTGTACAAAGGGGAGGCTAAGGCGATTTGGGGTACATTTTAAGTGGGGTGTAAACAAATTCTTACTTTAAAGTAAAATGCTTTAAATTTTTGAAAGAAAAGTAGGCTCGAGGGTGTACGGGGGATCGGTTTTCAAAAAATGAGTACAACGCAAAGGGTGGGGAAAAATTATTGCCAAAAGTACCAACAATTTTAAAAAAAAAAAAAGGTAAAAAAAGGGGTTTTAAAAAAATAATGCCTCTTTTCTTTTTAGTAAATTAATACACAATGTAGTTCACTTGTGGCCTAAAAGTCCTAAGCAAGTTTTAAAAATCAAAAAGGTCCGTCAAAATCTAGCATAAATTTTTTTCCTCCAAAAATTTAGGGGGGAACCTAAAAATTTGGGGGGGAAAATTTTTTAGTGGTACATTTTGTGCAGTAAAAAACCCAAACCTGGGCCTTTTTTAAAAACAAATTTCACTCCTATTTTGTTGAAAAAATTTTTAAATTTGGCATAAAATTGCAAAAAAGGGTTTTCCCTATTTTTTTTGCACATCTACCATTAAAAAAAAAAAAAAAAAAATGTTTTTGGGTATTCTCTAAAGTAAAAAAACTTTCCCCCCCCCCCCCCTTTACACTTAAGTTGAAATTTGCCCCCCAATGTTAAAAAAACCAAGATGAAAAAAAAAAAAAGGGTTTTAAAAAAAATTTTGAAAAAATCCAAAATCCCCCCCCTTTTTTTCGTTCGGGGGTTAAAGAGGAAAGGGGGTTTTAGATTTCTTCCAAAAAAAGAAAATTTTTCCAAAAAAAGCCCCCCAAAAAAATTTTTTTTCCCAAAATTTTACTTTCCCCTTTTTTCCAAAAAAAACCCTTTTAAAACCCCCTAGAAAAAAAAACACGAAAACCTGAAAAATTGGGGGGAAAAATCTAAAAAAGGGGATAAAATTTTTTGGGGAATGAAAATTTTGCAGATCCTTTTGGATTTTTAAAATTTTTTTTAAAATTTTTTAATTTTAAAATTTTTTTTTTAAAAAAACCCAAAATTTTTTCAAAAAATTTTTCCCCAAAAAAATTTTAAAACCCCTGACCCCGGGGGGTTTTAAAAAGGCCCCGGGGGGGCCGTCAGAAATGTCTGAAAGAATTCCATTTTAAATTTTTTTGGGAAAATTTTTTGGGGAAAAACCTATACCTTTTTTTGGGGGAAAAAACCCTGCAAAAATCTTTGACTCGATACAAGATTTGACTCAAAACAATTACAAAAAATTTTTTTAAAAATTTAAAAAAATTGTTTTTTTTTCATGTTTTTTTTTCTAAAAAAAACCCTTTTTTGGGGTTTTTTCCCTTACATTTTTTTTTGGGGAAAAAAACCCTTTATATGTAGTTAAAAAATTTAAAAAAAAAGGGGAAAACCCCCTTTTCCCAAAAATTTTAGTTTCGAAAAAAAAATTTTCAATAAAAAAAAAAATTTTAAAACATAACATACGGAAACAAATAAAATCAAACAAAAAAAAATAAACACACAAAGAAAATAAAGTTTTGGGGTTTCCTTTTCCCCAAAAAGCGCTTTTCTTTATTAAGAGTTTTAAAAATTTTGACCAAAGCCCTTTTTTCCCCCAATTTTAAATGACTTCGTACCCCAGGACGTTTTTTTGGGTTTTAAGCTTGGATTGAATTTCCTTTTGGGCCGCTTAGTAAAATATATCTTTTAAAAAATTCTCCCATGGGGCATACAATGTCCCCTTAATATGCCATGCCCCCCCTTTTCCCCCTTTTTGGGGGGGTTTTTTTCCCCCCAAACCCAAAAATTTATCATGTCCCACAATTTTCCCCTTTTTTTAACCCCCAGGTTAAAGGAAAAACCCCTAAAAATCAAACATTTTCCCCCCAAAAAAACTAGAGGGCCTTTTAAATGGACCCAAAAATTTTTGTCCCTAGCCAGATTTTTTCTCCCCCAAAGGGTTTTTTTTACAAAATCCTCTTTTTGGGGGAAAAAAGGGGTTGGGGTCCCATGGTCTCTATCGATCCAATTCCAAAATCTTTTGGTCCCCCCATTTAATTCTAAAAACCAAAGGGGGGGGGGGTTTATTTTTTAGTATCATAACATGGGGTTTTTTTACATCATTGACTGGGGCCCAAAAAAACACCTTCTCCTACCGCTATCTTAGAATTCCCCTTTTTAAACAATTTTTTAAAAAAATACGGGGGGCCCCCCAAAAAAACCCCCCCCTTTTAAAAAAGGGGAGGGAGGGTCCCCTAACCATATCAAGGGGGGGGGGAAAAAGGGGAAAAAAGGTTAATTTTTTCCCATGTTACTAAACCCCCCTTTCCTTGACTACTCCAAATGGGGAAAAAACTCCATCCCCCAAACCTGTTATCACCCGGGGTTTTTTTCCCCAAAAAATTTTCCCATTTTTTAAAAAAGGTAACGGAAGTAAGGGGTTAAAAGGCCTTTTTTTCCCAAAATCGGGGGAATTTTTTTCCCCCAAACCTCCGAATTACCCGATTTTTTCAAAAAGGGGGGAAAAAAATAACCAGGTTCCCTTAACTTCTTAGGGGGGATTTTTTTTAAAAAAAAGGGGGGGCCCCTTTTTTTTCCCAAAATTTTTTCCCCCTCACCCCCCCATCCCCAAAAAACAACTTTTTAAGGTGGGAAAAACCTTGAATTCCCTTTTTAAGGTTTTTGATGGGGGGAAGGGGGCAAAAATTTTTGACCAAAATTTTGGTATCATAAAATTTTGTTTTTTTTTTTTCGGGGGTTTGGGGTTTTTTTTTAAAAAAAGACCATGGGGAATTTAAACCCCCAAAAAATTTTTGGACCCCAAAAATAAGGGGAAAAAAAAATGTTTTTAAATTGGGGTTTTTATTTATTTTTGGGGGTTTTTTGACTTTGGGGGTTTCTAGGGGGGGGCTCCCCATTTCTCGGTTCATTGAAAAGGGGGGTTCAAAAAGGGGGCAAAAATTTTTTGGATCTCGCTTTGTTTTTTTTTTTTAAACCCCGGGGGAAAAATTGGCCAAACGACTTCTTGAGGGTCCCTTTTAAAATTTGGGGGGGAAAAAAAACCTTTTTAAATTTTTGGTACACCATTGCTGGAAGGATTTTTGTTTTTAAAGTAGGGTTCGATTTGGAAAAACCCTGATTGGAAACGATTAGGGGGGTTGGGGAAAAAAATTGGGGTTTTTTTTCGTTTTGGGGTTTTTGGTTTTTTCCACCCCCGGTTTGGGGGGTTTTTCCCTGGGGGTTGTAAAGAATCACCTGGGGTTTGGGGGGGGTTTAAAAAAATACCAAAAAGTCCCCGCCCCTCGGGGGGGGAGGATGCGTATCCCCAAAAACTTGTTTTGGGGGTTTTTCATGCAATCACGAGTGCTTGGGGCCACACATAATTCAATGAAGAAGTGATTTTGTTAAAATTTGGGGGGAAGGTTTGGGGAGGGAGGGGCCTAGGAGGATTTCCAATTAACGGAAAAAAAACTTGACCCTTTTGGGGGTTTAAGTTTTTTTTAAAAATACGGGCGGAAAAAACTTTGAAAATTTTTTTTGGGCAGGCAAAGAAAAATTTTCCCTTTTGGGGGGTTTTTTTTCAAATCACGGGGGGACCCAAAATTTCCCTTTTTCATAAAGAGCAAAAATCTTTCCCGGGGGGGCCCATGATTGTTTCCCCCTTAGATCACAAACTTACCACCCCGGGCCCCCAAAAAAAAGGGGTTTCCCCCGGGGGGGGATTGATAAAGATCTAGAAGATTTGGGGGTTGGAGCCAAAAAACTATTTTCCCCCGGGGAGGGGACTTTTTGGAGTAAGTCCTTGAATCGAGTCCCAAAAACCCCGTAGAGGTTTTTTCCCCCTTGACCTTGTTGGGGAAAACAAGATTCATTCCTTTTTCTTTTGGGGGGGTTTTTTCCTGGTGGAAAAAACCCGAGCAAGGAAAAAAAAAGGGGGGGAAATTTTTTCCCCAAAAAAGGGGGGTGGGGGGCCCGCGGGGGGGGCCTTAAAACCATTTTTTACTTGGGGCCCCAAAAAGAATTTTTAAAAAGGGCGTGTTTTGGGGGTTTCCCCTCGAGGGCAAAAATTTTAAAGGGGGATAGAATCAAAAGATTTTTAAAAAAATCCTTGAGATGTTGATTAGGGAAAAATTTTTAAAAAAAAATCCAAAAGGAATGATCCCCCCCCCTTTTTCCCAAAAACCCGGGGGGTTTTTTGTCGGGGGGGAATTTTAGTGTTTTTGGGGTTTCCCTTATGAGCAAATTTTTTGTTTGGGGAGCCAAGGTGGCTAGGGGGATTTTGTCTCCAAAAAGGGGGGGCTCAAAGGGGGTGGGTGTTGTTGTGGGGGGTGGGGTTTGGGGATCGAGGATATTAAAAACCCTTCCCCCGAAGTCGGGGGGAATTTTCAAAAAAAGAAACGAAAAAAAAAAAAAAGGGGGCAAAAAAAAACCCCAAAATTTTTAAAATTTTAAAAAACTCATTTGAAAGGAACCGTGATAAAACCCCCAATAAAATAAAAATTAAAAACCCAAACAATAACTATTCCCCGCCCGGGGGGGGGCCCAAAAAAAAGATGCGGGGTTTTTTGGGGCCCCCTTTCAACATTTTTTAAAACCTTTTTCGGGGGTCTCAAGGGGGTTGCAACCCCCAAAGGGGATGTACCTAAACCCTTTTGGGGATATGAGTGGAAAATCCCAAAAGGGGAAATTTTATCGTTCTCGGGGGGGAAAAGGTGTCGTTGGGGTTTAAAAAAAAAAAATAAAAAATTTTTGGTTTTTAAAGGGGGGGGAAAATTCCCCTTTTGAAAATTTTTTTAATTTTAAAAAACAAAAAAAAACTGGGGTTTTTTAAGGGGTGGCAAAAATTTTTTTTCTTTTTAAACAAAACCCCAAAATTAAATACAAATGCAAATAAAAAAAAAAAAATGAAAAAAAAAAATGGGGGAAAATTAAAAATGGAAAAATTTGTTTATTTAAAATTTTTTTCCCTTTTTTCCCAAACTATCTTTTAAAACCCCCGGGGTTTTATTAGTTGTAAAAAATTTTGGGGGAAAGACGGGTGTTTTCCCCTTAAAAACCCAAAAGTGGGGGGCGTAGTACTTCCCCAACTTAAAATTTTTCCCACTTCATCCTATGTCGAGGGGTTTTTAAAAGCTCATAACAGGGGGTCACTAGAATTCCCAGCATTAAAAACAACCTTAAAAAAAACCCTTTGTACGAAATTTTGGTTTTTATTTTTTTAAAGCTTTTAAAAACAAGTTCCCCCTATAGGGGGGTTTGGGGCCCTTTTTTTTAAAACCCCAACATCGTTTTAAACCCCAAACTCCAATAAAATTAAAAACCAAAAAAACCCAAATTTTTTAATAGTTGGGTTTTATTAATCAAGCAAAAACAAGAAAATTTTGGGCCCAGCATTTTAAATTAAAAAAAACAAGAAAAAAGAAAAATTTTAAACAAACACTAAATTTTGATTGTTTAAAAATTTAAATTTTCTTTATCTTTAATTAAACAGGGGGGTTTTAAAAAGGGAAAAAAAACCCTTTAAAAAAAAGGGGAGAAAATTCGTTTGGGGTTTTTTCCTCAAAAAAATTGCACCCCCATAAATTTTAAAAATTTTCAAAACTTTTATAGATTTTTTGGGGGGGGTGGCGTCAGTTGTAGGAGGGACCCCCCTACCCTAAAACCCGGGGGAAAGGGTTTTTCCCGGGGTGGTCCCCCCGACCCCCCTCCCCCCTTTTTTAAAAATTCCCAAAACCCCCTTTGGGGCCCATCAAGGGGTTTTTTACGCCGTCAAAATGTGCTTACCCCGGGACCCTCTTTTTTTTTAAACCCCCTGCCCCAAAAACCCCCTTTAAAAGGGGGTTTTTTCGCCGTAAAACCCTTTTCCCTTTTAAAAACTCTCTGGGCGTCACTTTTTATTTTGTCATACCCCCCTTTTTTTCCAAGCCAGGGGCCCCCCTCAAGAGCAATACTTGGGCCCCGGGTTTAAGGGGGTTTTTTTCCCCCAAAACTTAGGGGGGCTTTGTCGTTTTCTTAAAATTTTTTTGCTAAAAAAACCCCCAAAAAAGCTTCCTTTTCCCGATTTCCCCTCCAAAGTACCTAAAAAGAAAAAAAGGAACGATTTAGGGCAATATTTTTTTTTAAATAAAAAACATTTTTTGGGTTTTAAAAAAACCCCCCAAAAAACATACACTTTTTTCCCTTAATTTTTATGCTCTTTTTTTAAATTTTTTCTGCCAAGGGGTTTGGGGTTTTTTTTAAAAGGGGGTTGGAACTTTTGGGGGGGCTCTTGGTTTTTAAAATCACCCATTTACCTTAAAGGGGAAAAATTTTTTTTTTCTTTCAAAAAAAAACAAAAGAAAAAAAAAATGAAGCATACCTTTTTTTTTTTTTTTTCAATCGTCCAAAAAAAATTTTTGCAATCAAAAAAAAAAAATTTTTAGCTGATTTTGATGCATAGTAGTACCAAAAAAAAGGGGGAAAAAAGTAGCTTTTTTTCCGGGGTTGCAATAAAAAGTTTTTTGCTTTCTTTTGAATTTTAAAGACTAAAAAATTTTTTTTTTAATCGGGGAAACCCCCCACTAATTTTTGAAATTATAAATAAAACTCTAAATTTGGGGAAAAAAGGGGGGGAAAAAAAGTACGATTAGTCATATGGGGGGTCAAAATGAACAATTCCTTTTGGGGTGTTTCAAACCCAACAAATTTAAAAAAAAAAAGGGAAATGAATAGTTTTGGAGTTCTAAGTTAAAAAGGGTTTTTGGGGCAGTCCTTTTTTGCCTAAAAAAAAAGGTACAAATTACTCTTTCATTCAATGTTTTTAACTTTGCCGGGGGGGGGTTTTAAAATTTAAGGGGTTTTTTTAGAGTTTTTTTTTGGGGTTTTTTTTTTAAAATTTGGGAAATTTTTTTTCCCTTTTTAATTTTTTTGGTAACGAAAAAATTTTTAAGTAGTAGAGGAAGGGGTTTTTAATTTTAAAAATTATTGAGGGGTTTTAAAAAGGGGTTTCAAAAAACCCCAAAATTTTTAAAAAGACAGAATGGGGGTGGTTTTTTATTTTTTAATTCTTAGTGTTGTTGATCTTAAACTAAAAATCGAAAATATATACTTTTTAATTTTTTTTGATCAAGTTTTTACAACCTGCATATTTGTTTTTTTTCAAGGAAAAATTTGGGACAATACTCCTTTTCTTTTTAGAAATTGTAAATTTGGGTTTTGTCAATTTTTAAAAATCCCAAATTTTTTTTCCCCTTTTGAAAAAGTTTAGTGGTTGAGTAATTTTGGGTTTTGTTCATGTGTGCCCCCTTTTTGGGGTTTTAGAATATTTTTTTTAATATTAGATAAAAAAATTTGGGGGGGGTTTTTTTTAAATTTAGCTCAAATTTTTAAAGGGGGTTAGCTGATTGGGGGAAAATTCCTAAACTCCTCAATTATAGATTTTTCCCGGGTTTTTCCCCCCAAAATAGGGGTTTTTTCCCCCCCCCATTCTCTATAAATGGAAAGGGGGGGGTGAGGTTTTATTTGTACCTTTTTTTTTTCCCTTAAAATTTTTTAAAAAAAGTTTGAGTGTAAATTTTTCCTCGTGTGTTCTTGGTTTTTACTCGGCATTTAAAAAAGGGGGGAAAACCCTTTTTTTTAGGTTTTGTTGGAAAAGTTCTTGATTCGGGTTCCCCCTCTAGAAAACCGGTTTTTTTGGATTTCTCCCCCAAAAAATTTGGGATTAGGGCCCCTTTTTTGGAAGAACAATCAACATCGTGGAAGAGCCGAAACAAGAGAAACGGGGGTGAAAACCCCCCTTTTTTGGGTTGTCGGTTTTTTTGGGAGCGTTTGGGGGAAATGGTTTTGCGGATTGTTAAAAACCCCCCGGTTTCTACTTAAAAAAATTTTTTCCCCCGGGTTTAAAGACACAAAAGGTCCTTTTGGGGTTTTACCGGGGGGTCTTTTTTCGGAGTTTAGGAAAAGATATAGGCTGTCAAAAATTTTTTGGTGTAGTTGTTTTTTATTCTTTTTTTGTTTTTTGGGGGTTTTTGTTTAGCTTTTTGATGTTTGATTACCAAAAGGTTTTTTGGGGGTTTTTGGGGTTTTTTAAAAAAAAGAATACTTTGGGGAAAAAGGTTCTAGAATTGGGGTTTTTTCCCCCTGGTGGATTTTATTTTTCCCCCTTAAAAGGGGGGAAAGGGAAAAAAATTTTCTTTTTTTACAAGGGGTTTTTGGGGGGGTTTTGGGTTTTTTTTTTTTTTTAAAAAGGGGGCAAGGTTTGGGGGAAAAACTTTCAATTCAAAAATTTTGGGTTTTTTTGGGAAATTTTAAAACCCCTTGGGGTTCTTTTGGGGGGAAAAAGTAAGGGGTTTTTTTTTGTCTTTTGGGGGGAAAAAAAAATGAATTTTTTTGGGGGACAAGGTTTATCAAAGTTGTTTAAATTTTTAAGGTTTTGGAAAAAATTTTTGGAAAAAATTTAGGGGTTTTTTTTCCCAAAAGGTTAAATAGGGTCAAAATTTTTTCAAAAAATCAGATTTAGCCCCACGATTTGAGATTGTTGGTTTTAAAAAAGGTTAAAAAGGGGGTTGACAAGGGGTTTTTTTGCAAAAGGGTTAAAAAAAAAATGAATAGTATGATTTTTAAAAGGGTTAAAAAAAAAAAAACTGATGGGAAAAAATTTTTAAAAAAAGGACATGGGGGTTCAAAACAAATTGGGTTCAAAAAACTTGGTTTGGTGTTAAAACAAGGGGGGCCCCCGGGGTACATGTTCAAAAGGTGTTTTTTGAGGTTTTGGGAAAAACAGGAGCTCAGGGGGAAAAAAAAGCTGAGGGAAAATTTTTGGGAAAAAAAAGATCATTTTTTGTATGACTCAAAGAAAGTTAGAGGTTAAAAAAAATTTTTGAAAAGGGGGAAAAACCCCCGATTGCTTGGGGGGAAAACAGGGGGAAATTGGGGGAAAAGGGGCCGGGGGAAAATTATGAAAACCCCCGTACCTGGTCCAAAAAGGGGGGAAAAAAGGGGGAAAGTTTGGGGAAAGGTAAAAATTGAGGTACAATTTTAATTTTTGGGTGCCCCTTTTTTAGTTGCTAAAGTAAAAAAAAAAGATGCACATGAAAAAATTGACTTTCGGGGATGCATTGCTTGTGAGGTAATTTCCAAGTGGGGGGGGTTTTAATGAAAGAAGATATGGTTTTTTTGGTATGGTATGTGTATGCTCACAATAGTTCCAGACGAAAAAGGGGGACACTTCAAAATTACTGGGGAAAAAAAGCAAAAAGTTTGTTTCCCCCAAACTATTTTTCCCCCTTTTAGATATAAGGGGTTTAAAAAACAAAGTTTAAAACCCGCCCAACTGGGGGTTTTTAAGTGTTTGTGGATTAAAGCAAAGGAAAATATACTTTTGGGTTTTGGGGTATTCAGGATCAGAGTGGGGAAAAATCTGTGGGGGGCACGATTCAGGTTTTTTCCAAAGGGGGGCGGGGGTTGGATATTGTTGGGGGGATACTCTAAAAAAGTCGTAAGAGGTAATCTTGTAGGGGGAAAAAAGGGTTTTTAAAAAAAAATAAGGGGTATGTTTTATATGCAGTTGGAAGTCATAAGTATCAAGTTTGGGGTTTTTCAAAAAACCCGGGGGTAAAAAAACTGCGGGGGGGGGAATTTTTGGGGGGGGTTTGTTTTTAAAAAATTTAAAAAAGGGGGGGACAGGGGGTTTGTGGATTATTACTACGCCATGGGGAAAATCGATTTACTAAAAAAAGGGGGAAACAATCACAAAGTACGGGTTTTTTAAAGGGGGGAATTTTGGGGGACTGGGGGAAAAAATGTTGCGGCACATTTATGGCTTTTTTAAAAACTAAAGTGAATATAGGGCACTTGCTGGGAAATTGAAAAGGATACATGGCTAAAGGGACCTCCTACCAAAGAGTCAGGATTTGAGCTAAGGTTGTAGCAGGTATTGCTACTTGTGCTTTGGGACAAAGGCGGTCCCCGGTCCGAGGTTCCACCACTGGTTGAAGTTGTTACGTATCAAAGGCTAGCTATTACCACTAAGGGGAAATTGTTAAAATATTATGTGCAAAAGTTTGATATAAGTTTAGGGGGGCTAGTTGTAGTTTACTTAAACTTAAGGAGGTTAGTCATGTTTAGGAAATTTTCCTAACCTCCTCAATTGTAGATTCCTTGTTCACCAAGGGTAATTTCTCCTCCCCCTTCTCTAAAAATTTAGGAATGAGGGGGTGAGATTTTAATTGTAACCCTTCTTTTTCTTGCTCACGTTTAATAAACTTTGAGTTAAAATTCTGTGTGTTTTGGGCCACTCCATTAAGGGATCAAAACCCTTTGTCGAGGTCTTGTTGGAATAGTTCTTGATTCATGGGTTCCGCTCTAGAAAACCTTTGTTGGATTCTCCCAACACGAAAAATGTTTTAATTTTAACTGTTTAGGGGCTTAATAGCTTATTGTGTTTTAGAAAAGCTATTTAAGAAACTCTAATACATGTGTATCTTTTGTTATTTATATATAAATAATATATATATATAAATATATATATATAATTATATATAAAATAATATTTAAATATATATATATATATATATTATATTTTAAAGGTCCGGTTCTAGAGAAAAGTATATTTAGGTAGAAAAGTGAAAAATAATTAAGGGTAATTTTGAAAACATTTAAAAGTTTAGGTAAAAATTAAAAAACAAAAAAAAATAAAAAGACGGATATCAACCGTCATTCAATTCCTCGAATTCAGAACCATCTTCACCGACACCACACACAAGCGCGTCACCATCTGCACCGACACCATCCCACAACCGTCCACCGCACCGCAACCAAACCTCTCCCACCTCACCACCACCACCCTTTCATCATTATTCCCAAACATGGAGATGAGCTACATCGCCACCGTCTTCCGTCCCTGCAACCACTGCGCAATCTTCAATCCACCACCGTTACACCACCGCTGTCAATCTTCTTCAGGTAATTTATAATTTTAAACATTTTTAAATATTTAATTTATTAAATTTATTTTTTATTTATTTTAATGTTTAGGGGAGAGGTAATTTGGTTGTTTTTTTTTTATTGAACGCCTGACATCTTAGGATCTAGTGTATAAAATTTGCGGCATGAGATTAAAACGTTAGGCATCGATTGTATTTGGCATCTGTTTTTTTGATCCGCCCCGGGACACCTTATTTGATCCTAAAATAAGCTTTTTCCCCTCTAAACAGTCAAAAGGCTTATTTTTGAAAATAAGCAATCCAATACATCCACTATCCTTTAAAAAAAAATACATCCACTATCCCTGAGAAAATCTCATCATCTCTTTGAATTTTTATTAAAAAATTAGTTTGCATAACCCTTAAGATTGTAAGAAGGGTCTTCTGCTGGTTTCTACTCATTTTTCCCAAAAATAACATAAAAACGTGGGTGCACTATGCTTTTTTTGTTTAGACCAAGTATGTTGAAGAAACACGAAATATGAGGCCACAGTGGTGGAAAAAATTTTTTTTTGAAATTTTAAATTCCTAAAGCCACCAAATTAGATCAGGTGGTTATGGGTTAATTTTTTTGGTCAACTCCTATTAATACCAGCTTCATTTTTTCTTTAAAAGCATCGACTACGCAAACCAATTGAATTTGTATTGAGTTAAACGAAAATTTTTATAACAGAGAAGGATCTTGGCAGAGTAATGCCCAATGCTTTTTGTTTCTGCATTCATTAGAACAAAAGACAATTTTAAACTCAAAAGCGAGAAATGAAAACCCGGGGGCCTGACTTCGTTGCAAGTTTCATTTACTTTTTTTGCAGTATTCGGTTTCCTTCACCTTTTCGGGATATCCACACCCTGGGTCAAAGTTTAGATGGTACATTTTTGATTTCTATTGGTTGACATGTAAGGGGACTGTTACGGGGGACCCATTTGCTACTTTTCAGAAACATCTAATGGTTCAAAAACCGGCCCCCAAACTTTTTAAAAACATCAGTCACAAAATGACCTTGGGGTGTTGAGGTTTGCATTTAATTTACTGCACCCCAAAACTTTCATGAATGTTTAAATATGTCTTTTAATATGGCAAAAATTTAAATTATTAGCAGTGGCGTGTAATATTGACAAATTCTCAGATAGTCATCTGTTAAAATTTTTAGTGCATTTGTTAATATATATTAGTGCATCTTTTAAATATATATTAGTGAAACAATTAAAAAAGTTTTATTGAAACTGATATATCGATGATAAATCCCAGAGATCTAATATGATAATTTTCAGGAGGCATTTGTTTCCTGAAAGAGGTCGAGTCTATTGCTCAGGAATCTTCCAATCGTTTTCATAGCTCTGGGAACATAGGAGTTTTTTTAGGGAGACAATTCATGTGTTTACCCTTGCTCTCAAATCCGTACCGAATGAAAATCAGGCTTCCAAGTCTTTTATGAGGGTATGATTTTTCAAAAGGTTTTTAGTTTCAGAAATGGATAATTATTTTCAAACAAACCCATATAAATCCGGGCATTCTAGCTCATGTGGTTTTGAGATCTGATATAATGGAAGTTATCAAATACTCATCGTAGCCAAATCAAATAAAATACAATTTTGAATCAAATTTAAGCGCGGTGATTTCCGTTGCCCTTGTGTTAGTTCTGTGTGAATAGTGTTATAAGTACATACATTCTTTATTATTAAAAAAAGTTGGGTTTAGTTTGTATTGTTATATATGTATAGTGCATCCGTTATATATGTATTAGTGCATCTGTTAAAAGATTTGTGAATCCGTTATATATGTATTAGTGCATCCATTATATATGTATTAGTGCATCTGTTAAAAGATTTGTGCATCTGTTATATATGTATTAGTGCATCTGTTAAAAGAACAACATAATATGTTCTTCTTTTAATATTTACCTGGTTCAGTTACCTGCAAGTGACTTTGTGAATAGTTGATTTAGGTTTAGTACATGAGAGATGTAAGTAATAATATTCTTTTCTTTTGTTTCTACTTGTAGAGTCTAGATTCTAGAATCAATGTGCATGCAATGATCTTGAAAGTGCAGGAAATGATAATTTATTGCAGATGTCCTAAAGAAGATCTTGTAAAAGGTATGGTTTGGACAAACATCTCGTTTCATGCTAAAGGGATATTCGGCTTATGGTGGTGGAGCGCCGGATGGTAGATTAACAGATAATGGATAATTGGATATTAATGTTTTCCCACTGTTTTTCTTGTATGTCTTCTCTGCAGATTCAGATAGTGATAGTTTCACGAAGATGGATCAATCATAGGATTTGAAGAGGACCAGCCAATTAAGGTACTTACTCTGGTTTGCTGATAAGTTTGCATATGCATTCCTCACATGTGACATGTTGTGTGTATTTTATGGTTTATGTGATTATATGCTCAATTGTTTTTATACAGTATTGTGTGCTCAACTAATTTCGACTGCTTATAGTGAGGGAGGATAAGTATTACTTACTGAGGCGTTTTCACTTTTGATTTGAATGCACTTGGATGTTTTTATTCATACCCTTTTGAGGCCTTAATGTTGTACTAGTAAATATATCCTTGCAGAATAATGGTAATTGCATACAACATTAATATCTGTGTGCATTTTGCCAAGACTGTTCTTGTTACTTTTAATTGAATGAGTCAAGAATAAATCTAAAATAAGCGTTATCGCATCCATTTGCATGTTTAGTGCATCCATTTGTATGTTTAGTGCATCTATTTGGACATATTAATGCATCCATTTGCATATTTAGTGCATCCATTTGCTAATGTACATCCATACACCCCCTTGTGTTATAGTTGACGTTTGCAATGGGTGGGCCGTACGGGTTGCGAAAAATATGGAAATTAGAAGGGCAGTTTTCTGTCCTGCCTCAGCTACCACACTGGCTTCCATACTGTCCTTTCAGAAACTGATTGATGATGGAATTATACACAAGAGTGGTATGTGAAGAACTTATATTAACATTTTTTTATATGTATTAAAATACGACCCTAAGATGTTCTTCTTATTGCAGGTGTTCCTATAACTGATCAGATAATTCAGCTGTCAGAAACCATGCCACCAATAAAACCTAAGAACCTTGGATGGGCTGGCTTTCCGGATTTGGCAACTGTAGAAGCAACTTTCCAAATGGTAATAAAGCTGAAGAAGCTTCTAAAATGACTGAATGGATTTCAACCGAATGTAGATTTATGACGAAATCTAAGAATCTTTTATCAACTCTGCATAAACTTATCTTTGGGAGAAGAAGTTGCTTGATGAAGTTAAGGTATGTATTGAGGCTATCATTAAACACTTGCTTGTCCAATTTATATCTCTGTTCTGTGTACTTTGTCGGAATCTAGCATTCTAATTCCAATCGCTCGCCTTTAATACAACATGTTTTACGCGTTAAATTTCGTATAATTATACTCTGCGCGTTACTAATTTTTTCTGATGAAAGGTGCAACATTTATTTTCCGAATAAATTCATATTCTTGCTAGAGCTCCTATTGGAAAGCTTACTAATCTTTTTTGTCGTTAGACTTCTTTTTTTTAGATTTTTCAATGTGTTACAAAACACAATCATTTTGAGATATTTTATATTAGTCACTAATAGAGTATGCATATGGGTTGTAATCATGGTTTTTTGTTGGCCAACTCATATAAAAACAAATCTAAGTTAATGTAAATATAACAATTAAATACGTGAAATCCTTTTCTTATGTGTGTCACAGATTGAGGAAAATGAGGTTACTCCATGACGAGAAGAAGCGAAGACTTTCACGTATGAATGAGAAAGGCGCCGAGCCTCACAAAATAGACTCAACAAGGACTTTCGTTAGAAGTCTTTCAACGAAAATTCGAATTGCAATTCAAGTTGTGGATAAGATCTCGGAGAAAATAAACCAATTACGAGATGAAGAATTGTGGCCACAATTGAATGACTTTATTGAAGGGTAATATATATGCTTTTTTATATATTTTTTTGTATTTGCTTATTCAACTTGCTTATTCAGTTTTTGCACAATCATCTACCATCTCCACTACAATATGTTGATCCCACTATAAGATTGTGGGGCCGCATATGCTGCAGAATAAAAAACAGAAAGTTTTGCAGAACCTAAAGTTAAAATAATAAAGCCTCTTGGGACATGTATTCCTTGGCTTTGTTCTTTATAAATTTGGCTAGTATATGCCATATATTCTTTGCAAGATTCTGACTGTATAGGCTCATATATACTCGTAGGCCCATATAATCTCTTAACAAGGTTCTGACTGTAACTGCAATGAACCGTCGTGTAGGATTATGTAAACTTGAGTCTTCATAATCCGTATAGCTTAGCTCTTAGTGGTTTGTATTGCCTTACATAAGTGTTACCTCCAGAAAAATTAGTATTATCATAAAAATATATGATTTTGTTCGCTTATATCTGATTATTGATTCTAGATTAACGGGGATGTGGAGATTGATGGTAGAATGCAACCATAGTCTGTGTAAGGCAATCCGTGCAGCTAAGGGTATTGATGCCACTGCCTCTCAAAAACACTCGAGCGATGCAAGTCTAGAAGCCACATTGCAACTTGAACATGAACTGCTCAATTGGACTTTCCGGACAGTGAAGACAATGAAGTAGCATTGAAGTAGCTGCACTTGTTCCTTTTAATGGGTATTCGTTTACATATTTAGTGCATATGTGGTAATAGTAAGCCATCTATTTGTATCTTTACTGTATTAAATCAAACATAAGGTTGTGGTTGTCGATATAGCACTATAACTTTCAATATAAAACCAATAACTGATTGTATATATATATATTTTTTCTATCGCAAGGTTAGTGCATCTGTGTTAACAGATTGGTGCATATGTGTTACAGTTTTATTGTATCTTCATATATGTCTCTGTCTATACATTATTGCAACTTTTCTTCTCATTGAATGTAGCATTCTTAAATCTTTATATATCCACATACAAAGAAAATACTTTATATCAGTTTGTCAACTTATTGAATAAAGTTTATTCAAACTAAACATAAGTCATGATTTGGCTCGGGAGGTACTTTAGTGCATCCGTTTGAGGTACCTAGTGCATCTATTTGAGGCACTTTAGTGCATCCATTTGAGGTAATTTAGTGCATCCTTTTGAGACTCGTGATAACAATTGACTTATAAGTAAATAATAAAAGACTCGTGCTAGCTGAACTATAGGTGATTAAGCCAATAATTTTATCCCAAACAAAAATGGTTTCATGTTACATTAACAAAACAATAAAACTGTAACTTATATTTAATACCAATAGTATACAAATAATATTATAGTTGAGTACATAGCTTCATTAGAAATAAAATAAGGGAATTGTCATTATTCGTGCTTTTGATTCCAAATATGTCAGTAATGTAGTCGTTGTTTTTACTCTTCGCCAAAGAACCTCTAGTTCCTTTTTGGCATCTTCGCTAGATTCATGTACACATGTAGTAACCTCACCAAGTTTTTCCTGAAATACATCTAATTGAGACTTTTCGCGCTCCAACTCATCCTTCCAAACTGTTTGTGTTTGGGTTAATTGAGAGCTTATGGTTGCGTCCTCACTTGCCATCACCTCTGTAAACAAGAGAAAACGATATATAAAAACCGCATTTCCACAAAGGTATATTCATATTCATATGCACATGTAAAGCTAAGTATATGCATTCTAATTCATATATATTATAAACAAGAGGTCAAATGGTCTCGGGTCAAACGGGCAAAAAAGCACCAAAAGACATATTTTCTACAAACAAAAATTTGTATCTCAGCAAAAAAAAAAAAAAAAAAAAAAAACAACTAGTACTATTAATACAGGTTACCTGTGCTAGTATAGCATCAGAAAAACACATATCAGATTGTAGTAAAATGCTTATGATAGAAATATCAAAATACCACCATTTTTGGTTTACCAGATCATTGAAATACAAAGTATCTAGGTAAGAGAAAGGAATGTACATCGGTAAAGTTCTTAAAGATTCATAACCAATTTTTTTAAATGATTTAGCATTTTTCGTTTTGCAGACCGCTCACGTGTGCTTTAGGTGAGCCCACAGTGAAGAAGCGAAAGGAGTAAAATAGGGTCAGTTTCGGTCCATTCAATTGCTAACGTATCAATCAAAACGTTTTAGGTTAGCTAAAAAAGAAACTGGTTCAACCTGTTTATAAGTCGCCTAAAGTAGATTAAGATGCTCACAACATCCTAATTACTATGTGGCGTCACATTTATGAACAGTCGTTGCAATTATAGCATCGCACTTATTAACTATGTGGCGTCGCATTTATGAACAGTCGATGCATCACATTATGAAATTAGTGCATCACAGTTATAAAATTTCATTCAGACATTTTATCAAACACCTTGTGTGCAGTTTTATAAACACATTTTAGATGATTTTTTTTTATCAATTTCGTTTCAAATAACTATTCTATATAGTAAATCATGTCAATAATCTCTTATAATCAATATATTAATGAACAAACCTGTCACTACCGAAGCAAATTTCAATTAACAAAACCCAAACTCATAATAAAAGAGAATCTGTATATATAAACACTAAGAAACATATATATATATGGTTTATATTTGATGTTAAATAGCAAAACTAATAAAACTGTAATCGGCATCATTCAAACAACTAACCTTGATCTTCAATTTGAGAAACTATGACGAAAGGATCAAGTGCATCTAATCAGTTAAACAAATAACCTTGATCCTCAAATAGTGTATTGATTGAAGGATTTAATCAAAGAAGAAAAATGAGAAATTATGATGAGAGGATTTAATCACAGAGAGTATGATCAGAGAAAAAGAAAAGAATAGTGTGAATTTATCAAACCGTCCCTTGAAGAATGAGCGAAGTAACAAACAGGTCCCTGTAGTTAGGAGGAAAAAAGGAGGGGGAATGGGAGAGGGTGATTTGTACACTTTTCTCACTTTTCTACTGAGATGAACTTTTCTCATGAACCAATATATATATATATATATATATATATATATATATATATATATATATATATATATATATATATATATATATATATATATATATATATATTCCCTGCAGTAATCATATGTTGCTAATGATTGGTTTTGTTGCATTTATATGTATTTTTTACATAAGCAACTCAAATGTAAAAGAGAGATAAAGGCATAAATGTAATGTCAATCTTCTATTTTGGCAAAATAGTCCTTTAGGATACTTTGATAAATATGTTGCGCTGGGTAGATTAGGAGACCTCCTTAAATGTTGAGAGCAATAAAGTTTACCATGTTCATTCATTACCTCTAATTTATAGCAGGAAAGAGAAACCATCTACCGTGTATTTATTTGTGAGTTTGATTTCATCTTATTTTGGTAATAATAGCAGGAAAGAGCCAGGGCGACAACCGCTCATCTTCAACGTTGACTAAAAAGCCAATTGCATCATACTTAGGTAAGCATTATGTTCTTTTTGATCCACTTTTTCCTAAGGTGCTCGAGTAAAAAGACATATTTTGAGCTACAACATCCTCTTTTTAGGTTGTTCCTAAACCCATCGTAGAGTTGTACCATGAGTTATGTTATGACTTTGCTAAAAAAAAGTCTTGCTTCAAAGTTACTTTTGAAGGCACAATAAAAAGATAAATTGGATGAGAGTATTAGTGATGATGTCATTTTACTTTTGAAGGCACAATAAAAAGATAAATTGGATGAGAGTATTAGGCTGGACACACTATTGACCCAAAGCGACCTGGGTCACCGGCTGTCACGTCAGCTTTCTCTCTCCGGCGATCAGAAGCGACCGACCTATCACACTCTGTGACCGACTTTTTTTTTTTTTTTAATCAAACATTTAAAACAAACTTAAAATTCATTAATAATAAAAATATTACATAAATTAAAACAAAGCTACAAATGAAAGTACGATACGGAAATTAAAACGAAATTACAAACGAAACTACGATACGGAAATTAAAAGAAGCTATCATCTGAATCTGGCCAACCATCCTCAGAGGATTCAGGTGTGAACCAACCACTTTCCCAGTTCCTCCTACGTGCCTGAAACTCTAGGAAGACTTGAATATCTTCGTCCATTTGTCGGAGTTCTTCCTCTGTTAACTCAAACGCATTTGGGTCTTCATGGACAACCGGTGGATTGTTAACCAGTTCATTTTCCGGTGGATTGTTCACCGGTTCATTTTCCGGTGGATTATTCACCGGTTCATGTGGTGGACTGAAAACCGGAAAGGTTTGTTTATGTGGTGGAATGAAAACCGGAAATTGTTGATGTGGTGGGCTTGGAAATTGTTGCCCAAAATCCTTTTGACATGGTGGACTAGAAAATTGTTGCCCAAAATCTTTTCTGGAAGACATCTTGAATTTGATAAGTTTGGATCATGAATTTGAGAAGTTTGGATTTTGAATGTGTGTGTGTTTGAATTAATAAAGTTGGTATTTATAGTTGAAAGGGTAAAGACCATAAAATAACAACTTACTTTCTCCATTTTACCGAGAATAAACACGTACTTTTTTATCAACATTTAAGCCAACGAAACTTGCAAATATTGTTCCGATATCAACAAAAAGTTATATTTTATTTGCACCATTCGTCCCTGAGCTAACGGCCGTTAGTTCCGTTAGTTATTATGTGACAACGTTAGTCCATTTAGCCAACGATTATTTGCAACGTTAGTCCTTTATACATTTTTGTCCGTTTTTAGTCGTTTTCATACGGTTTTGTCCATTTTTTTTTACGTTTTCGTCCGTTTTTCTTACGTTTCATACGGTTTTGTCCTTTTTTTTACGTTTCCGTCCGTTTTTCTTACGTTTCATACGTTTTTGTCCATTTTTCATCCGTTTTTATCGTTTTTGTCCAATTTTCTTACGGTTTTGTCTGTTTTTATTCGTTTTCGGATGTTTTTCTTAAGTACGAAAAAAAATTAAAAAATTAAAAAATTAAAAACAAATTAAAAAATTAAAAAAAATTAAAAAATTAAAATAAATTTAAAAAGAAATTAAAAAAATAAAAATTTTAAAAAATTTTTAAAACTAAAAAAAATTAAAGAAATTAAAAAATTAAAAAAAAAAATCCGAAATTTTTCTTTCGAAAATTTTTTTTTCGGAGAATATTTTTTTTCGGAAAAATTAAAAAAAATTAAAAAAAAAATTTCCAGAAATTTTCGAAAAAAAATTAAAAATTTTCAGAAATTTTTTTTAAATTTTTCCGAAAAAAAATATTTTCGAAAAAAAAATTTCGGAAAAAAAAATTTTCATAATTTTTTTTTTAATTTTTTAATTTTTTTAGTTTTTAAAATTTTTATTTTTTTAATTTCTTTTTAAATTTATTTTAATTTTTTAATTTGTTATTAATTTTTTAATTTTTTTTCGTACTTAATAAACGAATATGTTGAGGAGATCTGACAAAATGGTGGGTAAGAAACGCTGGAAGAAGATGATGGGTATAATTAAGAAAATTGGACAAAAACGATAAAAACGGATGAAAAATGGACAAAAACGTATGAAACGTAAGAAAAACGGGCGAAAACGGATAAAAACGGACAAAACCGTATGAAACATAAGAAAAACGGACGAAAACGTAAAAAAAATGGACAAAACCGTATGAAACGTAAGAAAAACAGACGAAAACGTAAAAAAATGGACAAAACCGTATGAAACGTAAGAAAAACGGACGAAAACGTAAAAAAAATGGACAAAACCGTATGAAAACGTAAGAAGAACGGATGAAAACGACTAAAAACGGACAAAAATGTATAAAGGACTAACGTTGCAAATAATCGTTGGCTAAATGGACTAACGTTGTCACATAATAACTAACGGAACTAACGGCCGTTAGCTCAGGGACGAATGGTGCAAATAAAATATAACTTTTTGTTGATATCGGAACAATATTTGCAAGTTTCGTTGGCTTAAATGTTGATAAAAAAGTATGTGTTTATTCTCGGTAAAATGGAGAAAGTAAGTTGTTATTTTATGGTCTTTACCCTAGTTGAAAATGTTTTTTTTTTTTTTTTTTTTTAAATATGTTTGTGTTTGTGTGTTTAATATTCGGATGAATATGTAGAAGAAACAATCGGTCGTTTACTCGATCGATATTCAAGTTTTAGGCCAAGTGACCCAAAACCGACCGACCCTCACACTCTTGAGCGACCCTTGCTTGGTCGGTCGCTTTGTGGTTTTGTTGGTGATCGACCGATCAAGCGACTAAGAGTGCGAGTAGCCTTAGTGATGATGTCATTGCAATATTTTAATTTTTTAAAACTTTTAAACACACTATATTATGCTGAAGATAAGTGTGATGTTGTTCTAAGGAAACTGTTGAAATAGGACAACGCTCGGCACTCATTTCCTTTCTCTCTACACGACACTTCGAATATTTCTGAAAGGGATGTCTTGAACAGATTTTTTGAGCTGCTAATGAGGTTGTTTTTGCTAAAAGATAATTTTTGATGTGTTCTTAGTAAGATGAACCATACTTCTGTGCTAATAAAGCATTATGGGTGGGTTGGAGTTATAGACCACATATACCTTCTTTTTCCTTTACTAATTTATGTGTGAATATGATTAAAAAGACAATGGGTTGTATTGGTCTATTTTTAGTTTCACATTGGCTTAAGAAACTCTTTTAAATGACATTAATATATGTCGCTCTCCTTCACTTGATAGTAATATGGTACGTATCCTTGTGTGTAGATGTCCAAGTGTATCTAATAATAATTTGTGCTGCTCTTAATTTTATGCAGAAGACACGAATGAGATTTTTAGGGTGGCTTGTACCTCACAACGAGATAGCATCGTGATTCATTGAGATAGTTTATGTGCTGAATTATTTGCTTTGGCAATGATGTTGCATGTCAAGGTTAAATACTTGCAAATGTTTTGAGACCTTACAGTGGTATGTAGCATACTTAAAGATGTAGATCTGTAAATATTTCAAGATCAGGCTAGAGGCTTTCTTCTCGATCTCCCATAGGGCCAAGAATTTTGGGCCATCATTGACAGATTGCTAGGCTGATATAAAAACAGTATTGAATCAGTTTTGCTTCTATTTGATAGTTACGATTTCGATTTTGGATTTTCAGTTTGCTTATAGAAGTATATAAGACTAATAGTAATAAGACTAATCGTACCTTTACCAAGTTACTATTTGAAGTAATATTTTTGTTGTGTTTTGGTGATGTATTAGTCATTTAATTGTTAGATAATATCATTATGAATAGAATTGTGCATGACTCACGATTTAGGGTCTTCAGTCACTCTTCACGGTCACGCATTTAAATATACCACTATAACGTATCTGGCTATAACTTTGTAAAACCATGTGTAAAATGAGCTTATACTAAGCAGCTTATGTTATAAAAAATATTTGTTTCTTGAAAGGATAACGAGTCAGTCACTCTTCACGGTCACGCATTTAAATATACCACTATAACGTATCTGGCTATAACTTTGTAAAACCATGTGTAAAATGAGCTTATACTAAGTAGCTTATGTTATAAAAATATTTGTTTCTTGAAAGGATAACGAGTAGGATGACCCCGCCGCGTTGCGGCGGGAACGTTTGGTAAAGTGCGTTTTATAGTTTAGTATCAGTCATTTTTTAAGAGTTTGGGAAAAAGGACTCCTTTTGTAAAGAGGCGACGACTTTAGGGGTATTTTGATTAATTTTTAAAAAATTTCGAAATGGATTTTTTTAAAAAGGACTCCTTTTGCAAAGAGTCGCCAATTTCAGGGGTATTTTTTGCCAATTTTTGAAACAGATTTTTTGGAAAAGGACTACTTTTGCAAAGAGTCGTGAACTTCAGGGGTATTTTTTGCCAATTTTCAAAACTTGTGAGTATTAAAAAAAAAACAGTCAGGGTAAAAAAAAAAAATTCTATTTTTTTTTTTTTTTTTTTTGAAAAAGGACTCCTTTTGCAAAGAGTCGCCAATTTCAGGGGTATTTTTTGCAAATTTTTGAAACAGTTTTTTTGGAAAAAGAACTACTTTTGTAAAGAGTCATCAACTTCAGAGGTATTTTTTTCCAATTTTCAAAACTTGATTTTGGGTCTATGGTTGTGCTTACTGTAGCTACTGTAGCTACATAATAAAAAAATATTATAATCACCCTGCTTTAATATATATAGTGAATGTGATCTTAAGTGTAATATCTAATATATAACGTAGAATTTGGAAAATGGATTTTGTGGGATAATGAATAGATTAGGAAAAAATGTGCTAGCCTGCTAGGAATGCATAGATTGCTTGGGTACATTAATGGACCCGACCCCCAGTTTAAAACCTTACCCAAACGACCCACCAACCACCAAAAATTTACCCAAACCAGCCCTTTGTTAGACTAGATAATTCCCGTAGGTATTACTTTATTATCGACCACTATAAATAGAGTATAAAGGAGAAACCCTAATGGACCCAACCCACAAGTCGGGCTTGGGCCAACTAACTTATCCTCTAATACTCCCCCACAATTCGAGCTTTAATTCGAGCGGCGAAAGCTTGGACTGGAGTAGTAAACTAGAAAAGAAAACATTAATATAATAAAAACATAACTTTAGGCGACTCGTAACAAAACCCTACCAACGGTCGACTTTAGTCAACTGGTACCAACGGTCGGCTAAGTCGACTGGTAACAAAACCGTAACAACGGTCGACTTTAGAGACTGATACCAACGGTCAACTTTAATCGACTGGTAACAAAGCCGTACGAACAATCGAATAACAAATAAATAATAAAGAATAACAAATAAATAATAAAATCTCATTTGCTTTATCGACTACATTGCTAGACTCCATGAACGAGCATGGGGTAATTATAATTATGAGTATGTAGAATCATTGGCAAATGGGAGATCGGCTGGTATTATTTCAATTTGGGATCCGAATGTGTTTCTGCTGGATAAGAGTTTTGTGTTCGAAAATTTTGTGGTTACTAAGGGATCGTGGGTGGCAGCTAAATTTGATTGCTTTGTGGTTAATATCTACGCTCCTCAATCGGAACGTGAAAAACTTGAGCTCTGGAATAAAATGGTAGATTTCATGAATGCTAACAAGGGTAATTATGTTTTGTGTGGAGACTTTAATTCAACCAGGAATAGCGATGAAAGAATGGGTTCCTCATTTTCTCTTCAAAATGCGAGCAATTTTAATGACTTCATCTCTAGAGGCAACTTAATTGATTTGAAAATGGGAAGACACAAATTCACCCGAATATCTCCTGATGGCCTCAAAGCTAGTAGATTAGACCGATTTTTGGTGAATAAGCTGGTGTTAGATTCGGTTCCGGATTTAATGGTGGAAGCTCTTGACGATATCATCTCGGATCATAGACCTCTATTATTCAAACAAAAGCCGATGGACTTTGGTCCTAGCCCTTTCAAAATTTTCAATTCTTGGATTAGGATCGATGGTTTTGATAAGTTGGTGAAGGATAATTGGGGTAGTGTGAAAAGTAATGGGGATCTCAGCGCTTTCAACATTCTCAAACATAAGTTGAAATGTCTTAAACTTGTGATTAAAGATTGGAACAAAGAAAGACTAAGTGGCCGTAATAGAGAGAATATCACCCGTGAGATTGCGGAGGTGGATGTCCAAATTTCTAATTCAAATAATAAGGAGCAGTTGGCTAAAAGGCGCAAAGATTTGTCTCATGAGCTTCGTGAATTTAATTTGCGGGTTAACAAGGATATGAAACAACAAGCGAAAGTAAAATGGGCTTTGGAAGGTGATGAAAACTCTAAATACTTTCATGCAATCATAAACGCTAAAAGGAAGTCGGGATTTCTCAAAGGTGTTAAACATAATGGCGTTTGGATTGATCAACCTTTCGATGTCAAGAATTGCTTTAGGGAGTATTTTGCCAACAAATTCCAACGGTTCAAGGGTGCCCGGTTTAGTTTACATTCAGCTTCTGTCCGTACTGTTCCTACGGATGAAGCTATACATCTTGAAGCTCGTTTTTCTGTTGAAGAAATTAAAAACGCCATTTGGTGTTGTGGGGGGGATAAAGCCCCGGGTCCTGATGGTTTTTCTTTCGCGTTCGTGAAGTCGTATTGGGATATTTTGAAGGATGATGTGGTTAACATGGTTAATGAATTCCACGAGCGGGCTTACATTCCTGTCGGGTGCAACTCTTCGTTCATCACCCTCATTCCCAAGGTTAGTAATCCTATCCTTATGTCCGATTTTAGACCTATTAGCTTAATTGGTATTCAATATAAAATAATTGCCAAACTTCTTGCTAATCGTCTTGCTAAGGTCATTAACCATATTGTTAGCATCGAGCAATCGGATTTTATTAAAGGTAGACAGATTTTGGACGGACCTCTCTTATTAAATGAGGTTATAGATTGGCATAAAAACAAGAAAAAGAATATGATGTTACTCAAGATTGATTTTGCTAAAGCATACGACTCATTATCTTGGGATTTTTTGCTACATATGCTTTCTATCATGGGGTTCGGCTCTAAATGGATATCTTGGATAAAGGCATGTCTGATTTCCGCTAGGTCTTCGGTTCTTGTCAATGGTAGTCCCACTGAAGAGTTTGGTATTCATCGTGGATTGCGCCAAGGAGACCCTATGGCACCATTTTTGTTTATTATTGCTATGGAAGGCCTTCACATTGCTATAGACAGCCTGGTTAACAATGGCATTTTTTCTGGGGTCAAGATTAATCAGGTCATGCTTTCTCACCTCTTCTATGCTGATGATGTGATGATTACTGGGGTTTGGGATGAAAATAACTTAATTAATATCTCTAATGCTTTAAGATTTTTTTATGGTATTTCGGGACTCAAAATAAATTTTCAAAAGTCCTCTATTATTGGTATTGGAGTTTCTTCTGATAAGGTTGGTCGATTTGCTTCTTTGATTGGGTGTAAAGCTGAAAGTTTGCCTTTCAAATATTTGGGGATACCTATTGGAGGTAGTTCCAAACGCATTTCTTTTTGGGAACCGATTATTAATAAGTTCAAGAAAAGGTTGTCGGGCTGGAAAGCGAATCTTCTTTCCATTGGGGGGAGGACTACTCTCATTAAATCGGTTCTTGGTTCTTTGGGTAACTACTTTCTTTCTTTGTTTCCCATGCCTAAAGCTGTTAATAAGACTTTGGAAGGTTTAAGGGCCTCGTTTTTTTGGGGAGGGTCGAAAGATAAACGAAAAATTCATTGGGTTAAGTGGACTCAACTATGGCTAGCTTCGATTCTGGAGGAACTGGTATTAGTAGTTTAAAGGCAATGAATTTGTCTCTATTGTATAAGTGGAGATGGCGCGGAATGAGTAATCATCAAAGTATTTGGGTTAGAGTTTTATCGGAGATTCACGGTAGGAATTGTTTCTATAATATGTCGGCTAAAAACAAAGGTACTTGGAATAACATAACGACGTCTCTCAACCTTTGTCATTCCTCTTATTTTATACCAAAAAAACGTGATTGTTAGAAAGATTGGTAATGGCCATAATACTCGTTTTTGGAAAGACATTTGGTGTGGAGATCAGGCTTTTGACAAGAGATTTCCGAGAGTTTTTCCTTTAGAATTGGAAAAAGATTGCTTAGTTTTTGACAGGTACAATTCCTCGGTTTGGGCTTGGAACTGGCGAAGAGATTTAAGAGATGGTCATGAACAAAATCAACTTCAAGACTTGTTGCAGATGCTTCCGAATACTCTTGAAAGTGGTGAAGATTATTGGAGTTGGAACCTTGAAGGTAACACATGCTTCACTGTTGCTGCTGTTCGGAACCACATAGATCACTACATTTGCTTAGTGGATCGGTCTTCTTGCTGGAATAAGTATACCCCGAAAAAAGTTAACATTTTTGTGTGGCGTATGCTAAGGAACGGTCTTCCTACACTTATAAATTTATTTGGTCGGGGTGTCGATGTGACTACGGTTAGATGTAAACTTTGCAATAATGGGCTCGATGATGGCTGCCATCTGTTTCATCAGTGTGCATTCCTATGTGAATTGCGTGTTCATATCAGTGCTTGGTTAAACCTGATAATCCCCGACTTGGACCCTGGTCTTGTGGTGGAATGGTATCAAGACTTACCTAATTCTAATCAACACATAAGAGTTATCGAAACTATTATGTTCGTGTGGTGGTGGCATATATGGAAGGAAATGATGAGACGAAAAGTGTACCGCTTTTAGGGAGTCATTTAAGCCCTAATTCGTGATTATTTGATCAAATATTGCCCTAAATCGTTCCTTTTGTCATTTTAGGTACTTTGGAGAAGAAATCTGGAAAAGGAAGCATTTTGGACGTTTTTGGAGCGAAAAGTGAAGAAAACGGAAAAGTCTCCAAAATCAAGCTGGAAACAGAGCTTGACGGCGTCACGCTTTGTAGGTGACGGCGTCACGTACTGGCAAAAGGATGAATATGAATTTACACGTGACGCGCCAGAAGGTTTTGTGACGGCGTCACGTGTTAATGGATGTAGGCCGTCAAGTGTTAAGTTAAAGAGAGACGGGCCAGAGAATTTTTGAAGGTGACGGCGTCAGGATCATAGACCTGACGACGTCAGATGATATAGAGTGACGGCGTCAAAGTATTCTTACACGAGAAGGAACCTTAGTGAAACCGCCACAAGTTAATCAAGACAATCACAACTCGCGCGCGGAGTAGCTGTCACTGTTTTGGCCATAAAATCTTCATACGAACTCGGATTTAGGTGATTCAAGAGGCCACGGAATCGGGACGAAAAGATCTACAATTTGGTGAAAAAGGGGAGCTGACGCCGTCACTTGTAAAGGCTGACGCTGTTAGATCGATGCGAACAGAAAATCAGCTATAAATACAACATCACAACTTCACTTTTTGTAAGCCCTAAACCCTAAGTCCGATTCTAGGGTTTAGGTAGGTGTTTTTCCAGCAACTTAGAAGGTCTTAATCACTCCATAAACATCTTGTAATGGTGTGTTGATTCTATCTTAATTATGTCTTCCATTATTATTGTTGCTTGTTCTTCATTGATTATGTTTTACTAAATCACCTAGTGTTTACCTATGATTGTGTGAAACTTGTGTATAACTAATTAGATCTTATTGATTTCTTGTTGATGTGTGTGTCCATCTCCATCAATTAGGGCATGACAACTTCAATAGATCTAATTGGTTTAGCTTATAATTCTTGTTTCCTATTGTCTCTTGTATGATTGGATGATATCGATGTTAGGCTTAAGAAAACTGGCTAACCTCCTATACGGTAACTTGCTTGAACGTCTTAAGAAACATGAACCAAGGTGTACTAAGGTTAATTGGTTGTATTTAATGCATAAGCGAATTCTAGTGATCCCATGTTAGGAGCTTCTTAGCCGGCTCGACATAGGAGTGAAGTAGGAGCTTATAGAGTTGGGGAAGATCGTACACACCCCCACGATTGGTATTAAGGAATACAACCCGTCAATTAAAACAAGGTGTGACAATTCAATAGGTAGAATTGGATAGCTAGCAAGGAGTAACATATCATAGGTAGACATGCTTCACTTCCCTTGTAGAACCCTAGTTTACTTTCCTGCACATTAGTTTAATTAATAGCTTTTGGGTTAGTTGATTAGCAACTAATTCCGCCCACTCCTTCAAACCAGAGATTTTACTTGCTTTTCATAAAATATAAAAATACAAAAAGAATCATCCCTCACCTCTAGACCTAGTAGATAAATTTCAATCCTAACGAACACTATTCTTTGAGTTGAACGATCAATCCCCCGGTACTTGTCACTTCACTATACTACATCGGTCAGGTACACTGCCTGGTGGGGATTGCAAACTTCTCAAGATCCCTTGAGAGGTAAAACCTGTTGTAAGGTCGCAAAACCACGCATCAAGTTTTTGGCGCCGCTGCCGGGGAGTAGTTATTGCTTAGGTTGAAATTTTATTTTTATTAGGTCTACTCACAAGATTCCTATCAAGTGAGATTTTTTCTTTTTATTTTGTAGCTTTCTCGTAGTCTATCTTTTCTTTGTGATTTTGTTTGTAATTTGCTTCAAATGGACTTTTCACTTAGACTTCTAAGATTGCAAGATATGGTTGAGTGGCTAAAACACCAAGAAGTTCAAAATACCTCATTTAGAGACACCTATGAATCATATGAGCCTTCACCTAGGATAGATTCTTATGAACAACCTCCATGTTTAAGATCTCATTTTAGTGAGGCCAATAGGAAATGCGACCTAGTTTGCCAAGGAATTATGGAGAGAGCCGTTGCAACAAACCATAAGTTGGATGAAGTACTAGGTTTGCTGTTATCACTACCTAAGAAAACAATTGAGGAGGATTTAGCCGAGCATGATCACATTGATCAAAAAGACCTAGGTTTTATGACCAATGACTTTGAATCCCAAGGAACACATGATGAATCCTTTAGGCAAATTGAACATAAGATTATTGAGGAAGATCCTTATGATTCGGACATTGAAGTTGAGATGCCTAGAGAAGCACGTGAGATACTTAGGAGAATGCTTAGGATAGATTCTACCAAAACACATGATGAGGATATAGGTGATCTTGACACGTGGAATGATGAGGTCAATAACATAAGCCCACAAAATACTCAACCATCATTTGAGGCACACACACCGCCGTGACTTACCCGGAAGATGTAGAAGAAACTTTAGGAATTCCGATGGAGGTAGAACCCTTGGAACAAGCACCACTAGAGGATATAGGTTTGAATACTTGTAATGATAACCTTACCCTTAGTTCTAGGGAATTTCCTAGTGTTGATGAGCCGGAACCTCAATCTTTACACACCTTTCCATCCTTAGATATATTTCTAGGAGACAAAAGAGGAACCGACCCACCCATCAACCAATATTATCCGGGTAGTTTTAGGATGAAGGAAGCCATTCACTCACCCCCTTCACCTCACGTGGCATATTTCCACCCTAAGGGTGTGTATCGCTACTTTCACCCGCACTTAATCCTAAGTGTAGGGAAAACCTCCCCTATTTCTGTTAAATAAGGGTAGAGTCAGGCTCGTGACTCGAAAAAAAACAAGCGCTTCTTGGGAGGCAACCCATGTTTTTAATTGTTTGATGTTTTTATTTTATTTGTTTGTTTGTGTCATATATGCTTAATCATAATTGTTAAATTTTCATGTTTCGAATAATTTGTGAAAATGCTTTATTTTTCTTTTAACCTCGTCTTAATTGCATATAAAGGTATTTTACAAAAAAAGATAAGTGTAGGAAAGTTAATATTTTGTTAAAAAGAACAAAATTCGAACATGGAAAATTCACAATTCATGATTAGCATGTATTCTATCTTGTTTATGTGTCAATACTTGTGGACATGTTTTATGAGTCCCTATTTGTTAGTCATCCCGCAAGTATCCTATCCTTTTATTGCTTCGTTTTGTTTTTATTTCTAAGTCTGGAAATACATCTAGTTGTGGTTTTTCTTTGTTCGGTTTGATGCTTTGGTTTTTGTGTTTGTTGGTTACAGGTATTATTGGATAAGAAGATGTACGTGCAACACATCAAGAGGATGATTATATTTCTGGAGTGAAGCTTATCATGTTCATTCTCTTGGAGGGAGATTTAACCATATTATCACATCATCCATACCGAGCGAATCAGGGGAGTATTAGTTTCTTCCATTCTCATTTATTTTTACTTTTACATCTTTTGTCTAGAACATTGGGGACAATGTTCGGATTAAGTGTAGGGAGGGTAAATTAGGATGCCTTAGAAACTACAACTTCGCTTGATTTTTGTTTTGTTTAATAGTGAATGTGTAATAAAGCCAAGAGAAATATTGGTTAGGGCAATTTTAGCACCAAATTTAAAATTTTTTACAACATATAGGAGTGAAACTTTGATTTTAATAAGCGTCTCACGGATAGGGAATTGTATGACTAGCACAAAAACCATACCACTCAAAAATTTCCACCCCAAATATGTGAGGTTCGCCTTTAGATCTTTAGGAAAAAGCATTCATTGTTGGTGCTTATGAGTGTACCGGTAGTTTATAGATTCTAAAACTTGCGTTTGTGATGCATACCGAGACCGCTAGTGAGACTACATTCGTGTAGTTAGGATTGACTACATGATAAGAGGCATTAGGATTAACCCATTGTTTTACACCTGTGTTTTTGTTATAATTACGTTGGCTACATTGGTCAAGTAATTCTCCCACACCCTTTGCGTTGTACTCATTTTTAGTACACGATACCCCTAGTACACCCCTCAGAGCCTATCTTTTCGTTTCGAACTTTAAGCATTTTACTTAAAGGAAGAATTTGTTACACCCCACTTAAATGTACACCCTAATCGCCTTAGCCTACCTTGTATGCACTCATCTTTAGTGCATTATTGTGACAACATTTGTTTAAACCCTTAGTTAATTATCTAATTGATTACATGGTTGCTAAGTCGAGTCATATCCTTGTACATATTGTTTTGGGACGATTGGGACTTATGGGTAAAGTACTAGTGTAATGGAGTAATGGGGAAGAACATCATTTATTACCCCCATATGTACGTTAATATTTTAAAGTACTTCAAATGTTTCGATTATCTTGATTCGAGTCATTAGAATAATTTTATGTAAAGTATGTAAAAGTTCAAGTGTAGGGATGGTACAAAGAATCCCTAGTGATGTATTGTTTTGGATGGTAGGGCAAGAGTGTATGCAAAAAAAAAAAAAAAAAAAAAAAAAAAAAAAAAGTGAAGAAAAAGCATACGGACTACCATCCGCCTCTATCTTTTATTTATGTTTTGTTTTGTTCTATGTTTATTAGTTCGTGATTAGTTTAAGTTGAGTCAAGTCTTGGCTTAGCAACGCCTCATTCTACATGTAATTGACCAAGATGATTGACTTGCCACCAGTAAAAATATCCTTATCCAACAAACCGTGTTTTCCTTATCCCTACACTTAACGTTACAACCCTTAAAAGACCTCTTTGATAGTTTATCCTAGGTGCTTACGCCAATGTGGTGGAGGTTTTGATCCTTTCCCAAGCCTATGGTAATCTATTTGCTATGACAGGTAATGAGTGATATTTCTCCATTTTCATATATAAATTTACAACACCCGAGAGATGAGAGTATCCAAACACTTAATGTGAGGTGCTAGTGTATAATTTCCGTGCTTGTTTTGACTAAGGTGGAACGATCATTTGTTGTAATTACTTTTATATTAATGTTAAATGACCCCTAACTTGTATTTTGATTGGTGGAAAAGCTCATTTGCTTGAGGACAAGCAAATCCCAAGTGTAGGGATATTTGATGAGACGAAAAGTGTACCGCTTTTAGGGAGTCATTTAAGCCCTAATTCGTGATTATTTGATCAAATATTGCCCTAAATCGTTCCTTTTGTCATTTTAGGTACTTTGGAGAAGAAATCTGGAAAAGGAAGCATTTTGGACGTTTTTGGAGCGAAAAGTGAAGAAAACGGAAAAGTCTCCAAAATCAAGCTGGAAACAGAGCTTGACGGCGTCACGCTTTGTAGGTGACGGCGTCACGTACTGGCAAAAGGATGAATATGAATTTACACGTGACGCGCCAGAAGGTTTTGTGATGGCGTCACGTGTTAATGGATGTAGGCCGTCAAGTGTTAAGTTAAAGAGAGACGGGCCAGAGAATTTTTGAAGGTGACGGCGTCAGGATCATAGACCTGACGACGTCAGATGATATAGAGTGACGGCGTCAAAGTATTCTTACACGAGAAGGAACCTTAGTGAAACCGCCACAAGTTAATCAAGACAATCACAACTCGCGCGCGGAGTAGCTGTCACTGTTTTGGCCATAAAATCTTCATACGAACTCGGATTTAGGTGATTCAAGAGGCCACGGAATCGGGACGAAAAGATCTACAATTTGGTGAAAAAGGGGAGCTGACGCCGTCACTTGTAAAGGCTGACGCTGTCAGATCGATGCGAACAGAAAATCAGCTATAAATACAACATCACAACTTCACTTTTTGTAAGCCCTAAACCCTAAGTCCGATTCTAGGGTTTAGGTAGGTGTTTTTTCCAGCAACTTAGAAGGTCTTAATCACTCCATAAACATCTTGTAATGGTGTGTTGATTCTATCTTAATTATGTCTTCCATTATTATTGTTGCTTGTTCTTCATTGATTATGTTTTACTAAATCACCTAGTGTTTACCTATGATTGTGTGAAACTTGTGTATAACTAATTAGATCTTATTGATTTCTTGTTGATGTGTGTGTCCATCTCCATCAATTAGGGCATGACAACTTCAATAGATCTAATTGGTTTAGCTTATAATTCTTGTTTCCTATTGTCTCTTGTATGATTGGATGATATCGATGTTAGGCTTAAGAAAACTGGCTAACCTCCTATACGGTAACTTGCTTGAACGTCTTAAGAAACATGAACCAAGGTGTACTAAGGTTAATTGGTTGTATTTAATGCATAAGCGAATTCTAGTGATCCCATGTTAAGAGCTTCTTAGCCGGCTCGACATAGGAGTGAAGTAGGAGCTTATAGAGTTGGGGAAGATCGTACACACCCCCACGATTGGTATTAAGGAATACAACCCGTCAATTAAAACAAGGTGTGACAATTCAATTGTAGAATTGGATAGCTAGCAAGGAGTAACATATCATAGGTAGACATGCTTCACTTCCCTTGTAGAACCCTAGTTTACTTTCCTGCACATTAGTTTAATTAATAGCTTTTGGGTTAGTTGATTAGCAACTAATTCCGCCCACTCCTTCAAACCAGAGATTTTACTTGCTTTTCATAAAATATAAAAATACAAAAAGAATCATCCCTCACCTCTAGACCTAGTAGATAAATTTCAATCCTAACGAACACTATTCTTTGAGTTGAACGATCAATCCCCCGGTACTTGTCACTTCACTATACTACATCGGTCAGGTACACTGCCTGGTGGGGATTGCAAACTTCTCAAGATCCCTTGAGAGGTAAAACCTGTTGTAAGGTCGCAAAACCACGCATCAGGAAAGAAACAACTCGATTCACAATAATGAAAACGCTAGTATCGCGAACACCTTTCAGTCGATTGTTTCTCTTTCTTTCCTATGGATATCCAATCGGGATAGGAAACATCATTACGCATGGAACGATTGGATCGTGTGTCCTTTGATAGATGGCTAAGATGGCTGATCTTGCATGGTCTGGTCTTGGTATCTTTCTGTGGGGTTCGTGTTTGGGTTGCATGGAGATGGTTTTTGGTTGCTTCGGTGTATCTATTTTGGTTAGGATTTTATGTTCGTTTGTTTCCTGCTTTTTGTTGGCTGGTTCGTGTCCTCGAGGCATGGTTGGGATCACATCAAAAACACCGCGAAGTGAAAACCGGTGGCTCGGCCTTCGTTGTGTGGGAGTTTTTCTCGTGTCTCGGGTCACTGTAATTGGCACGAGTTTTTTCACTTCTTTTGTGATCCTCGCAGTTAATGTTCTCGAGATGAGTCTAGAGGTTTTGTTTTATTTGTAGATTTCTAGACTTTGTTGTAATTGTACCTTTTAGGTGTCTAGTATCTTGCTAGTTTCACCTTTTTTTTTATATAATTCATTTTGCCGTTCAAAAAAAATAAAACAACTATAATTTTTTTTTAGCATAAAACCATCAATCTTATCACCTCCTTCGTTCCAGCAAACTTGAAAGAACCCATCACTTCCGAGACTTCATAACTTTAGATAAGGGTAAATTCCCAAAAAGGGACAATTTTTTTTTCAAATTCCCTAAATGGGACAAACTCAACATGTTTTCCCAATTTAGTCAAGTGCTAACGTGCGATCGTGCGAACCCTCTGATTTCTTGACACGTGTCCCAGACAAAAGGTACTAACCAATCATTTGCAGGCCCACTTGCACCCCACGTGGCCTTTGACTTTTTTTTTACAAATGTGCGATTTCCTAATGTGCTAATGTGCGAAAAAAAATTTCTTTTTCAAAAAAATATTTTTTTTCAAAAAAATTATTTTTTTTCCGAAAAATATTTATTTTTTTAAATATTCCGTAAAAAAAATTTATAAAAAAAAATATATTTTTCCAAAAAATATGTTTTTTCCGAAATTTTTTTTTCCGAAAAATATTTATTTTTTAAAATTTTCCGAAATTTTTTTTTTATAAAAATAAAATTTAATTTTTTCAAAAAAAATTTTTTTTCGAAAAAATATTTAAATTTTCCGAAAAATATTTAAATATTTTTCGGAAAAAAAAAAATTTTTTTGAAAAAAATATTTTTTTGAAAAATAAATTTTTTTTCGCACATTAGCACATTAGGAAATCGCACATTTGTAAAAAAAAAGTCAAAGGCCACGTGGGGTGCAAGTGGGCCTGCAAATGATTGGTTAGTACCTTTTGTCTGAGACACGTGTCAAGAAACCAGAGGGTTCGCACGATCGCACGTTAGCACTTGACTAAATTGGAAAAATATGTTGAGTTTGTCCCATTTAAAGAATTTGAAAAAAAAATTGTCACTTTTTTGGAATTTACCCTTTAGATAATTGACTAACACATGCATTTTGTTGACCTTTTTGTAAGTGCCATCATCGCTACCCTATCATGTTTCAACACCTTAGCAAGATAAAATAATTCCAACACACAAGGACTTTGAGTGGCTGCTCCACGTAGCACTTGAATTCAATTTTAACAGATCAATAAACAATTGGTTTTACCAAATGGTAATTAGTGATGGTGCTACAAATATTGAAACAAAGCCCCACGAGATCAAAAGCTAATATAGATTCTTGTGAAAAACAATTAAATATGAATCACTTTGACAATTGAGTGAGCGGAAGCAAATTGTGAAACTTGACGGCAGGAAAAAAAATTAGGATAGGCGTGAATGCGTCGGCGTTTTTTATTTTTTATTTATTATCATTTTTTTTTTAATGATGTTTTTTTGTGATTAGGGTTTGACGGGGTGGTTTAGAGGAGGCGGCTCAACAGAGCCACCTAGGTCTGCGGATCAGACCCGCTTTGATACCATGTTAGACTACATAATTCCCCGTAGATATTACTTTATTATCAACCACTATAAATAGAGTACAAAGGCGAAACACTTTCCCCTCATCAACGGGTTTAGATTTCCGGAACTAGTTAGTACTTTAGTAATTTGCACTTATCATTTTCTTTTGCAATGAATTTCCAACATTGTGAGTTTTTTGAAACCTTTATATGAATTGTTACTTTTACAAAAGGGTAGTTTTGTGTAGGGGTGGTAATTCGGGTCGGGTTCGGGTTGGCGGATCAGAAAACCCCAACCTGGACCTGACCCATTTAAATAATCGGGTCAGCTATGTCAACCCTAACCTGTTTACACATAACCCAAACCTGACCCATTTAACCCGTATATATACTTGGGTTGACGGGTTAAATAGGTTACATGGGTTTAATAGGTTAAACGGGTTTCGGGTTGACCCATGTAACCCGTTTATATACTAAAGTAAGCACATTAAATGAGTTAAATAGGTTAAATGGGTTTGTGGGTCGACCCATTTAACCTATATAATAAAATATAAATAAATGTTAATTTAAGAAAAAATCTTAAACGGGTTAGCGGGTCGACTCGTTTAATTTATTCCCAACCCGAACCTGACCTGTTTAATAAACGGGTTAGATAGGTCAACCCAAACCCGACCCGAAATCTATTTACACTCAACCCGAACCTGTTAATTTTCGTGTTGATTTCAGGTCGGGTTTCGTGTCTGGTCAAAAATTGCCACCCCTAGTTTTGTGCATGTTGGGCTAGATTGAGCTTTATTGACATACTTGGGCTACATTATCTCAAATATGATCACATAAGTATATTTACCTCATTAGTTATCGGTTTTGTAAATTATATGACGATGTGGTTTATGCCAAAAAATACACTTTGCAGTTTGCACTTTTTACATTCTAGAGGTCAAAACATGCGCTTTCTTTTTTCCTTTTTTTTTATTATTTTTTTATTTTTCTCGTAAAACTGTTATTTTTTTAGCTAATTTTATGTACGGTTTTTATCAGGCTAGAAGAGAAACCGTGGATAGCATCAGGGCATGGAAGTGACAAAAATCGGCATATGATGTAAAGCTTATAGAGGTCCAGCAATTACTAAACTTATAAATTGTAAATGAATCACAATAGGGAGATAATATTGACAATGTATTTGACATCATTAATGACTAAACCATAAGGGGTTCAGTGAAAGCTGCAGAAATGGTTGCAGGTAGGGGTGCTATTCGGGTCGGGTTGGTCGGGTTCGGGTCAAACGGGTCGGGTCCAAGTCGGGTCGAGGGTACAAATAATATACCCGAACCCGACCCTATTTGAACTCGGGTTAGTCGGGTTCGGGTCAAATCGGGTCGGGTCAACTCGGGTCGGGTCAACTCGGGTTCGGGTCTGTCCCATTTATATATTAGTATGTTTATGTATATTTAGATATAGCCAAATATGCCATGTTATGTTATAAAACCACTGGAATAAAAATGGGCCAAGTACACCGGACTAATTTGATAACTTGGGCCTTTAATAAATAAAAATGGACTACATGATACAGTTATAAAACCACTGGAAAAAAAAAATAAAAAAAAATAAAAAAAAATCGGGTTAGTCGGGTTGACCCGAACCCGAATAGCAAAGTATTTTGAACCCGAGACCCGACCCTAGTTCATACTCGGGTTAGTCGGGTTGACCCGATTGACCCGAATAAGATTTTGGACCCGAGTAACCCGACCCTAGTATCCTTATTCGGGTTCGGGTCCGGGTCGGGTCGGGATTTATGACACCCCTAGTTGCAAGGTAATCCTCTTCTACCATCTCCACTAAATATCCATCAAATTGTGAATGTTACGATATTAAGGGGTTCAGTGGTACTTTGCAGATCTCAAGATGCATTAGCAGGTATACCATTAAATACATTCCTTCTTGTAGTTTTACTCGTCTTAAGCCGTTCTTATTGTGCACTAAGTCTTGGTTTATACTATTTTGGGTAAATTGCAAATTTAGTCCCTAAAGTAGCCCAAATGCGCAAGAAATACACCGAGACAAAAAGTATTGCAAAAACGACATTAATATTTCGTCTTTTTTGCAAAACAGCCACCGAGAGCTAACTTTCGTTATTTCGATCGTTAAGTGTCATGTTACTGAGGGTAGTATTTTCATTTCACTGTTCCCGGGTACTATGTATACATGTCATATCACTGTAGCTATAAGGACTAATTTTGCAATCGAAGTTTTTACCATCATTAAATATGATCGTTTCGTCACACTATTCCACACAACTTTTTTTTATACACTTTCCACTATCCAGTAAAAAAATTGGTCTTTATTTGTGATTGGAGGAAACAAGCAACAATCAAAACAAGCTGGACAAACAGGAACCCAGGCCGACGGTTCTACTGTTGTCCGTCATGTGGGTTTATTGGATGGACGGATCCTCCAATGTGTTGCCGAGCAGTCGATGTGATTCCTGGCCTCCTGAAGGCAAGGAGTGACCTTGAAGAAGACTTGGAGGAGCTAATGATGTTGATGAGGGAGAAGGATCAGCGGTTGAAGAAGCTAAACAAGTTTCTTCTTTTTAACATTTTCTGTACCCTGGTACTAACTCCTAATTTCTTTCAACCTTTTCTTTCTTATGATCACAATTCTGGGAGCACGAGTATCTTCCCCACTATCAAACTCATCAAAGTCATAGGCAGTATTCGAATCCATATCCTTTGCCATACTAGCAACTAAGTTTGTAACATGGTCAATGTGGCCATCAATATCAAAACTAAATTCAGTCATCTGCACCTGTGGCTCAATGGGGGTGCCCACATCATCCTCTTCAAAATCACTAATATCTGATTCTTCTTCTTCCAGATTCTCCTGCTCAATGGGGGTGCCCACATCATCCTTATCAACTACCTCTTCAAAATCAACAAATTTATCGGTAAGCTCTAAAACGACATCCTCACTCCCTTTTTGAAGTTCATCGACCATGTCTTTATAGTCTTCTTCTACAACAATATCATCAACAGGAAGGACAAACTGGAACAAGTCTTCATCCATTATTGCTGATTGTTGCTCCGCTTGTTCTCCACCTACAACCACACTTAAAGGTTGTTGAGCAGCATGAGTTTCTATGTTAGTTAACAATCTGGTACCAATGGTTCCATCAGGTTTGCTAGTTGAAGCTTGAGTAGCATTCTGAAAATTAGCAACATTTTCAGTAGGCTCATCCAGTATTTCATCAATAATTTTGGATTTTTTACCTTTTTTGCATTTAGCCTTAATATAAACCTCTATCTCGCTATATGTAGGAACCAAATTCAACAGGTTCATAACATCGTCATCATCCTTCAAGGGTAACAACCCATCATCCAATGTCTCACCTGGTATCCTAAAATGAGACTCTAAAACCCGGCCATTGTTGACACGTAGGTCATCTAACAAAGATTCAAATGCATCAAACGTAAACAGGTCATAATCAACTAAATTATACCACTCTATAATTGGATCAAGATACACCCTTCCTGGTGGTGAGGTAAATTTTCCACTGTGGGTGTTTTTGAAAGTGAACAGGTCCTGGTTTGATTCTGTGTATAAACAATAAACATCAACACACACACTAAAAACATAAACAATCATCTTAATGTGTAATCTTATTCCTATTCATATGGTTCATGCGGTTAACATTATATTTAACTAAAAAAATCGATACAATTAACAATAACCAAAACATACTGTATACTTCATCAAGATCACAGATCAGGGAAGATCGTGCGCGGTTTTTCCCAAATGGTAGAGCCATCATCTTCACTTTTTATTAGATCGCAATGCGTATTTGAAAATTTTAGGGAAGAAATTGCAATTGAACTTTGCACAATAGGGTTTCTTGGGTTTTGTGATAATTAGTGGGTGTTATCATGGTTTAGGGGGGAACAGTGAAATGACAATACTACCCTAAGGGACGATGCAACTTAACGAATAAAATAACGAGAGTTAGTGTACAGTGTCTCTCGGTGGCAGTTTTGCAAAAAAAAACGAAATATTAATGTCGTTTTTGCAATACTTTTTGTCTTGGTGTATTTCTTGCGCATTTGGCCTACTTTAGGGACTAAATTTCTAATTCACCCTTGTATATAAAATCTTGGGTAAATTGCACATTTAGTCTCTAAAGTAGCCCAAATGCGCAAGAAATACACCGAGACAAAAAATATTGCAAAAACGACATTAATGTATCGTTTTTTTTTGCAAAACAACCACCGAGAGCTAACTTTCGTTATTTCGATCGTTAAGTGCCATGTCACTGAGGGTAGTATTGTCATTTCACTGTTCCCGGGTACTGTGTATACGTGTCATATCACTGTAGCTATAAGGACTAAATTTGCAATCGAAGTTTATACCAGAATTAAATATGACCGTTTCATCACACTATTTCACACAACATTTTTTATACACTTTCCAAAATCCAGTAAAAAAAGTGGTCGTTATTTGTGATTGTGGGAAAGAAGCAACAATCAAAAAAAGCTGGATAAACAGGAACCCAGGCCGACGGTTCTACTGTTGTCCGTTATGTAGGTTTATTGGATGGACGGATCCTCCAATGTGTTGCCGAGCAGTCAATGTGATACCTGGCCTCCTGAGGGCAAGGAGTGACCTTGAAGAAGACTTGGAGGAGTAGATGATGTTGTTGAGGGAGAAGGATCAGCAGTTGAAGAATCCCAACAATTTTCTTTTTAACATTTTCTCTACCCTGGTACTCCCTCCTAATTTCTTTCAACCTTTTCTTTCTTATGTTCACAATTCTGGAAGCACGGGTATCTTCCCCTCTATCAAACTCATCAAATTCATAGGCAGTATTCGAATCCATATCCTCTGCCATATTAGCAGCTCAGTTTATAACATGGTCAATGTGGTCATCAATTTCAAAACTAAATTCAGTCATGTCCACCTGTGGCTCAATGGGGGTGCCCACATCCTCCTCTACAAAATCACTAATATCCGATTCGTCTTCTTCCTGATTCTCTTGCTCAATGGGGGTGCCCACATCATCCCTATCAACTACCTCTTCAAAATCAACAAATTTATCGGTAAGCTCTAAAACAACATCCTCACTCCCTTTTTGAAGTTCATTAACCATGTATGTATAGTCTTCTTCTACAACAACATCATCTACAGGAAGGACAAACTGGAACAAGTCTTCATCCATTATTGCTGATTGTTGTTCCACTTGTTCTCCACCAACAACCACACTTAAAGGTTGTTGAGCAGCAGGAGTTTCTATGTCAGTTAACAACCTGGTACCAATGGTTCCATCAGGTTTGCTAGTTGAAGGTTGAGTAGCATTCTGAAAATCAGCAACATTTTCAGTAGGCTCATCCAGTATTTCATCAATAATTTTGGATTTTTTTTCCTTTTTTGCGTTTAGCCTCAATATAAACCTCTATCTCTCTATATGTAGGAACCAAATTCAACAGGTTCATAACATCGTCATCATCCTTCAAGGGTAACAACCCATCATCCAATGTCTCACCTGGTATCCTAAAATGAGACTCTAAAACCCCGCCATTGTTGACATGTAGGTCATCTAACAAAGATTAAATGCATCAAACGTAAACAGGTCATAATAAACTAAATCATACCACTCTATAATTGGATCAAGATACACCCTTTCTGGTGGTGAGGTAAATTTTCCACTGTAGGTGTTTTTGAGAGTGAACAGGTTCTGGTTTGATTCTGTTTAAAAAAAATAAACATCAACACACACACTAAAAACATAAACAATCATCTTAATGAGTAATCTTATTCCTATTCATATGGTTCATGCGGTTAACATTATATTTAAATAAAAAAAAATTGATACAATTAACTGTAACACCCCGAAATTGGATCAGTGGAAGCATACAAGTTGTAGGGTGTTATTCGATAGTTGTCACAATCACAAAGTACAAAGAACGGTTTTGCTTAAACCGTTTTAGAAGAAAATTCATAAAAATAAATATTTAAATTACATCATGTAAATTAGCGCGGAAAATATAGTTTTAAAAGAATTTTAAGCGGTCCCAAACAAGTTTTAGAGTCTTCTATGACCATACCATGCCCTTCACCAATCTCCTCCAAAAGTAATATATGCAGCGGAAAAGATTTAACACCTGAGATAAACATGCTAAAGGTCAACACAAAGGTTGAGTGAATTCATAGGTTTAAAGTAAAGCAGTTGATCACAATATTTCAAGTTTCCAAGAAAATACCGAAAGTTCAAGTATTACTACTACACTAAGCTCATGACACACAAAGCGTTAACCGGCACCAGTAATTCTGGCGTAAGTCGACATTAACCGCGAAATTTCATAATCGTAACATTTGCCCCCAAAGACAAGGTATCTTGCCAAATACATGGTTAATTCAATTATAGTACATCACATGTTGACCGCCCTTGATCAACATGGCAGGATGGTCAAATCCTATAGGCCTATAAACTATAATCGCGCTCACCCGCTGGTGAATAATGGTTCATGATCGAGGGACTTGCTGTTGGCAAGGAAGGTACTTAGTGCTTATCAGATGTTCAACAAAGTTTCCATTTCAAATAACAGTTTGTAAACAATTGTGATCATAGTAAAAACAGTAGCATGTATCTCACCCCAAGTAGTTTATAAAATAGTTAAGCAAGTAAAAAGTGGGGCTATGAACTCACCTCAGTATGCAGCAATGCAAGACATTCACAAAAATCACAACTGGCATCAAAGGGTAATAGAGCATGACGACATCAAGTGTACAAGCATAACGATACTGGATCGGCACAACCTAACAAGTAATATGTTTCAGAAATAATATTCAAGTAATTTATGAAGTAACATCCATTGAATACTTGTGTTATTATAAAAAGGTTTAGTTTTCAATGGCGTTTGAAAGAAAGGATATGTTTATGTCTCGTGTGGAAGACAAGAAAGGTAAAGAGGTAACAAGTCGGAGAATACGAATGAACACTCGAGAAAGATGAGAGAAGAAGAAGAAAAGAATATGAAAGAAAGAAATAAATCAGATAAAGAATAAACAAACAAACAGACGATATCGATAGTTAGTTTCGGCTTTTCCCCGTTTTTCCCAAAATAGATATTATATCCGTTAAAACATAAGAGTTTTGAAAAGGTTTTATAACATTTAATAAATCATGAATAGTTTAAGTTTATAAAATATTTTACGAAATTTCGGCATGAAGTGCCCGTTTATAAAACATTCCCAAGTCATACGACTTATTGAATAATTTAATTATCGACAAGTTTTACAAGTTTTAATATATAATTGGACATATCATTTGCGTGAATATTAGTTGTTTAGTTTTATCGACCATTTTGTATAGTTCGGGTCCAGGTAGGTTAAGCTCTTATGAGTCTAACGTACTCTTCCGTCTCGTGTACCAAAGGGTCCATAATAGTCCAAATAACTAATACCGTAAATCCAATACGTCCAATCCTTGTCCACAATGTCATATCATTACAATATTATTCAAATCCAATCGATAAATATTAAATATCTCATATGTGTTGCAAATATTCCGAAACATCCCATATCGATAACAAACAAATAAATAACAAACGTCTAACCTAAATATAACACGACTCAACGGATAATACATAATAAATAATGACAAATAATAAAATATGACTCGACAACGAACGATAATTAAATAACCTTGGCCGTGACTCGCCACGAGTCACGGGTCGATTCAATCCGAGCCGTTGAGGCTCTCGGTCGCAAAAACATCCAACACAAACACAACCATATCCACACTATCGAAATTCTAAGCCAATCCGCAACATTTAACCCTATGTCACTTTTTAAAATCCCATTCGACACTATTTATTCAAAACGCAACACCATTCATTTTCAACGCAACAAACCTAATTCTTATACTAACTTTATAAAAAATATATATCCAACGACACTAACAAATCCAAATCTGCAACACAAATTTATATCTCAACACAAAACCTCTTAACTTTTATTTAATCCTAACTCTAATCCATATTAACTCTTTTAAACAAAAATTATCCCATCGACACAAACCATTCTCCACTCGACACAAGCCAAACTGAAATAGTCGACAACATATTATCTCAACGCAAAAATACAATCAACACAAACATCAATATAACCTATTCTAACTATCTCTCAACTTGCCGTGACTCGCCGTGAGTCACGGCTCGACTATACCTCGACTGCCGAGACAGTGAACAACCAAACGGCTCAACTCAATATCAAACTCAAATAAAAATAATACCACAATAATAGGAATATCACAAGAACCATAAAAACATCAAAAACATCAAACCCTCACCGAGTCAACCGAGTTGACTCGGTGAGTTTGACCGAGTGACTGAGTCAACGAGAAGGGGAGGGGGAGGGTTTTCCATACGAGGGTTTCACCATTTTTACATCCATTTTAATCAACAAAACATATTTTAGATTCGGATTAAATAAAATAAATAAATAAATAAATATTTAAATTAGGGTTTGATGAAATATTAAAGAAAATGAAGAAATAAGGCGCGTGGGGTAGGTTTACCGAAAGAGAAGGTGGCTAGGGTGGGTGGTGGTGGCTCGGTGTGAAGGCAGAAGATGATGGTGGCGTGTGACGGTGATACAAGGGGCGTCATGGGCTTACGAGCTCCAGAAATAATAAACACAAGCCGATCTATTGATTCGGAAAAAAAATGACTTGCCGGAAAATTATCCGGTTGCCGGAAAATATGGAGGTGGCCAGAATTTGGGGATCGCCGGCGGTAGTGAGGGAGAAGAAGAGAGAGAGATAATGAATAGTGTTTGGGAATTTATTATTAAGGTGGGTATTTATATTTTTGAGGGAGGGATAAAAATGAAAAATGTGAGAATGAGGGGGTGTAATGTAATTATGTGCGGAGGGCTATAGTTGTCAATGTGGTTAAACTTTTACAATAAACACTGCGGGACCCATTTGACGTACCAAACCGACACGAAAATTTACGAAACTTGCGCCATTGTTCACGAAATAATTTTTCCAATAAAAACGAGTATAAATATGCAATATTTTCAAAAATTAATATTTTTGACAAATACGATACGTTTTGTGCTTTCTAGGTTGTGACGGCTCGATAAGGGAATAACGCTCACATTAAACAAAATGTTCATAGTTTTTCAAACTCAAACAAGCTCAAAGAAGTTCAAAAGTTAAAGAAAATGAGAAGCAAGTGTTTCGGCTCGTAAAATAGGTTTAGGGAATTTACCGGGTGTTACAGCACATACACCATATTTGGAAATCCGTCCCAGATTTCTGTTTAACTTATCAGTTCCGGTTTCGAAGAGGTTTAAAAGCTAGGGAATATTAAAATGATTGTTTTGGCTCGTAGAACAAGTTTAAGAAGTTTGTCGGTTGTTACATCACATACTCCTAAAAAGGAATCGCGTCCTCGCG